>CM071647.1:2790796-3390796 GCA_036419045.1 Scirpophaga incertulas | reverse complement strand
ACCCGCTCTCAAGGATTAGCGCACAACAAAGTTTATATTTACGAGACTGAACTGCGGCATGCGTGCCTAAGTGTCTGGCTTCCAAACTATTTCGGGTGATATCATGTTCATTTTCTTAAATTGACAAACCCTATAAATAAAAGAATAATCTTTCGCCTTCGATCATATATTTCTGTAGATACACAGTTACCGTCTAAAAAGTGGCACCGGCGAAACAAGGCACAAACAGTAAATGTGCCTTGTTTCGCTCTCATTCATTCGGTGGCCGCGCGCGATTGATAACGTCAGCGATGCCGAAATGCCTAGTTTATACTTGTAAAAATGACACACGTAAAGTGCAAAGGAAGGATGGAATGTCATACTTCCTATAAGTATATCTTTATCTTAATTTATTAGCGCATTTTTTATGAGTAAAACACTTTTATTCATATTATGTATTACTAAAATATCAATTTAAAATGCTTGCGTACATGCCACGACGCGTAACGCATCGCATCTATCTCTTTCTGTCTCGAGTGGCTCACTCATAGGAAAAAATAGCACAGAGCTAATGTTTCAGAAAAAGGTCAGTGGAATGATGGAGTCGCCTATACCATTTTTTGTGATTTTCTTTCTTTTTTTTTAGTTTTCCGCTTTCTTTGTTTGTAAGGCTCGGCAAAATAAAGGTTGAGAAACCCTGTCTTAATAAAGTCTGTACTTTCATTAGCACCTAATTCTACGTCCTTCTTGGTTTATGTTTAAAATTTAATAAGTTTCCGTACTGTTAAGATAAGTGTAAAAAAAAAACTAAGCATCTCCACTGCTGTCTATGTTCAAGTAGGATGCGATAAGACGCGACCACAATATTCGGAGTCAAATGGAACGTAGGAGCATTATTATATGAAATAAATTTGTGCTTAATTGCAACGGACTAAGGGCTTATTATCCAATATATTTGTTTTCAAATATGTATTGTTCATTTCTGATTTTACGGCATCATTATATCATCGAAACCAGAAGATAATATGTAACGTCCTTAACAAGGATTTATTTTCATACTTCATTACGTTACTTAAGATTTAAATTGGCTTAAATTATATGACACTTTAGAACTTTTTTCAAAATTGGTACATCTATTCTTCTATGTATAGACGCGGGGTCGATATTTTGTTTGATTTTCTATGGAATTGTGTATCTACAGAAATATATGATCGAAGTCTTTCGCCGCATTTATTGTGATGCAGTCGAGATTAGACACAGTTGGTACACTCAGAGCCGTAAATAGGGCGGTGCCAGCGGTGCGCAGGCACAGGGCGCAGACCCTGGAGGGCCGCAGAAATGGCTAGACCGCCCTACTGTACTATCTAAATCTGTATCGCATTTTTCAGCGATCATTTAGTAAGCTCAAACTAATAAAGACGTACCTGCGATCGACGATGGACCAAGAAAGATAGTCTGGCCTAGCGATTTTGTCGATTGAACGCGACATAGCACGGCTTCTGTCGTATGAAAATGTAATCAAGCGACTTCGCAATGAGAAAAGCGCGGAAAGTAAATCTTTTAGTAATCTGAAAGTAAGGACAGCCTTGGGTCTTGAGCAAATATTTTTATACTAATTTAAACAATTTTCTTTATTTTTTAATTTTTTTAAATTATCTTAAAGAAATCTACTAAGTACCTATAACTTGGTAAACAATAAATAGATATATTTTTATGCACATTTGTGAATTTAAAAAAAAATAAATAAATAAATACCTATATGTATGCGTCATCTATTAGCGAAGTATGATTGTATATCTGTTTGTCTTGTTGATTGTAACATGATATATGTCGTATACGAGGGCTGCACTAAAAGTATCAAGAATGGAATACAGGTCGTTTCTGAACTCCGTAAAGAGAACTGCAACCGCCGCATCATCCTCCATCACGACAATGCGAGTTCTCACACCGCGCACAGAACAAAGGAACAAGAAAACAGAATTATTAGACAAGCCCTAATGATTTCTATACTTTCCCTAAAAGAAAGAACAAATTGCGTGGTCAGAGATTTTCACCACCTGAAGAAGCTGTGAACGGCTGCAAAACATCCTTTTGGAGACCCCAACTTCCGAATGGACTGGTTGCTTCAATGATTAGTTCCATCGTATGGAAAAATGTGTCAAATTTCGCGGAGAATACTACGAAAAGCAATAAATACATTTTTAAATAGTAATGTTGTATCACGTCCTTGATTCATTCCGTCCTTCAATTGTTGTGATAATTTACACGGGTACCTGCTTTTGGCAATTTGTATCCTTTTGTGGCTTAAGGGCAGTCATACTCTCATTAAAATCTCTTCGGCAGTGTCGTGTGAGGCGGTTCGTTACATTCCCTAAAACATGGTTGAGCGAAGCGATGGCTGGTTCATGCGTCATGCTCGTGAACGGGTGCTGCCAGCGGAGATGAGTATGCTCTTTGCTATACTGGGTACTACTCGTATTTATTATAACTTTAATTTAACTTTATATTCTTTTAAAACTGTATGACACGGCATTCCTAATATAGGCATGTTTTCAAATTATATTTTTATTAATTATATTATGTAATGGAAAGTGACTTCATGATTTATCAATATTGAAGTCATTTTCCAAATTGACGACTCTGTATCTATTTAATACAGGGAAAAAAAACAGCCCTTGCTGAGTTTCTTGCCGGTTCTTCTACGGCGGGAGACCTTGTACTCCCGCCGTAGATTTGCGAACCGATGGCGTAGCTTTTCGACATTCACAAGTGCTTGTAACAGCCCAGACTGAATAAATGATTTTGAATTTGAATTTGAATTCCCGAAATTGTCAGTGCCGCCCTCGTAGTAAACCACAGAACTCATGTCGGTTTGATATAAAATAATTACTTGCCGCTAGGTTTTTTTTTACAAAAGTTTTCATACAAAAATTTACGCTATAGATATCGTTTGCTAACCAATGTAAACTCATGGTAGCTACACAGTTCATTGTATGTCTGCTTGTCGCGGTGATTGTATAACCGCCGCGCGCGCACGACGCCAATCTATTGGCACCAATTGGACGTGGTCACACGAAAGGTATCCAGTAATGATGGAAAAACGTATTTTTGTTGAGATTGGATCATTTGTATCCGGATCTGCTGGGTGATTTTGAAACGTCGGAAACTTTTCGAATCCGAATGGCATTCAATCCGAATCGAATCCGTTCGACTCGAAAAATGCTATTCTAAAACACCGTCGGAAAGGCCACGGAAACATTTCAAAATAACTCGCCTTCGGAAAGTTTTCGAATCCGAACGGAAAGTGGGTTTCCGACGTTTCAAAATAACCCTACAGTACTGTAACGTTGTAACGTATATTTTTAAAAATTAAATGTTTTTTTCTAAAAGAGATGTATACGTCTCGTTGTCCGGCGCTAAGACTGCTCTGTGGTTCACAGATATTATTTTACACTGTGGCACCGCATTCCTTTGCCACTGTTTTCGCTCCGTCGCCGAATAAGCAGGCGGCCGGTAACGGTCGGGAGAATCATTCTAGACACTTACCGAGACCTACGTTACGTTCTTCTCGTGTCAACTTTTAATTATATACTTAAACGTTCATTTTAATAGCGATCGTTGCTTATTTACTATCATCAAAAATAGTTTTTTATAAATATTAGTTTTTATGTGGTAAACCCTACATATCTAGGGTCCAAATTCACGGTTGGCCAACCTTTGTTCTCAACTACCTGGACGTCCTCCTTCTGGTTTGAAGACCTGGGCCACTCCTCGCATTGTTGGACTTCGTCGCAGGGGAGTAATAGGCATATCTACCTTCCACCGGATAAAGGAATTGTGACCGGTTTCTTACTCCGACCCGTTCAATAAATTTGTGTGCGTAAGGAAGATGAATCTTTCTTTTTAATTGATTCCCTTAACGCCACAGTACATAGATTCAAATCAGTAAAGATTTGCATCGTTTGCATCATTTGTATCAGTGACTCTGAACCGCTTAACGCAGCGAACGCCCTGAACAAGTTGTCTCGTTTTATTTCTAATAGGTTCACAGAATACATCCACTTAAAACGAAAATAAAATAGCTGTGACATACGGACGATAATAAAATTCCGTTTTTGCAATTTGGCTACGGAACCCCAAAAAATGTGGATTGGATCATTTTCGCATAACAACGTCCAATAACGCGACGATTCCGCACAATCGCACATGATTTATTTACCGACAACATTGTAGCGACGGACATCTTGGGAGACTCGAGTGGTCAGATGATGGATGGGTGTCAGTTTAGTGACCCGAGCTGACACGAAGCACTAACAAACCAAATGGCAATTCTTTTTTATTTGTGTTTACACGAGAACTTCTGTTTTTATTTTAGTCAACAGTATAGTGAAGGAAAGAAAAAGAAACAGCCACCGTAAGTTAAGAAACGGAACGCGATACGATAAAATGTTTATCATGCGATATAACAGCCATGAAACTTATGACAGACAGATTCTTTATTTGGTATACACACACTCACTAATAAATAAAAAAAATATAAACAAGAAGATTTATACAGATATAAATGTAACATATATATTAGAGATGGGATGGCACATAAATATTCGGCAACTTTTCCGGTGTTCGTATTCGAATAGTTCGGTCACATTGCCGAATAATTACCGAATAAACAAAGTAAATAACGAGTGTAGGTTGTATCGTAATATGTCGGTTTGACATCCTATACCAGCATTCTCAGTAAGCAACTAACAAAAAGATTTATATATCTATACTAATATTATAAAGAAGTAAAGTTTGTGTGTTTGTATATTTGTTAAATTGTAAGGGGTAATCTCGGGATCTACTGAACCGATTTTAAAAATTCTTTCACCAATAGAAAGCCAGGTTATTGATATAAAAAACCGAAAAATAAAAAGGCTTTTATGTGGTAACCCGTTTTGCAAAGTGAATCGGAGAAAAACCGGTCGAATGAAAGCGTTTCTTGCGAACGCTGCCTTAACTATGAAAGATATATTTTTGAGTTGTAGAGAAAAGATGTGGAGCTTGAAAATACCTACAAAAAAGTCAACGACAGCATATGTCTAACTTTTATATTTAAGTTACAAAAAGTAGTTTTTTTTTTTAATATTACAGTCAGAAATTAAAACATAACACTGTACTAAAAAAGGATTATTAATACTATGTCCAACGAAGTGGGCACGGGTCAGCTAGTAATAAATATTTTGCAATAAACCGTAGCTTAAGTAAGAAAAACCAAAATCAGCTTTAGCATTTGCATGCTCTAAATGATAGGAACATTAGGATTAGGAACGATAGGTAACGTAAGTAACTATTAAATTAATAATCATTCTAAAGTTTTAAACTCAATATCAGCTATAAACATATAATCTAAATTACGAGTAACAGTCATCTTTCACTAAAGAAATAAATTAAATAAAAAGTGGTGTTTCTTCATTCACTAAAATAAAATATAATCTCTTTTTAATCGATCGAAAAGAATTTAAAATATTTAAATTAAAAACGCTACCAAAAGTTTAGCACTATTTATTTATAATTATAATTTAATCAGGCGTGCGACGGTTTCATTTTTTTTCATAAACATTCCCAGCTTCCGAGAAAAGTCGTTCACTATATACTGAAAACCCAGGCGCTGCCAAGTATATTTTAGCTATGTTTGACATTAAGGGAGATTTTATTTTATTTTTAGTCGACCATTCAAAAGCATTTTTATCTCGCTGTAGAAGGCTCTCCTGTAAATAATTGTCCAGTTCAGACTATTTTTCGTATTCGGCCCATCTCTAATTATTACCCATGGCAATTCAATTACAATTATATGAGAACAAGAGAATGATTACACCGTAACAAGAGAATAAGAGAATGAGAAGCGACTAGTTTAAATAATAGATGAGATCGGAAGAAGTTAGTTATGCCGACCTGCATAGGTGGGAAAAGGACAGAGGAATCATGAAGATGAAGCCAACACATTAGAACCAATGTTCGAATCCGAGAAACCTCAGGGCCAATGTCGTTGACCGCTTACGTTTTTCGGCAAGTGTCATGTCTCATTCCACTAACGCTCAGTCAATCATTGCTTGGCGGCACTCCAGTTGGCATACCACGAGCGCTTACAATAAGATTTCAACACCACGTGTGACAGAGACACCGCTATCACTTTGGAAAGCGCTATCCTGCTCTAGTTAATCTTTCGATGTAGCTTTAAAGCGATTACAGTGGACCATCAGGTGAGGCCACGGCTACACATGTAGTGGGCTTTAATTATAAACTGTTTGTTTCTGTTACGAGAGTAGAAGTCTTGACGACATGTTTTCGAGTCATGATGAGAACGAACGGAATATTTTCACTAAAATAGCACAGGAACGGATTTTGTCTCGTTTATTTTACAAGCGAAAAGAAAGGCCCTTAACCTTTGCTATTAGGTTGTTTCTTTCCTGGAACAATCTCGAAATTCCAAAATATACAGTGACATTCTAGAACTCTCTCGGTGCTTTCATACGAGACCTATATATATTGCGCCCAGTGCGTTTTTTCCGTAGTTATGAAAAATCTCAATCAATCCTCCAAGACAACGCACGACCACACATCGTCAAAAAGACTCAAATAAAATTACAGGAACTCTGTTGGGAAACCGTACAACATCCTCCTTATTCATGTTGAATAAAACTCTTGTACTGTTCCACTAATTTTAATTATTGTTGACCTGACCGGTTTCGCTTTATAGCATTTTCAAAGGTGTTACAAGTACACCATCCTCCTTATTCTCCCGACTTGGCACCTTCAGATTATCACGTATTCAAGCATTAAAACATTTTTTAAGTAAAAATACTAAATACCCTACAGAAAAACTGTGAACGTTGTATATCATCATCATCATCATCAGCCCCTCTTCGTCCACTGCTGGACATAGGCCTCTTCGAGTGTACGCCACTGAGATCTATAATAGTATGTTGATAGATCTATAATTGTATATAATAGTATGCAATGTAAGCGCAAAAAAAACTGCTTATTTACGACATCACATTACGAACCTCTAAATTTATCAGTATTTCTCTACTTACTAACTACAATAGTTAGACATATGGTCTCGCGAAGTTTTTTGTAGCTATATTGATATATTCTATAATATTGTCGAACATTTTTTTGTCCTATCATTAATACTCTTCGCAGCGCATGCGATGAAAGACATTTTATGGTAAATTTTTTAACACCTTCGATTGGTTTTAATAGGAATTTCTAAAGATTTCTATAGTAATCTAGTACTAAATATAGCATATGTTACTCAGTGATAATGTAGCTTTTTAATGAAAAAGAATTATTAAAATCGGTCCTGTACTTTTTGAGTTTATCAGTTACATACAAAAATACAAATCTTTCTTTTTTATAATATTAGTGAACAATAATTATATGAAGCTCCTACGGTGAAGGAAAACATCGTGTGGAAACCAGAATACATCTGCGAAGCAATTCATAGGGGTATGTAGTCGACCAACCCGCCCTGGGCCAGCGTGGTTGACTGAGGCCTAATCGCCCTAACATAGTGAGGGTAGGCTCGGGCCCCTCGGTGGTGATGTACATGGGCTGTGGTGATGAAGAAAATGTCTCACAGTCTTTATTATTTCTCAAAATATTCCCCCTTTTGACACCCATTGGCGACATTTATGAATGTTGAGGTTCCAGTCAATCCGCGTAATACAGAATATCGTCGACCCAGGCACGTCATTTCTGACCCTCCCGACTCATTGACGCTGGCTCTTCAAGCCTTGCGAGAGGCGGCATCTGCGCCGCCATCCCTTAGTTAGTCCATACTTCGCAGCTTGCTGCACATGTACGAGTAGGCCTCATCACTTCAAGGCCGGACCCACTTTGGCGTACCGAGCCTTCCTTCGCGCATATGTCCTCTTCGGAGGGCAGCGCCGACGTGCCCTCTCCTGAGGGTGCGCCAACCATTCCGTTCAAGCCATAAGGCCACTAGGGCCAAGGCTAGGCTGAGTTTAGTCGGTAGGTCTGTTGGATCGAGCCGCCTCGATTCACCAGGAGTCCGACATAATCAACGCATCCCTGCTTGCCTGTTGCGTTGGTATCCATGAGGATTCTCAGCCTCCTCTCCTGAGGAAAAAAAAAAATGTTGAGGTTTATTACCTCATTTTTAAACGAAAGCTGTGACGTTTGTCATAAAAATATTAAGACTGTAATTTCTTGACTTAATTCTTATGTCTACACTTAATATTATAAAGAGGAAGGATTTGTATTTTTGTATGTAACGAATAAACTCAAAAAGTGCTGGACCGATTTTAATAATTCTTTTTCGTTAGAATGCTACATTATCACTGAGTAACATACCCTATATTTAGTACTAGATTACTATATAATTCGGAAATTGTACGTTCCTCGCCTTCAAAAACTCATTTGTCTATCTGGCGTTTGCAATAATTTCCGGTGAACAAATGGTTGTGTACCAGTACTATCATCTAACGCAGTGAATCACTGTTCTAAACGGATTCAACATAAAACTGCTTCGTATGGCGACTGCTTGTTAAGACACTTCTGTGGTAATCAAGCTACATAACACGATGGGCCAAGGTATGTAGGTAGTTGGTTCCAACGTTGGTCTGTCAACCGATCAGTGTCGATGTCGCAGTAAGATAGATAAAGCCGTAATATAGTTATATCCCTAGGGATATAATTATGTACCGGAACATAGTTATACGAAAGCGATTCATTACTGTCTCACTAGGAATATAGTTATAAAACGGTTTAGGTTTAGTGACATACTTATATTCCTAGATTAAGTTTAGTGAAATGGCTTTTGCAGGGTCGGCGCAAGCGGCGGGGTACGGGTTCGTTGTGTTTATGCCGTTCTCTTCTTTCACGCCAGAACCAGGTATCCTTTATGCTGCGAAGCGGTTGGCTGCAATAGTAGAAGACCCAGATTTTCTAAGAAATATCTTGTGGACAGATGAATCCAAATTTGACAAAGATGGCATAACGAACTATCACAACGCCCATTACTGGGCCCCCAAAGAACTAAGAAATCCCAACGTGCTCGGGTGCTCCTCACACGGCCGATAACAGGTTGTTCGGTTGTTCGGCGTTCACGTCTAGTTTTCGTGCATGTTCATTTAATTCTCGTTACGTTTGCTTAATATTTGTTATATATTTGTTTAATAATTGCTAATTACTTGTGCCATCTATGGATAAAGATGAAGAAATTAATGCAAGGCGACGTTTTGGACAGGAACTTCGTCTATTTTACAATGCAAGATGCAAAAAACCAAGCCATTTCACTAAACTTAATCTAGGAATATAAGTATGTCACTAAACTCAGACCGTTTTATAACTATATTCCTAGTGAGACAGTAATGAATCGCTTTCGTATAACTATGTTCCGGTACACAGTTATATGCCTAGGGATATAACTATATTACGGATTTATCTATCTTACTGCGACATCGACATTCCGTCCACACTTCAAAGGATTTTGATTAACAACCTCTTTATTGGTCTACGTGTTGACCCAACGCATGGTTCCATGTGTGCAGTCAGCATAAGAGGCTATATTAAGGTTGCAAAGGAAAAATAGGCGAAATCTATTGTAGTCACGATGTGCTTCGAAAAATACTTACGACGACGACGAACAGAAGACTATAATGAACTTTTGTAGTTCCCTGTTTATTGCTCCATAACTGAACCAATTTAAATACAGTAATACCCCGGACTTACACGATAGGTGGGTCCGAGCGATTGCGGCATAAGTCGAATTCGCGTAAGTCAGGGTCCAACTTTGCATACAAATACATATAAAGTACTAGCTGTGCCCGCGACTTCGTCCGCGTGGAATAGTTATTTTGCGCACCTCAGCTGTTACCCGATCTTGACAACGCGACATATCCAAATTTGGTACCATAAAAACGGTCATTGTGACTAAACCTTAAAAGATAGACATATGCCGTCGCGGACTTTTTTTTAGATCATGTATAGAGGAATAATTCTTTCATACATATTTTTTGTGTATCTTGAACCGTTTTCGCAGCGCACGCAAAGAAAGCCTTCAAAAATGAATAATTTTCCCCGTTTTTTACACATTTACCGCTCTGTCTTTGCTCCTATTGGTCATAGCGTAATGTTATTTAGCCTATAGCCTTCCTCGATAAATGGACTATCCAACAAAAAAAGAATTATTCAAATCGCACCAGTAGTTTCGGAGATTAGCGCGTTCAAACAAACAAACAAACAAACAAACAAACTCTTCAGCTTTATTATATTAGTATAGATGTTTAATCGGGACCAGAGTTTCAAGAAAACAATAATTTAGAAGAAAAACGTTGAATTAAGTGTAAGATAATAAAACAGTTTACATTGTTATGTTATGAATAAAGTAACCTAAACCGAAGTTATTTTGATGTAGAAGGCTTTATAATAGTCTAATAATGTTGCTTGACGAGTTAAGTTTTTCTTCTTCTCACGTAACATTTCCTCGTAGCATACCAGTATTTTTTTTACTTCCTGTTTTGTAGTAGAAACGCGTTCTTCATTAGTATCTATTTTTTTTAAATTTGTAACCCTTTATCAATTGAACAGAAGGACTCAACTGTTAAGTTTGCAATTGTCATTTGATTTACAGATTAAAATCTCTTTATACCCGTTCGGACTGTTGATTCCGGTAGATCTAATTTCTTTGCCAATTCAAAGATTTTAATTTTTGCTTCAGTCTTTAATTATATTCAGTTTACACTCCAAAGACAGTGTTTTCTTTTTAAGGCTCAAATGATTCATTTTTTGTTCATTTAGACGGCATAATTGTTGGTTATAATTAAAACGTCCATACGAGGAAAAGTATATTTTACTTATAGAGAGGGTTCAACGGAAATTTGCTCGTTGGCTTTATAAGAGAAAGTATGGGTATTATCCTTACTTGTATCCTCCAATGTTTGTTTCGGGCATGGTGGACTTGGAAACCCTCAAATTCAGACGAATAATGGCGGTCATAAAATTTTATTTATCTGTATTGCAACAAAAGATAGATAGTCCAACGATTTTGGGTAGAGTTGGACTAAGAGTACCAACTAGAATGCCATGCAATCAGGATGGAGCGCTAGCTCCGCGCCAAAATCATCGGCTCCTGGTAAGGTCTGTTACACGCACTGTTCGAACAGCTCACGCACCAACAAATTACGTACAAGTCTGATAAGTGACATACTTGCACAGCACTGTGATATTGGCATATTTGCACATTCACCAAGACATCTTATCAATTGTTTCGAATTAATTATTAATGACATGTAATTTTAAATTGTTTGACATATCAATATTATTATTTAGATTTTGACATTATTTAATTGTATAATTTTACTATTCATAATTTTTAGATATAATCGGCAAATTATGGTGACTATAATTCTTATTAATTCTATTTAATTATGTTTTAAGTGTTTGTTCACATTTTAAACTTCTAGACAAGCATGTATATGTCCTTATTATCATTTTTTGTATGACAACTAACTTATAAGCGTATTGGTTATGTACTGTAAGCTTGCTTGTATGTATCAATAAATAAATAAATAAAAACGCACTACACCCTTAGATTTTGATTTAATCTAAGACTACACCGTAAAATAATTCTACGCGGAACATGTTCAAACCTGTCGCAAACTGAACACTGAGAGGGCCGATGCGCTGCAGTGATACCAACTCTCAAAAATATTTATCCCTAAAGTTTGTGTCAAAACTACTAAAATCGCCTTAATTATTGAGTTGTCCCCCTAAAAAATATTTACAGTAGACGCTCTATACAGTTACGCTTTCGGGGGTAGCGTAACTTTTAAAAACGGACATTCAGAGGCGTAATTAAGAGATTTGTAGCCAATAGGCAGTCAGAGTGAGGAACTAATTTCAATTTGAGGGAAAGGTAACTTTTAAAAACGTAACTTTTATATTATTTTAAATATATTTATTTATTTTAAATAGTAACCACAGAGTGGTTGTAGAATTACGAACTAGATGTTATAAGTCGGTAGGTCAAGAAATAAATATTAATGTTTTTGTTGGCTACATTGAGCCATTTTTAAATTTATCTTAAAAAAAATTTAAAATATAAAGAGTCAAAAAATCCCTAAAAATACCCCTAAAAATTTCAAGTCCCTAAAAAAATCCCATCTCACTTATTTAGCCCCTAAATCTAGGGGGAAAACCCCTATGTTGGGAACCCTGGCGCGCGGCAATCGAAATGAAAAACCGCGTATCTCCGAATTCGCGTAAAACGGGCTAGCGTAAGTCGGGGTATTACTGTACTTCAATAAAAAATTAACAACAGCTTTGTATAAGTTTGTGTCTTATCTTAAGGTTTGGCGGTCATGCTGTCGTAGTTATCTCGTAGAATGCTATAGGGACAGTTCGGATAGAAACTGCCTAAGTCACTCTATGACAACCAGCAAGAGGTCTACGTCAACGAAAAAAATTTGGGCGTCCATGAAATGAAAATAGGGGTCATACACTGATATCTAATATAAAGACATATACATTATTTATAAAAATACCTATGAAGTAAAAAAACTATTATATATGCTTATAAAATTTTGTAAGTTGTAGGATGTAGGCATTCAATATCTCCGTCTACTCAAAACCGTAAAACATGGCAAGGCATCTACGACACAAAAAAGTCCGGGAACCTCTTGTTTAGACGCTCGCGACCACAACAAACTGTTATTTGACCGCGGTCATGAGGTATTTTCCCGCTCGATCGGTTGCGCTTAAATATAGCCCCTCACTCAGGCTGAAGGAACATGGTATTTCCGTGAGCCATGGAAATTTTCAGTGCGGCACGTTGGAATCGTTGGCCAGCAGCCAGACAGTTGGGCGAAGCTCGCACCTTGTAAACAATTGCAGCGGTAGTTAAGCACATAAGTAAATAAATATTTCTCACACTTACACCAAACAGTGTAAACTGAATGGTGACTCACATCTAGTAGAGGCTAAACTGCAGAGCCTCGATCTCCGACGCAAAGTAGCCTATGGCCATCTTTTATCGGATGCATTTCGGAGTGTGCGATGGAATTGCACAATTTGATTCCAGCATCCCCATTCCACCTCAGGGGAACTAGACGGCGGTTGAGCTTCCACCCTTATGTTGTTGATATACCACCTATACGCACTAAGCGTTTCGCTTCTACTTTTATAATGCGCACAGCAAAGGAATGGAATTCCCTCCCGCCGGATATTTTCCCTGATAAATACAATCTGGGCAAGGCAAGAGTGAATAGGCACTATCTGGACCATCTTCGGCCTCATCGTCACTTACCATCAGGTGAGATCGAAGCCAAATGCCTGTCCATAATACATAAATAAAAAGAAAAAAACAGCCTAGCCCAAAGTAAGCTCTGTAAGGCTTGTGTTATGGGGTTTTGGGTAACGGATAGACATACATATATTATACATATATAAATAAATTTTGTAGAAATATATTGTTACGAGCTGGGGTCAGTAAATCAAACTGCGGTCTACCAAAACACTGAACTTTTATTAATTAGTATACTAACAGTCACTAATCACTTCACTGAAAGCACTGAAAGTCGCTTCTTAGTTCTCCAATATCACTTCAGAGATGTTTTCGCACTGTATCGCAAAACAATAATCTTCCCGGCGGCCGGACACAGCCTTATATAGTCCCCTAAGATACTTGCCACTCTTACCAGAACATTCGCGGACACACTCGAATGTGTAGTCCAATACGTCGCGTGTTCGAGACGTTTCGATTATAACTGTCTCGATACTCGAATATTCTCGATACACAATACTCGAATATTCTCGATACACAATACTCGAATATTCCCGTACTATCTTTCTCGAATATTCTGTGTTTGTCTATCTCTTTCTAATGATGTTTTCTCATTCTAATACTTCTCGAATGTTCTAACTATCTCTGTCTCTTTCTACTATTGCTATCTCTTTCACTCCTATTGAAATTTATGTCCTTTTACTGAAGTAGGCTTAATGGCTCATAAGGGGTCCTGAAAACGCCTGAAAACGGGTTTTCAGGTTATTGCGGCATTGGATAGAGGGTAGCCTGAAACGTACTGAAAACATGTTTCAGGCGCCTGAAAACTACTGTAACTTGGGTGTAATTTAGATTTTTTAGTATGTGAAAGAGCTACTTCTGAAACGGCCTGAAACGATGTTTCAGCCTGCTGAAAACGTTTCTAAGTCACAGAAAATCACTTTTAAAGTTTTACTAAGCCACCGGCGTAACAATATTATAACAACCATGACTAAGGTACAAATGCTCGCATCCATCATACAAACATCGACCTCAGAGATGGCGACACTCAGTCCATATTGGCAGAGGACACGTATACCACGACATGTCCTAATCGACCCCCCCAATCAATTAACGCAGGACCTTCTAGACCTGCAAGCGGCGGCGTCTGAGCCGTCGCCTCCTTTGTCTCCCCCTATTGGGCAGCCTTCTGCTTAGCCACGTGTAGGTTCCCGTCAATACTGGCCGGTCCCAGTTTGGTGAACCGTGCCTACTTCTAGCGCTTATGCCCTCACCATGGGGCAGTGCTAACCGTACCTCTCCTGAGGTGCGGCCCTCGTCAATAAAGCCAGTAGGGTCATTAGACCAAAGGCTTAGGCTGAGTTTAGTCGGTAGGTCTGATGGGTCGAGCCGCCTCAATTCACCAGGAGTCACATAATCAACGCATCCCTGCTTGCCTGCTGTGTTGGTATCCATGAGGATTAAAGAGAGAGAGAGATTATAATTGCAAAAGTAACTCTTGTCTGTCTGGCTTTCATTCCAAAACTAATGATTTTGATGAAATTTGGTATGAATATAGTTTCGTTTCCCCAGGTTTCCATTAATCTAAAATGTTCGATAAATGATCTTTCGGGCATGTCATTAATATTTTCCAGCCGCCGTCGATTTTGAACCCTCCTTCTACGCCGAATCAACGTTTCTTCGGTATGAGCTGCCCACAAAAGCCTTATCATGTGCATTTTTAGGAATAATTTGGCATAAACACTATTTTAAAACAACAAACAAACAATCTATCACCAATCTATTGGGTATGAGCAATCGCTTTGTTGAGTAGAAATAGAATAGAACCGTATCTATTTTTTCACAAACTACATTTTGTCTATGAATTTGTATAGAACTCTTCTACTGTCAAAATAGAACACAGACGAGCGGTAGAATAGAAACACAGCATCTTGTCTGCGAGTTTTCTATCAGCGTCATCAAGTCACGTGACGTATCTACTGGAAATGTCAGTAATAAACTAAGAAGTTCCCTGGGTGACAAAACTTTAAATGCCTTTGTCATTTATGAGGTCGTATTTTCAAGAAAAGAGATTATATTCGGGAGGAAAAAAATGATTTCACCAAACTGATTAAAACTACTATGCTAAATTCTTAAATAAATATTTTTTTGATTAATTATTGTGTTTATTTTGATAAAATCTTGAATTTGAGATAGTAAAAGATAATTGTGAATTGCAACTACAGTATTTACAAAAATTCATAGTCGATTAGGGAAAAATTACGTAATTGAAGAAAAAAGTTGCGTAATTAGTTACGTAATTGATATTTCCGTAATTTTGGAAGCCCTAATTGGACGGGATCACTTGAGGGACAGAAACAAAAACACAACGAGGCACTATCCTTAGGGTGTACAATTTCCAGGATTTGGAAGATATCCTTCAACCTGGGGGGCGTGATCACCCGCTTCAGCCGCGTCTAGTCTATTATGTTAATATATAACCAGTAGAGAAAATACAGACCACTTTATTCAACGTCACTAGGCCCTAACATCCCTCAAGGGCCATGATTGACTAGTAGATACCATATTCCAGCGCGAGGAAGTCGCGACTGCTACGGCGACCCGGGATGGACCACGCCCCTTCCGTGGCCGGGGGGCGTCGTCGGTGGAGGGTGGAGGAGATCGGGGGAGGTAGTGTAGCCTCCCCCGAGGCGGGCTCCCCTCTAGGCAGGGGAGCGGAGGCTGGGGGTTCCCGGAAGTAGCTTGATGTTCCCGGAGGCGCCCAACAAGGTCCAAAATTGTCTGACCATCTTTTAAAATTTTGGAAACAATAAAGTATTGAGTACATGCCTGAGGAAGGCCATCCCTGAGGTTTTTAGTGGGTAGGCCTCCCCTTCTGGGGAGGAGAGGCCCACATAACCGCCGGCTCGCCACAGCCGGGGTATGCAATTTCCTCAGGGGAACAAAAAAAAAAAAGATACCATATTCCAAACGTACAGCTGTCGATATATTCTACATTTATTTTGGAATCGGTTGGAACATTTCAATGGGACAGACAGTCTGACGTACAGATTTCTTCTTAAAAGAACCACCTTTGGCTAAGTTTCTTATAAGGTTTGTAATAAGCATTCTGGTTGGTACATGTCGTTTTGGATATCTCCTCCTGTACCATTGCAACGCAGCAAACGAATTTTTATTATTTACAAAATAAGCCTCCAGGTAGTCTAAACGTTCAGAATTTAAGCTCATTTTTGCAAAAAAGCACAACTAAAAGCACTTACTCGCAAAATCACACCACACGCAATCAGATTTTGACATAGCAACAAAGGAAAGTAAGCATTATAAAGAGAAAACAAAGTTCGAAAATAAAAGCTTATTTGAATTTGAACTAGGTAGGTAACAATTTTTTTTTTCAGAAAACAGTAAGCTCCAAGTGAAATAAAATTAATTAAGTGCGTTTGTATAGGATTTTTTTTTATTTGTGACTTTTCTAGTACTGAAACCTCAGTTGGTCCCATAGAACTTTTTGATCAGCATATGAAATAGGATCGATTAGCATCAAAAACTTTTTGTGAAAAATGTAAAATTTGTTGCTAACCGTACATTTTTTTGATAATGTGTGAATTTCTTGTAGCTGCAACGATTAATGTACCTCCCTTGGCTGCCCCATTGAATCTTTCCATTCTGTATACATATATATAAAACCATAATGGCCGTTTTCACCAACCTTGTCTTAGCTTAGGTGACTCCTAAGAGACATGCTGTCTCACTCTTTTCAGTTAATATAAAAAAAAAACAGCATGTCACTTAGGAGTCACCTAAGCTAAGACAAGGTTGGTGAAAACGGCCATAAATGTTGCAAATATCACAAAATTAGTTCGCAGAAGACAAGAATTAACTTTGATGAATCTGACTCACAGATGGCCATCCTTAGACCTGATTTAATGCAGAAGAATCACATACGCCTCATCAGAAACAGCTTCGATATAGGGGAAAAAACGTGGCCTGCCTGTAATTATAGCCGTAAATACCTGTAATTATAAATTGCGAATGCACGTGCATATTTCATAGAAAACAAAAGCGCTGCGTTGACCAAATACCAGCTCATGCAGCCGGGTGGTGTGGCGTCATTCACAACGGATGACTCCACAATTCCATATAGAGAAAGGCAATGCAGCACCAATATGTCAGTTAATATTTGCACGATTCTGTGCTAGGGTTGTCCGAGGTAGTTATTTTTTTTTTATCAATCAATACATAGTATAAAACAAAGTCGCTTTCGCTGTATGTCCGTATGTATGCTTAGATCTTTAAAACTACGCAACGGATTTTGACGCGGTTTTTTTTAATAGATAGAGTGATTCTTAAGGAAGGCTTATATGTATAATAAATGCATAATATAGTAGAGAAACACTGATAAATTTAAAGGTTTCTAATGTGATGTCGTAAATAAGCACGTTTTTTTGCGCTTATATTGCAAGCGCTGGCTGAACCCTACGAGATAGACCAAAATAATGTACTACAGTATTGTACAACTTACAAAAATCCACAAAAAAGTCCGCGATAGTATATGTCTATCTCTTAGGGATAACCCACCATAACCATTTTTTCACTGCACCCGTGCGAAGCCGGGCGGGTCGCTAGTATATTATAAAGAGGAAAGATTTGTATTTTTGTATGTAACGAATAAACTCAAAAAGTAGTGGACCGATTTTAATAATTCTTTTTTTATTAAAAAGCTACATTATCACTGAGTAACATAGGCTGTATTTAGTACTAAATTACTATAGAAATCTTTAGAAATTCTTATTATAACCAACCGAAGGTGTAAAAAAATTAGCCATAAAATGTCTTTCATCGCATACGCTGCGAAGAGTATTAATGATAGGACAAAAAATATCTGGACCTATTTATGTCTACCGGTGCGAAGCCGGGACGGGCCGCTAGTAAATAAATCACAACAAATATTAAAAATGCGAAAGTAACTCTGTCTGTCTGTCTGTTACGCTTTCCCGCTTAAACCTCGCAACCGATTTTGATGAAATTTGGTACAGACAATCTTTACACCCTGAGACAGAACATAGGCTACTTTTTGTTTCGAAAAAATGGGATGAAGGGGTTGAAACAGAGGTTGAAAGTTTGTATGGGATTTCTTAATTTTAAAAGATAATTATTTAAGCACTTGATAAGAAATCATTTAACATTTGTTCTAGCATTTTTGAAATTTCGACCAGCTAGGGGGTGAAATAAGGGTTGAAAGTTAGTATAGTATACCAGGATTAACAAACACTAATTACACGCGGGCGGAAGCTAGTAATAAAATAAATATTCCTTACACTCACACCAATTAGCCTAGCCCAAAGTAAGCTCTGTAAGGCTCGTGTTATGGGATCTAGGGTAACGAACAGACGTACATAATATTCTACATACAAAAATATTTTTGATAGAAATATATATATATATATTAACAACCAATTATGACTAAGGAAGAAATGCTCGCATTCATTACACAAACGTCTGCTTCCACCGGGACTCGAAGCCTCATAGATGGCGACATCTTGAAACCGGTGTACTCACTACTCGACTATGAGGTCTAATGACTAATTTGCTCGATGCCATCAAACAGCTGTGCTAGGGTTGTGCCAGGCAAATTATTCTTTATTTTTATTCGACAAAGCCGGCCAGTGTCGTGCCACTTACGATCATGTTTCCACAATTCTATGTACGGTCAGGTAATGTGATACCGCTAATATGTCAGCAAATATTTTCATATCAACAAGTAGCTTTGTGTATATTTTTGCTACCACGTGGACCGTGTTTTTATTAGAAACAATTCGCACTAGAAATGATGATATCCGAAGACGCGCCAGGGTCACAAACACACCCTAATGATTTGCAGAACGTATGTAAATAGCAGTGGGTAGGGTACATTGCTCGCAGGATTGACAGCCGCTGCGGCGTTTGATATGCGCGTTTTACCAGTACGGAACTGAAACCTTTTTTTTCTTTTTAAAGCGGAGTAAATGCCTAGTCCGAGGAGAGATGTAATTTCCCGGCGCACTATCCCTCCCCAGAGGGAAGGGAGGGCGGCATTTGCGCTGCCAAACCCTCCATGATCCCTTAGTTCGGCAGCTAATGATAAGGCCGGCGTCACTTTGACTTCCTGCGCCTCTTCTAGCGCTTTGGGGCCCCTTTATGGGCCTGCGCTGCATCGCCCTCACGATTTGCCTATATGGTTTTAGAACCTAGGCCAGGCTGAGTTTAGTCGGTAGGTCACGTGGCTGGACCGTTCCGGTCACGTGGAGTCCGACATAACCTCCGTGACACTTGCCGTTGCGGGGGTATCCTGGGTACATTTCGTACTCCTTGTGAGGATTCTCAGCCTTCCTCTCCTGAGGAAAAAAAAGGGAAGGGAGGAGGGGAAGTGTGGGGCTTGCACCCACTAAAAACTCCGCCGTGTCGTCCTCATTTCGCCGGAGGTCGCGGGGACTACCGATTGGTATTACTTATACGCGACTCCGGTAAACGGAACTGGCCAATCACTAGGGTCCTTATAAGGTTCAATTTCCCCCAAAGGGTTAATAGGTGTGCTCGGAGTTTTTTTTTTGACGTGAAACGTCTTTAAAATCGCGCCGAAACATACGGGTACCAGGTTTAAAAAGTGGACCGTAACGAAAAGGTCTATATCATCGTACCTTAATAATTAAAAAACTATTAGTCTTAGAAACAAAAATGTGGTGTGAATATTTCACTTATATAGTCAGCTCGCTGTTGTGACATTGAGTTTTTTATTAAAATACTTAAAACACCATCAATCTTGTTTTTATTTTAATATTTTACTTTGAAAGCGATTCCCTAACATAGACGTTTCACGTTAAAACCAACGGCCGTGTGCCCCGGCACAGCCCCACCCGATTTTTTTTGTATAATCGAATCAGAAGAAATACGCAAAGAACCAGGATCATTGACACAGCCCGCATAATTATGAACCTTAAATGACAGTAAGCAAGGCACAGTGTTTTATTTCTGCATTGCATAATTGATAATGCGAATGATTTTTTATATATATCTTTATATCTTATATATAAAAATGAATCGCATAATGTGTTGGTAAGCGCATAATTCAACAACGCCTGGACCAATTTGGCCAATTCTTTTTTAAAATGTTCGTTGAAGTTCAAGGATGGTTTTAAGGGAAAAATTCTAAAAACAGCCCTTTTATTTTCCCATGCAAACGTTTTCTAACTAAAACGTACAGTCGAATTGAGCTTTATTGTTATTGTATAAAGTTCATATTGCAAGCACTCACTGTTGTCTAAGCAATGAAGGTGTGTTCCTAACATCAAAGAGTCAATTTGCGCTTTATTAACGCTACATATAGTTGAAATTCAATCATATCTATCAAAACAGTGTGCGTGCGTGCGTTGGAGCACAGAATACATCGTTGGAGGATTTAATGTCACGTTCCAAAATTGAATAGCCACAAAATGTAATAGGTCATTTAGATTTTTTTTGCAATTTGGTTGGCTATGCGTCATTATCTATAAAATAATTAGGAACAAAAAACTGCCACTATACAAATCTTTTTGACAGGACGAAGTCTGTCGGGTCCGCTAGTAATATATAAATCTTCTGTACGTGTGTTAGTCATTGAACTGCTCCTAAACGGCTGGATCGATTTTGATGAAATTGTTTGTGTGTATTCCAGGGGGTTTGAGGATGGTTTGAATTCACATTACGGTCATCTAGATTGTTTTTTTAGCTAAATTATTTATTTAAAAACATTTGAGACTTGGGACAGGACAACGTCTGTCGGGTCAGCTAGTTGAGATATGAATTTAATAATAATAATGTGCGCAGAGAAGTGACGACCCCACCGCCCGCTGGTGGGGCATTTAATGCCCCTTAATTGCCATAAATGTCCCATCAGTGCAGTCAGTCCTTCAGGGGGGCGTTTGCCATCCGCCTCTGTCTTATATGCTATAACCAGCCGGACAGAGTGGAGTCGCAAGAGCACATGCTCGAAGGGTGGAAGTGTAATAATGTCATAACGCTGACGGCGTCTCGATCGCTGTCGTAGACAAACCTCTTAGCCGTTCACACCAATGTTACTCCCTTCGAACCAATATTGATCTGTTTTTTTTGGGTGGGTCCATTTAATAAGCTACGAGTCACCGCCTACCTTATTTAAATCAATCAGGAGGTATTGAGAAGGACTGGAGTCTCTTCCATTGCCCGGTTCTCATTAGCACCAAAATAGAAATGCAATAGTCCACAATCGTTTTGACCAGTAATGACAATAGTTTTTGTGCATCTAACTACCTACTGGGTATAGTCTTTAGCTGCATTTTTAAGGTGCAGATTGAGATTAGACTCAATTGGTAAATATAAGATTTTTTAAATATTTTTATTAGCCCCGATATATGCAGCTGCATTAACGTGGTTGGAAATATACGATTTTTTAAATGTATTTATTGGTCCCGATATGTGCATCTGCATTAACGTGGTTGGAAATATAAGATTTTTTAAATGTATTTATTAGTCCCGATATGTGCAGCTGCATTAACGTGGTTGGAATATACGATTTTTTAAATGTATTTATTAGTCCCGATATGTGCATCTGCATTAACGTGGTTGGAAATATACGATTTTTTAAATGTATTTATTAATCCCGATATGTGCAGCTGCATTAACGTGGTTGGAAATAAAAGAATTTTTAAATGTATTTATTAGTCCCGATATGTGCAGCTGCATTAACGTGGTTGGAAATATAAGAATTTTTAAATGTATTTATTAGTCCCGATATGTGCAGCTGCATTAACGTGGTTGGAAATATACGATTTTTTAAATGTATTTATTGGTCCCGATATGTGCATCTGCATTAACGTGGTTGGAAATATAAGATTTTTTAAATGTATTTATTAGTCCCGATATGTGCAGCTGCATTAACGTGGTTGGAAATATACGATTTTTTAAATGTATTTATTAATCCCGATATGTGCAGCTGCATTAACGTGGTTGGAAATAAAAGAATTTTTAAATGTATTTATTAGTCCCGATATGTGCAGCTGCATTAACGTGGTTGGAAATATAAGAATTTTTAAATGTATTTATTAGTCTCGATATGTGCATCTTCATTAACGTGGTTGGAAATATAAGATTTTTTAAATGTATTTATTAGTCCCGATATGTGCAGCTGCATTAACGTGGTTGGAAATATAAGATTTTCAAATATCTTTATTAGTCTCAATATGTGCATCTTCATTTACGTGGTTGGAAATATAAGATTTTTAAATATCTTCATTAGTCCCGATATGTGCAGCTGCATTAACGTGGTTGAAAATATAAGGATTTTCAAATATCTTTATTAGTCTCGATATGTGCATCTGCATTAACGTGGTTGAAAATATAAGATTTTCAAATATCTTTATTAGTCTCAATATGTGCATCTTCATTTACGTGGTTGGAAATGTAAGATTTTTAAATATCTTCATTAGTCCCGATATGTGCAGCTGCATTAACGTGGTTGAAAATATAAGGATTTTCAAATATCTTTATTTATCCCAATATGTGCATCTGCATTAACGTGGTTGGAAATATAAGAATTTTCAAATATTTTTATTTATCCCAATATGTGCATCTGCATTAACGTGGTTAGAAATATAAGATACTAGCTGACCCGCGCCCACTTCGTTGGGCATAATATTAATAATCCCCGAAGCGAGCACGAAAGCGAACTGAATTAAACCCGAAGCCATCGCGCGCCGTCCGCTGATGATGATGATGATGATGATGATGACACTCCGCAATAATGTGGCTTTCTATTGGTGAAAGAATTTTTTAAAATTGATGATGATGATGATGATGATGATGATAATTTGAGATTTAAACTATCCTATCTCTCAAGTTGGATCGAACTGCACATGGTGTGCGAATTTTATTATAATCGGTTAAGTAGTTTAGGAGTTCATTGAGCACAAACATTGTGACATGAGATTTATATATATTAGATTTTAAATGTTTTTATTAGCCCCGATATATGCAGCTGCATTAACGTGGTTGGAAATATAAGAATTTTCAAATATCTTTATTAATCCCAATTTGTGCGTCTGCATAGTTGGACCTAACAAGCGACCAACAGCTTGCGAAAAAGGCTTATGTCTCATGTGTCATGCATGTATTATGGACTGCTATTGCGGGGATCTGCGGCGAATATTAAAAGTACGTTTGTATTACAAAGAGCGATTCATGCTATCTTTAATTGTCAGGTAATCTCTGAATGACTTATTTAGATTAGATAAGATTTTAATATATTTGCCAGTATACGTACAGAAGACCTTAATACCAACGTTAAGTTACAGTATTTAACCGTAAGCAGGGATGCAAAATTTATGGTTATAAATTAGACATTTATAAGATAGAATGGTTAATAAGTTTGTAACAGTGTAGCTGTTACATGCCTTATGTTGCCTATGGTTAGTACTCATTGTCTATGATATTAGATTTTGGTTTGTTAGTCAAAATTCAAAATACATCTATCTGCCAACGCAATCTATGTTTCGCCGCCGTACTAAATCAATCAGTTATATAAATTCTACAAAAATGTATTCCATATTACCAATATTGAAGATTTAAATTAATTTAATAATTATAAGAAAGAGTCCTACACAGAATGCTGTAGGACTCTTCTTATTGTACCTTTTTATTTACCATTTTTAAATAAACCAACCTCAAGCAGCAAAGCATCGTTTCAACGTTGTTGATTAAGAACCTTACCCACGCTCTATCGAGCACCATGATAAGTTTCCAAGTTAGCGTCCTATTTCAAAGGCTCTAGGGGAGTATGTTTGGATATTAGCAAGTGGAAAACTGTAAGGCCTACCCACATAGGGGTGAGGATATGTATATACCTTTTAATATGTAAATAGATTTAATTGTCTTATTTTATGATTTTGACCAGATGCGATAAAAAAATTGTACTTCAGACTTTCTCGCCTTTTCTCGAAAATTCTTTATATTATGTATGTACAGGGATAAGAAGCTCTGTGTATTGTCCTATTAAAAACTTTTATTTATCATGGAATCTTACAATCAATACTTCACCCACTTCCACTAAAGCTGTCGAGCTGAAATTTTCCTTCCGCGTTTAGTTTCTCGCGTCTAGTCATGACAATACACGATTTTATAAATGCTGCCATTTTGAATCCAATATGGCGACTTATCGTTTTCATAACCCTTACTATATGGGTATCAAATGAAGGATTTTGAAAAGATGAATACAAAAAGATAAAAATCAAAAAATATTTTTTTATTATAAAATTTGTTTTGACGTAGATAGGCTATCTGATAATATCTGTTTTGAAATATCTAATTAAGTTTTACTTTTAAATGAAAATACAGTTTTATTTTTATTTAAAATCATGTTTAAAACTCTTAACAAATTTGCAAATATTTTTAATTAGTTCAAATAAAACAAACACACTTCAAGAATTCTCACATTGAATGTAGGTTTTTTTAATATAGAAAATATAGATAAAAGTACAACGCTTAAACAAATTAGGAGAGTTTACTCAATTATGACGTCACGATCGCAGTGCACTTAGTATAGAGCGTTTTTGAGCGATCCGAGACAGCGCCGCAAACATGGCGCTGTATCTTTAAAAGTAATGATCGCGGATACATCGTTGCTTCTAGAATATTTCTTAGCTAAAAGGGTACTCTTATTATCATATATATAATAAATTATTAACAACTACCAAATTCCTGTTAAATTAATGCAAGCGATATTAAACACTATAGTATGAGCATACGGTTGAGATTACCTAATATAAATATTGTCATCTACTTCATAACTGCCTCTTTTTTTTTTTGTTGCGCTGAGGAAATGCAATGAACTGCATACCACCGTAACCGGTGGTCATTTGGGCCTCTTCTACCCTACCTAAACCTTTTTTTTTTTTTTTTTTTTTGTTCCCCTGAGGAAAATGCATTAAATTGCATACCCCGGCTGTGGCGAGCCGGGGTTATGTGGGGCTCTCCTCCAGAAGGGGGAGGCCTACCCACTAAAAACCTCAGGGATGGCCTTCCTCAGGCATGTAGGGAGCCCCCGGGAACACAAAGGCCACTTCCAGGAACCCCCAGCCTCCGCTCCCCTTTCTAGAGGGGAGCCCTCCTCGGGGGAAGCTACCACCTCCCCCGTCCCCTCCACCGACGACGCCCCCCGGCCACGGAAGGGGCGTGGTCCATCCCGGGTCGCCGTAGCGGTCGCGACTTCCTCGCGCCCGCCGGCGACCCGTGGCGGCGCCGCAGCTGTGCTACCGAGCCCGGCGCCGCCTCCTTCGAGCGGGATCGGCCATCTCCCGACCCCGCTCGGCGGCCTCCTTCTGGAGCATTACTGCTTCACAGAAGGAGGCCACAGCCCTCCAACCTCCCCCTCGTCCGCCAGCATTGCCGCAATCAATGCCGGCGGAGACAGATCTCGCCCGATCTCTGCGACCAAGACTCGGCGCTCGGAGGCCCATGCGGGGCACTCCGCCAGCGTGTGCTGGGCCGAGTCGAGGTCGGATGCGCAGTGGTGACAATGTGTCGATCCCTCCCGTCCTATTCGACACAGATACTCACCGAAGCAGCCGTGCCCGGTGAGTATCTGAGTCAATCGGTAGGTGACCTCCTCCTTCCCGTGGAGCCAAGCTTCGAGGTGCGGGAGTACGGCACCGACGGCCCGCTGGCGCGCGCAGATCCGTAATTCGAGCTGCGCACGCCAGGCCGCCACAATCCGTCGGTGCCACTCCCGCTTAGGCACTTCGTGCGCGGGTTCCAGGGCGCTCCCCCCATCGCCCCCCCGGCCGACACGCCGCGACGCATACGTCGCCGCGTACATGTCGGCCAGGATGTCGAATGGGGGGGAGCGTCCCAGAACTGTCGCCGCCTCGTAACCCTACCTAAACCTACTCACTTAAACCTCAGTGATGGCCATCATCAGGCATTGTGTGGGGCCTCAGGATCGAGTGTCGCATCTGAGGATCCCCAGCCTTCGCATCCCTGTTTAGACCCCTTCCAGCCTTCTACGATGACATCGTGAAATCCCCCGGTCATCTGGGGGATTTCACAAATGCCTGCATAGGTCTAAAATCGGGTGGGTCTGTGCCGGGGCACACGGCCGTTGGCGTTAACGTGAAACGTCTATGTCAGGGAATCGCTTTTAAAGTAAAAGATTGAAATAAAAACAAGATTGACGGTGTTTTAAGTATTTTAATAAAAAACTCAATGTCAAACAGCGAGCTGACTATATAAGTGAAATATTCACACCACATTTTTGTTTCTAAGACTAATAGTTTTTTAATTATTAAGGTACAATAATATAGACCTTTTCGTTACGGTCCACTTTTTAAACCAAGTACCCCAGCCTTCGCATCATTGTTTAGACCCCTTCCAGCCTTCTACGATGACATCGTGAAATCCCCCGGTCATCTGGGGGATTTCACAAATGCCTGCATAGGTCTAAAATCGGGTGGGTCACGTTTCACGTCTTAAAAATAATATTTTGATTTTGGTGATAAATAAATAAATAAATAAATAAATAATAAATATTTGTTACACTTACACCAATTAGCCTAGCCCAAACTAAGCTCTGTAAGGCTTGTGCTATGGGATCTAGGGTAACGGATAGACATACATATATTATACATATATAAATAATTTTTATTGAAATATATATCAACAACCATGACTAAGGTACAAATGCTCGCATTCATCACACAAACATCTGCCCCCACCGGGACTCGAACCCGGGACCTCAGAGATGGCGACACCTTGAAACCGGTGTACTATCCACTCGACTATGGAGGTCGTATAAGAGACGAGTGAAGTAGTAAATAATACTGCACCGATCCCAATAATTTTTTTGAGCCGGCGACAGACGGACACGTCGTGACCGCCAACTATACAACCTGCCTAACAGAATGGAGGTACCGAGCCAATTCTATTCCCGGCCAGCAATCATACGGGACATTAACGCATCGACAGTAATACACAGGTGACACTTTTGTTTATATATAATTTTGTACTCTATTGTAGCAGGTGTTATTTTGCGGAAGTCCATTGTATTACAAAGGATATTGTTTTTTGCTGATTCCGCGCAGTTCATGATGACTTGTCCAACAAGCAGACAAGGTCGACACGTGTTTCGTCTCTCAGCGAGACATCTTCAGGATTTGTTGCCCGCTCGATGACTCACCAGCGGCTGGCTTGCGGCGCCTTGCACGCTTGTATTTATAGGCCGAGGGGCTTGGCCCCTCCTCTCGGTAGGTGGGGCTACCGACCATTGGGCAACTGTTTGTATAATAGGCGAATGTGTAAATTTGTTTGTTCGTTCGTTCAAACATAAAAATATACCTAATATTACATTGCTGAACGAACAAACAAATCTTACACATTCGCCTATTATACAAACAGTTGCCCAATGGTCGGTAGCCCCACCTACCGAGAGGAGGGGCAAGCCCCTCGGCCTATAAATACAAGCGTGCAAGGCGCCGCAAGCCAGCCGCTGGTGAGTCATCGAGCGGGCAACAAATCCTGAAGATGTCTCGCTGAGAGACGAAACACGTGTCGACCTTGTCTGCTTGTTGGACAAGTCATCATGAACTGCGCGGAATCAGCAAAAAACAAT
Organism: Scirpophaga incertulas; assembly: GCA_036419045.1. Lineage (NCBI taxonomy): Eukaryota > Metazoa > Arthropoda > Insecta > Lepidoptera > Crambidae > Scirpophaga > Scirpophaga incertulas. Next base: position 3,362,882 of record CM071647.1, on the reverse strand, counting down.
ATCCTTTGTAATATAATTTTGTGACAAACAAGCGTGACGCCTAAGACCCCGTGGACTTATTGTGAAACTCGGCAATAAGTGGCGATCGCGTCGCTATCGCTTAATCTGATGTTTGCGCTTCAACCATCGTCTGGTCGCTTGCAAATTATTTTGTATGACTGGAAGAAAACGAGCAATGGTTGATGTGTAAATCGATCGCGACGGGATGCTGCCTTACATAAATACCCGACCCCACCAAAGCTAATACGAGTCGAGAAAAGCGATGCAGTTTAAAAAGTGCAATAGATTTTTTTTTCGATACACTCTAGTTTATTGTTTAACCACAATGATATTGGATGATCTATTCATATCAAATCAAAATCAAATCAAATAAAATCAAAATAAATCTTTATTCAACATAGACCTTTACAGGCACTTATTGACGTCAACAGACAAAACAAAAACAAAGCTTAAAAAATAAACAAAAACCTTGTCCGTACGTACGAATAAGGAAAAAAAAGAAAAAAATGGACTCGACACCTGTTCGGAAATTGGGAAAGCCTTCTCGAAAAGAACAGGCAAGAAACTCTGAAGGTCAATATACCAATTGGAAACATATTTAACAGAATTTGAAAAAAAAAGCTTTCTTATCTTATAAGATTACTTTAAAACTTTTATATGACAATCAAATTAGTACGAAATTAACGCAGTATCGAATATTAAGCCAAATTAAAAAAAAATACGTTATTAATTACAAATATTATAGTAAGTACAAAATGTCATTGTCAGATATAAAAACAGGTTTTTTTAACTGGTTTTTAATTGTTGTTAATTTTTGTTGGTTTATTTCTTTTTAATAACTTTTGTTTTGTACTTGAAAAAATACAAATTCAATTTTAACGTCATGTTTTAAATACAATAGGTATGTTATATGCTGTGTACACTATTTTTGGATGGCTCTTTTGTTTTATTTAGTTTAATTAGGTATATTGGTTTTATTGTGATGTACAATCTTAAATAAATAAATAACACAGATTATATATCTCTACATATTGAGTATTACAGAACCAAGTCAAAATTGCTTTGCTTCGATCAGCGGCCAACAGTATACAGCTAATGAAAAATCTAACTCATGACTAGTGCTCCGAATAGGTAGTTTAATTTTATGTACTTGCAGAAAAAAAGTCAATGTAAGCGCAACATGGATAAACCTAAAATCAGCGTGATTTCCGGGACCGTAAATTTATAATTATTTTAACCGTAATTTCGAGTACTCGCAACCGACGAGCATGCATGAAGCCGCTCATGAAAGTGGAGGAAGCAAGAGAAGTGTGCCAGGATCGTAGCAAGTGGAGAGAGGTGGTCTCTGCCTACCCCATTGGGAACAAGGCGTGACATATACAGGATTACCTGGTAAGTCGTGCGAACCCCGTTAGGGGTCGTGGTTCCCACCATTTCTGACAGATTTCCCCTTGGAACCCCCCCCCAACATAACCCTTTTCAAGTTATAAGGCTTAAGACTTTTTTGCAAAATGTCAGATTTTTGTTCTATGGCCCATTTTTTTTTGTTTATTATAATTCAAATATTTAGTTTCTATACTATTTTTGTGTAGCAGATTAGTTTGTTCATCATAATGCAAAATAAAAATAGAGTTACCTCTCAACTAAATAGGTTGTAGATAGAAGATTGATAGTTATAGCATCAAACAAAAATCAGTACAAATCAAACTTCAACCAGCAATAGTAAAAAAAAAATCTATGACACGTAGGTTGCAGACACCTTTAAAAATATCTACGTTTCATTAGCTATTCAACAAGGTATAACAAGGTAGGCTGCTATTAGATTTCTTGGAATAATCTTTGGTAAAAGTCCTAAAAGGAGTAGTGAAATTAATGTAAAATTTATCAATTATGTTGCAAAATAAAATAAAACAATTTAAATTAGGTTAAACAAATGTATTTTATTTTATCTTTCGTGTTCAACATGTCCACTCTGTTTCGCACACACACTCGCATTCTAAGTCCACTTTTAACCACCGATGTTGTTAAACCTCTTCTTATTTGATCTGCTGCCATTAGAATCCTTTCCTCGCACGTCTACAGACTCAATTGGGTGATTTTCGTCGTATACTATGCTTTTCATGTGCCCCCATACATAAAAAATCCATGGGGGTCAGGTCTGGGCTTCTCGCTGGCCACGGTATAGGTCCACCTCTCCCGATCCACCTATTGGTATAGTTTGTGTCTAACCATTCTCGGACACATCTGCTATAATGTGCCGGGCAACCGTCGTGTTGAAACACATGTTTCTAATAAGATTCAGGGGTACTTAAGTCTTCAAGTCGCACGACTTACCAGGTAACCCTGTATGTATGTATGTTAAATAATGCAATGCAATGGAACTTATGTCATTTTATATAATCGTGTGAGTGAGTAGAAGGAAAAATATCATGTTCAGATATTACAGATATTTATTGCAAGTTTACAATATAAATCAAATTTAAAAATAAACCTATATTTATATTAACATTAAAGTATATAGTGTTGTTCCGATGGTGTAATTATTCGTCTTCGAATCGAAAAGAAGGATAGCATATTTCAAATAAAATACAATTTTCTGTTTTTATTTGCTAATCGTTTCTTTACGCTTTTATTGTAAAATTTTATGTTTACAACTTATTAGTACAACAATAAGCTAAAAGATGAAATACTATTTTGAAAGTTCAATATAATATTTTTACAATCTCTGAAAATAGTAAGATCCCAGCATATCCATACTATTGATGTCACAAAATCGCAAGTACATAAAATTAACTACCTATACTCATGACTAGAGATCGGATAATCGGATGCATATTTACCTAAAGTTAATTTTTGGCTCACATATGGAAGCGGCTTTTAAAATACATTTTGTTAAATAAAAATCCGCGGAAAATGCGGGACTGCAAATTTAACGTAGTGATATTTTGTTTGAAAATTACTAAATTAGCACGTGGTATTTATTTTCAAAGAACCGAGACTCCTGTGAAGGTTGGAGGCTCTACACTGGAAATTGTTGACGAGTACGTTTACCTGGGACAAATAATCCCAACTAGGTAGGTCCAATTTCCAGAGAAGAGGTAAATCGGCGGATCCGACTCAGCTGGGCAGCGTTTGGGAAGCTACGCGGCATATTCTCGGCCCATCTACCGCAGTGCCTCAAGACGAAAGTCTTCGATTCGTGCGTGTTGCCAGTGATGACATATGGAGCAGAAACCTGGCCACTCACAATGGGCCTTATAAGGCGGCTCAAAGTCACCAGAGGGCAATGGAGAGGGCTATGCTCGGAGTTCTCTGCGTGATCGAATCAGAAATGATGAAATCCGCAGAAGAACCAAGGTCACCGACATAGCCCGAAGAATTGCGAACCTTAAGTGGCAAATGGGCGGGGCACATTGCTCGCAGGACTGACGGCCGTTGGGGCGGAAAGGTCCTGGAGTGGCAGGCATATGCTGGACACCGCAACGTTGGTAGGCCTCCCACAAGGTGGACCGACGATTTGATGAAGATCGCGGGAAGGCGCTGGATGGTTGCAGCGCAGGACCGATCTGCGTGGAGATCCTTGGGGGAGGCCTATGTCCCAACAGTGGGCGTCTATTGGCTGAAATGATGAGACTCCGGGTTCATTTATACAACTATGCATACGTATTTACATGAAGTTTAGTTTCAGTTCCCCGTGCGATTTATGAATGTACGATTCCTCTAAAACTCTATATACCTACTCACAAATCACACGGGGACTGAAACTAACCTTCATGTAACGTCGTTTTTAAGCTCATATTACCGACTAGTTTTGCATTACCAAAATGTTCTACAGTACCGGAATTCCGGGACTTTTATTTATGGAAATAAATAAAAAGACAGTTCCATACTTTGTCAAAAACTAAATTAGGTAAATAATAAACATCCGGCTATCCAATTCCGCAATCCCGGGATTTTTATTTAACAAAACAATAAAAAGCCGTTTCCATACTTTGTCTTAAACTAACTTTAGGTAAATGTGCATCCGATTATCCGATCTCTACTCAAGACCTAACAGGATCAAATAAAATAATGCTTTGTGATAAGGGGTCATCCATAAATTACGTCACACGAATTTCGTTTTTTTTTTGCCCCTCCCCCCGTCCTTGTCACACTTAGTAACATTTGTGAGACTCCCCCCCCCCCTAGTGTGACGTCACAAATTTTAAATTATAGAAATTATTGAATGATAAAAGCGGTTTTGAAGCAAAAAAAAAAGCAGTTTTATTTTCATTTTAAAATTAACATCAAACCAATTAACAAAACAAATAACGATTACTTATATTAAATAAGTATATGGTCATTTCATGATTCTTATTATATTTTTTTCAAAATCACCTACTATAATCAATTAGAAAAATAGTACGTTTCGGGAGTACCCCTATTAACAGATAGAAGAAGATACTATTCCTTTATTTATTTATGAGAGTATAAAGACTTTACAATAAAAGTTAATATTTACAGCAACTTTTCATACTAATAGTAATAATTTAAAGTTTGTGTTTTAACAGTTAGCTTATTTGATTTAATAGATTTTGTAATGTGACGTCACGAAATTTAAGATCCCTCCCACCCCCTTGTCACACAATGTCACACTTCGTCAACCCCCTCCCTCCCCTAGCCGTGGTGACGTAATTTAATGGATGGCCCCTAAGAGCCCGTATCAATTAACAGCTAATTAATCATTAGCAATTTTCTATTTCAAGCATTCATTTTTCAGCCGATCGGCCGACATTAGTTCGATTTATTTATGGACACATGTCATAGGTGCGCGAGCGCCGCGCAGTCTGCGCCCCGCGAGCGCTCACGTGGCGCGCACTGTGAGTGACCTCATTATAGCGAAGCGCGCACGCATACAACGTTATATGTAGAGCGATGTTGCGACCGGACTGTTTAATTCAAATCTTGTATTTTTTGCACATGCTTCACACGTTTGGATGTAAAACACTTGTTGAGATTTACTTTACTTGTGAATTGTACCATTCGTAAAGGAATAAAATATTGTACGAAAGCGGAATGAGCGTCTGTTGTGAATGTCACTCTATTTATCTAATACTAATATTATAAAGAGGAAAGATTTGTTTGTTTGTTTGTTTGTAATGAATAGGCTCCGAAACTACTAGACCGATTTCAAAAATTCTTTCACCTTTGGAAAGCTACATTATCCCAGTAACATAGGCAACTTTTTATCCCGGAAAAATCGACATATCCCACGGGATGCGCAATAAAGGCTTCGCTCAAAAATTACTGCACAATTTCATGTGGTTTTCCATAATAGATAGAGTGATTCTTGAGCAAGGCTTTGCGGTATTTTTTTTTCTCCGGAAAAAACGGATAGTCCACGGGAAGCGCAGTAAAACCTTCGCGCCATAAACCGACTTCCGCGCATATGTAGCCGTGGGCAAAAGCTATGACCCTTAATCCTCTATAGACCCAATCCCGAAATCCACGCAGGCGAAGCCGCGGGCAGAAAGCTAGTTTATACATATTTTTACAAATATTTTTTACACTTACACCAATTAACCTAGCCCAAACTAAGCTAAGGCTTGTGCTATGGGATCTAGGGTAACGGATAGACATACATATATAAATATTTTTTATAGAAATAATATCAACAACCATGACTAGAGTACAAATCCTCGTATTCATCATACAAACATCTGCCCCCACCGGGATTCGAACCCGGGACCTCAGAGTGGCGAACACCTTGAAACCGGTGTATTATCCACTCGACTATAAGGTCGTCGTATATGTATATATATATTATATATATATATATATATAATATTATATATATATATTATATATCTATTATATATATATATAGGTATATATATATATCATATATACATATATATATAATATATATATATATATATATAAGAAGAAAGAAAGAAAGAAAGAAAACATTTATTGACTCACACACAAGACAGATAAGCAAGAAAGGAAGAAACATACAAAAATTACACACGACGAGAGAAAAAATAAAAATAACAAAATAACAGTAAAAATGTCCTGTGCATGGTCAAAAGGCACTGCCTCAGCGTATGCTTTTGTAACATAGGTCACAAAAGCGCTGGTATTATGGCAGCCCTCTGTGACGTACGGAATATCAAGATAAGTTGATAAATATAGATAAACTATCATATACCAATAATAAATAGATATGAAATTTGATAAATATTAAATAAATATATATTATTAAATAAACAGTATAACTATAATAAAACGAAATATATAATTACTAAATTGGCTGCAAGTGACAGCACTCCTTTGCCTGTCCTCTATAATGAACTAAGGTTCCGCGACACCGTTTGAGGTCGCCGTTCCATAGTCTGTGGTCCACGCTTTTGTTTAGTATTCTAATTAGTCTGTGCTTTTGTTAGACAAATTCAACCTTTGCCTGTCCATGTAGGACAAATATTACTACTACTATTATATAACCATATTAAATGGTGATTGCATAACTAACTTGTTACATAACCAACCAACACAATTCATTTCGTTTCGCTGCAAGAACAAAAAGCAATGCTCAAGCTTGCCCGGGAATGCTGTTGCTTTATAACGATGTCTCCCTTGTGATGTGTATAAAACTGAGGTAAGCAAATTTCTATATGTGTAAAGATTTTTGCATATTACAAAGGTATATTTTTAAGTGTTTTTTAAAAATGTATTTTGTTTTTAGATTACGTATGGGTGGCGGGATGTCGTTCCAGCACCGAGAAGCGGCAAACTTAAACGAGCCACGAAATGCACAAGTGCGGTGTTTCGGAGTGGAAAAAAAAAGTGCAAGCGCGCTTCTGAGCGCGGTGTGTTTGTGCCCAAGATAACTTTTGGTATAAGTATTGTGGCTTGCCCGTCTTCACAATATCAAACAACAGACAAGCTAGATGTAGCCTTCTTCGAGCCTCCATCCTCAGAATGCCCGCAGCATTATGGAAGGGTGTAACGTGAGTACGCGGCGGAATATGAAAAGAGAAGCGTGCACAGGCATTCTGCACTCTCTGTATGAGTTTAGATGTTCTGGACAAGAGGCAAGGTCCATAAACTGTATCACAGTAGTTCAACTTAGATAGGACAATTGCCTCACACAGCCGTATTCTTAGTTTTTCGCAAATGTAAGGCCTTATATTGTAGAGCATTTTTAAACGGTAGAAGCAGCTTCTGACACACTCCGTTACATGGTTTTCAAAATTAAGATGACTGTCAAAAATTAGACCCAGGTTCTTTGCTGCGTCCACACGTTCAATGACAACTCCCTCCAAATATAAATGAAATGGAATAATTGACTTGTTTAGCCTCTCCAAGTTCTTCCTTGTGCCCAAGAGCAGGAGCTTTGATTTCTTGGGGTTTAAAACAAGCGAGTTCATTCTACACCAATGAGATATACGCACCAAGTCCTCATTTAATTTAGTTATTGCCTTAGAACTGTCTGAGATATTAAAAGGCAAATATAGCTGCAGGTCATCTGCATATAAGTGGTAATTGCAATGCTCAATACATTTGATAATATCTGCACTATACAATATATAAAGAATGGGACCGAGTATCGACCCCTGCGGCACGCCCCTTGTGACTGGAAGTGGAGCGGACTGTAAATTAGTACCAGCTACCCGACCCAACTCCACATACTGCTGTCTGTGTGTGAGGTAGCTGTCGAACCATTTTATGGAATCATTGTCTAGACCATAAAAACTTAGCTTAGACAGGAGCAGGGAAGTGTTGATGCAATCGAATGCCCGCGAGAAGTCCAGCAATAACATAGCTGTCACTTTACCCTCGTCCTGTGCCGTGAGAATATTGTCGACCACATCAGACAGGGCAGTAGCAGTACTGTGGCTACGACGGAAACCAGACTGATAGCAGGGAAGCATATTCTGCTCCTCTAAGTATTGTGTCAGCTGTCCACAAACAATCTTCTCTAAGACCTTCGACAAGCATGGCAGTATACTTATAGGTCTGAGATCTTGCACAGTAGTTGGCTGATCTGTTTTGGGTAGAGGTTTGACCACCGCTGTCTTCCAAAGTTCAGGGAATGTACATTCCTTTATTGATTTGTTGATCATGGTGGTGATAGTGGACAGAGACTGTGGTAGTGTCAGCAGTAGCATCTCCAGTGATAACCCATCATGACCTTGGGCATTAGACTTGAAACCCTTAATAACCTTTAAAACAGTATCCTCTGTAACAGTCTGCAGTCTAAAGGTTTGTGAGCTAAATCTGTGGAACTCGAGATATGTCAGCTGGGAGATTGAAATATGACTTTCTCCAGGTATGTTGAGAAAGCTAGCATTGATTGTGTCAGGATTATCAAAATATGGTGGCAGATCCGACACACCCTTTTTGTTCGGCAAGACAGATGTTTTCAGTTTCTGCCATAGCTTCTTTGGGTTATGCAGATTGTTGTTAATATGGTTCTCAAAGAAGCATGTTTTTTCTTTATGTATGGCACTAGTCACAAGGTGCCTCATATTTTTGTAGCATTCCTTGAGAGCCTCGCTATTTTGTTTTTTAAGTTTATTATGATAATTATCTCTAATAAGCATCATGGATTTTATAGTGTCTGTGATCCACGGGTGAGGGGGATATTTAAATTTCTTTGTTTTAATTGGAGCATGGAGATCAAATAAAGAAATTATACATAATGTAAATGCCTGCACAAGAGAGTTAATATTTTTAATACCCTTTAGGTAGTTCCAATCGACAGTGCTAAGGTCTCTATCAAAAAGTTCTAATAATATGTTTTTTAGGGGTCTATAGCTTATGAGTTGAGGCTGTACCTTTTCTTTCCTAATTTTAAAATGAGTCATTATCATAGCATGTCCTCCAAGATCTGGTGTATGCTTGACCTCTATATGTGAGCACTGCATGTCTGTACAAACCACATCTATCAGACTGCTACTGTGACCCGTAAAATGTGTAGGTTTATTTACTACTTGAGTTAGGCCTAGAGTGTACAAGAACTGTTCTAATGATTTAAATTTGCCACTGTGACAGTCAAGAAGATTAATGTTAAAGTCACCAAGCATGATCACACCATCTACACTGCCAAAGGAGGCTATAGTTTTAGTGAGAGTATCTAAAAATAAACCTACATCCTGCCATGGTGGTCGATACGCAGTCCCAATCATCACAGTTCGACTTTGTAGGCGCGCCTTGAGCCACATCTGCTCTGTCATTGGTGTTGGTGGATGCTTATACAAACAAGCATTTAAACTCCTTCTGATATAGAAGCCAACCCCCCTCCACGTCCTCCACAGATACTATCGGGCCTTGGAGTATGCAGCAGACGATACCCAGGTACCCTTGGCGCTCTGCCATGTTGACCCGGCCTCAACCAAGTCTCGTTTATTGCCATTATGTCCGGTGATAAGGCTTCCATTGCACAAATAAACTCTTCATGCCTTGTGCAGAGAGAGCCTGCATTGAATAATCCAACTCTAACATTCTTTACACTATTGCCTGTATTAGCCTATTGTATATCTTAATAGAATGAATTAAAATAATATTGTAAATTTTAAATAATTGTATACTAAGAATTTGATTGCATTGTATATTAAATAATTGTTGTAAATAATATATCATTGACGTTATTGTTAAATAAAGATAGATATAGATCCCAGTACCCAATTCCATAATAATAATATCAAGCTTATATAAGTAAGTAAGTATACATAAACATGGTTAAATATTTCTGAAATAGAGATAGTTGATTAATGTTAATATTAATGTTGTAGGTCACAAAGAGTCCATGTGAATGTGAGCACCCCTCCTGCAAACCTGAGACTACACTTGTACCAGTTGGCCACGCACAAAAAAACATAAAGAAAAGGAGTAAGCAGCTACGGTGAAAACGAAATGCCACAAAATAAGGTACAATCACAATATTAGTTACACAAGTATACAAAAACAAACAAAGTAGTTAGATGAAAGGAGAATCACATAGATATACGAAAAACTAAACAAATCCAAATAAAAAATAAACTTTAACTTATACAGCTGCCCGACGGTCCACAGTCTCCGGTCCGAACGCCCGCACGAGGTCGTCCTCGACACGAAACTGGTACACCGGTTCACCATCTCCTCGCCGAGCGAAAATGCGGCCCCGCTTCGTCCACGTGTACCGCCACTGCAGCCGGCGACACTCCCCGCGGACGCGGTGAAAAAGGTGGCGGTTGTGGCGAGTGAGGCGCTCGTTGATGAAGACGCGGACGCCCGCGGCGGCCGCCAGCCCGGCGCGGCGCACGCGCGCGGCAGCCAGCATGTCGTCGCGCAGGCGCCGGCTCGCCAGCCGCACCACGACGCGGCGCGGGCGGCCCGCCGCCTCCGCCGGCCGCACGCCAACGCGCTCCGCGAATACCACGTCGCGCTCTTCCAGCGGCACGCCCAGCTGCCCCGCCAGCACCAGCACCGAGTGCAACACGCTCTCCCCCTTCCGCTCGGGGAGCTGACCGATCTCCAGGTCGGATAGGAGCGCGTCCTGGTCACGCTCGTTGAGCTCCCGCTTGAGAGCCAAGACGGACTGTTCGAGCTCCGTCACCCTCGCCGGGTCTCCCTCAGGCTGACCGCGTTCGAGCGCCTCCAGCCGCCGCTCGACACCGTCGAGCCGCACAGTAAACGCGGCGAAGGCCTCGCGCAAGAGCCCCAGCTCCTTGCGGAATTCCCGCATCTCCGAGATGCAGTCGGTGAACTCTCGGCGGAACTCCGAGACTCCCGCAGACTCTGAGGCCGCCAGCGCCGGCCCCGCACCAGCCACGCGAGCCTGCGCCGGCGGTGACGTCACGGGCAGAGGCGGCCCGCAGTCTCCGTCCTCACCGATGCCCTTCACCGGCGTCTGGCTGTTGTCGCCCCTGCGCACGTGCCTTTTGCAGTTAGGACAGACCCAGTCTTTGCTGACTGGGGTTTTCTCCGCTATAGCCAAACATGCTCGGTGATATTTCGTTGGACAGACACTGCAGGCCGCCGCACCCGTCGGTGACAGAAACTTTCCGCATGCACCACAATTCACCATTGTAAATAGTTTCAATAGTACTTATAATTTTTAATTCTGAATCTATTTGAAATTATTATTGTAGAAAGTCTTTTGTTTATATTTTTATAAAAAATCCAAACTACCCCGCATTAAAAAAACACTTGTGTTTATGTTGTTTTATTTTGATTTCGACCGAATAATCAATTCAAAAACACTCGCACAGTTAGCACACTATATACACTTATATATATACACATTATATACGCGATAAATAACTATTATGATAAATACTAAGCTATAACAGTGATTCCACCGCTTCGTCAAAATCGTTGTTATAGGGCAAAAGTCACTATATTTTAAGGAGATAATCAAAATTTTTTAATGCAGTTAGATTTTATGGCATTAAGGCTCAAATCGGTATCATTCATATTAAGTCTAAATAGAATAATAAAAAAAATACAGATAAAAAACCTACCAAAATCTCATTCATGTCCTTGTTATATTTGTCCCTCATGATACCAATAAATTCATAACGAGTTTTGCGTTTACAAATGTACTGATTTTTTTGTGGTGACTTTCTAAGTTATTAATTAGTGCATAAAATTTTATATTAAACATCTTTATAAAACATGCGTAATATAGAGAGAATCTATATTAAAATTTTGTCACACTAAAAAGTTCATTCACTTCCAGTCACCTTGCAATGAAATTATTTCAATGTTGGTATCACTATTAGGACATTAAATAAACAGCCTCACCTTCCGCTACGTTCAGTCGACCGATACACTTTATCGAAGAGGGATGTCTACACCAATAGCGGGAGACATTTCCGATTTTGTGTGTGAAAACGCAGTTTGTCACAGGTAAGGAGACTTTACATTCCGATCATTCAATAAATAACTGCATGTTAGAAGTAAGTAGTTTAACCATTATACTGTAGTTTGTAGTTTGGCAATGTTATGTTATATTTATTAAGGTGGATATCCTGTTAGATTCTGCATAAATTAACGAAATGTGCTTAAAATACATTCACTTCCAATTCATTACATTCCGTCACCTCCAATTTTTTGATGGAAGGTAATGAATTGCTTCGGAATGTAATGAAAAATTTTTAAACCTATTAAATATTTGACTTATATCAGCATCTGCAGCTCATAATGTGCCTACCGATTAACACAATCTTAACCTAATTAATGTGTTTAGGCCTTAGTCAACCAAGCTGGCCTAGTGCAGTTCGACTTCACATATATTCTTGAATATTTATGTTAAGGTTGGTCTCGGATTGATGAAGGTCAGATGCTTATATTATAATATATATACTAATTAGTGTAAGTCCATTTTTTTAGGTATCTATTTACAACTATTCGACTGTGATGGGTAAAACAAAGAAGAAACTATCTACGCAAGAAAAATTAGCCAAAGACAGACTACGTAAAAAACAAAAATATGCCGAAATAAAGAGCGATCCGGAAAAGTATAGACTTCTAAAAGAGGCCGAAAGGAAAAAATATATTTTAAGAAAGGAGAATAAAAAAATTCTTAGTATAACAGAGATGACTGATAGGCAAAAATGAGAACAAAGAAGAAAATGGCGTAACAATTCGAGAAAATATTTGAATAAGTTAAAAGATAAAAGAAAACTCGAAAGTGTTTTATTAGAAAATGCACCCCTTCCAGCGAAACTGAAGAAATTTTAAATACAGAACGTGATATTGATTCTACAGAACGTGATCCTCTTATGGATATTGAAAAAATTTCGGACACTTCATTAAACACTGACAAAATACCGAATATGAAACAAGATAGTTCAAGTATGTTAAGAAAATTGAGATATAGATCAAGTAAAGTGATTTCTGATTTGCAAGCGGAAATAAACAAATTAAAGAAAGAAAAGAATAGTCTGACGGTACAATTGTATCAAGTGCAAAGACGACAGAAAATTAAGAAGTCTATCGAAGATACCACTGAAAAAAAAGTAGACCAAGTTATCAAAGATATAAAGATGGATAAAATAGAGAACGTCAGGAAGAACTTACTATTTAGCGAAACTGTTAATCGGGGAGTATTTGAAAAATATAAGAGTCTTCCTAAAATGCAAAAAAGAACATTTGCCAAAGATATAGTTGAAGAGTCCAGGCTCAAAAAGTATGGAATATTATCAAAATTAATTTTTCTTTAAGAAATAAACTATCGGAACAACATTTGCAGGAAAGGAAAACTGCAAAAATAAAGTCTAATGTACAAAATTTTTTTCAGCAAGACGATAACAGTCAGGTAGCTCCTGGAAAAATTGAATATATTAAGAGTGGTGGTATGAAAATACAAAAAAGATACCTGGTTGATAACATAAAAAATTTACACACAAAATATTGTACAAAATGGGGCTATATTTCTTATTCGGTGTTTTGTAAATATAGACCCAAATGGATAGTTCAACCATCAGGGAAAAGATCGATTCGATTTATTTTTTACATGTTGACAAAATTAAAAGAACAAATTCATTGCTTGAACTTGGTAACGTGGAATTACCAAGAGTCAGGACACGGAAAGAGAGCTCCAGACGGTATTGGTGCCGTCGTAAAAAGAACAGCGGACAATCATGTTAGACTCGGTGGCGACGTTGCTACATTTGGAGATTTCGTACAAGTTGTTCAGAAAAACATTAAAAATATTGAGCTTATAATTATCCCAGAGGAAAGCATATCAAGAAAGATTTTTCCTAAAAATATTCCTTCTTTTAAAGGTACAACCAAAATTCATCAAGCTGTTTGGTCATCGTCTTTACCCTTCGACGTTGTGTTAAGAAGTCTCAGTTGTATTGCTTGTCGAAATAGTTATGTGCCATGCAAACACGGGAGACATCTTGGTGTACTAAACGTGGGACTTTGTCAGAATATAACTGCACAGTCAACATCTGGTTATAATTCTAACAATGTTTTGATAACGTCAAAAGATTCGTTAATCGACGCCTGTAAATTATGTAAATCACCACGCAATTCTTATAACTATGATGATATTGTAATGACGCCAATGGATGCCATTTTTGAACAGTCAACACCTAACAATAAAAATAATGACTTAGTAACACACTCAATAAATTCTTTGATTACTAAATCAGATGAAACTGTACATGATGTTTATGATAATGATAGCTCAATTCATATTGACACTCCAACCATATACAATAATATTGGAGACTTGACCGAAGCTTCAAACTTGGATACGAACATAGAAAATAGCTCCAAAATAAAAATACTGTCGAATATTCCAGTGAATTATCATGTCTTACTGATAATCATAGCTCTCAAGGGTTTAGTGCCGTTGATCAAACAGAATTCATTAAATTCCTCCAACGACCAGATCTTCAAGATTTTGAAACTGTAATCGAAAAGTCAAAAATTAAATTGGACTTAAGTAATGATTGGGGTAAAACTAATAATATGACGGACAAAAACTTTGAAAACGACAAAGAAAATGAAGACGAAATCGACGATTTGAAATATAATGTCGATGACTGGGTAGTCGTTGAATATAAAACAAACAAGAATCCACAGTATTTTGTTGGGAAAATAATCGAGAAGTTTAGAAACACGTTGGAATACAAAATTATTTTTCTAAGAAAAGCCCAAGGAAGGTCGTTGAAATTTGGTTGGCCGATGATTAGTGACGATGACATTATATCTCAATCTTGTATTTTTCTGCGCTTGGAAGAGCCAGTAGAATCAAGAAGAGGACAATTTGTATTTAAAAACTTACCAGAACTAAGATTTCAATAATTTTATAATAATTTATTTTATTTGTGAATGATTTACACAACTAAGTCAATGTTGGTGTAAGCCACTATAAAATTATTTTGTTTAATGTTCCTAATTAGTACCTGAATATAATAGTGCCTATAGTTACGTACCTAATATTTTTATAACACATAGGTTTAGGTAGGAAAAAAAATAATGTTTTAGATTATAAAAACTGCTATTAGATTATTTTGCCCAATGTTCCTACTTAGGTGAATTTAAGAGCTACTTTAAACAATTACATGATATAACATAAATATAGTATTACGTATTGTTAAAAATAATTAAAATAATTTTGTTTTAGTTTGTACATTATTTTGCTCAAATTTTCTACCTATCTGAATTTAAGTCACTATAGTTATATAATGTTTTATAACATAGTTAAATTGTGTTTACGTATCGTTACTTAACTTTAAGAAGAATATTGTTTCCTTTGGGGCAAATGGTAATAAGATTATTTTGCTCAATGCTCCTACTTACCTTGATTTAATTGTTACATAAAATTAAATTGTTTGTTTTTACCTATAATAACTTGTTGATTTAAGGAAAAAAATTGCTTCTCATAAGAAGACTGTAATCTAATAAGAGTGATTTGAATAACTTCTAATAATATTGTTTGTTTACCCACTTCGTTTCACTTAGTAAAAATGTGATTAGTACTATTAGCGTTTTTATTTATAAAACTTTAGCTAGTAAAACCTACGATGTAATAAAATGGATTGATGGAGTTGTTCCAAAGTATTTCATACTTTTTGTCATATCAAATACGGAAAATAAGTTATATACCTGCTTGCATTTTCATACAATTTCATTTACTTCCTAGCCTAATCATTACACTCTCACCATATTTCATTACACTCCAAATTAAATCATTACACTCTCGCCATATCTCATTACACTCTACTGACTCATCACACTCCAGCGATTTTCTTTTAAAGAAAAACATTTTCTTGTGTGCCTATCACTTCAAACTATATCTATTAAGTACAGGAATAAATAATATGAATAATTTGCAAAACCATTACAAAAAAATTGATTCCACGTAATCGCTCTGATTTTGACGAAACGGTGGAATCACTCATAAACCGCAATAGGTCACAGGTTTGATGCTTACAGTTTGACGTTCCGTACGTCACTCCTATATATATATAATATACTTAAATATTTCTTACTGTAAAGCTAGTGTTATGGGATCTAGGGTAACAGATAGACATACATATCTACATTAATATTATAAAGAGGAAACATTTGTATTTTTGTATGTAACTAATAAACTCAAAAAGTACTGGACCGATTTTAATAATTCTTTTTTCATTAGAACTGAGTAACACAGGCTATATTTAGTACTAGATTACTATAGAAATTTTCAGAAATTCTCATTAAAACCAACCGAAGGTGTACAAAGTGAAGTGTGAAGGTGCTTTTATTAAATGCGCTAAAAAGAACAAAATAAACTTTTACATATAAAAGCTTGTCGCGAGATTTACTTACTTATAAAATACTTTTAACGACTTTTTTTTACTTTTGATTTATTTTCCGACTAAAAAACCAAGCTTAGCAAACCCTTTCATTTGATACCCATATTGTAGGGGTGCATTATAAATAATTAGTCCGCCATCTTGGGAAAGTCCGCCATATTGGATTAAGAGTGACGTCACATTATTTATCGAGGTGTTCTTTGCAAGCCCTTTCATTTGATACCCATATTGTAGGGGTGCATTAAAAGTAATTGATCCGCCATCTTGATAATGCCGCCATGTTGGATTTAGAAGGATTAGGTCAACGTCGGTGGTAAACCACCGACATTCACAGAGGATTGACGTCAGGTTGATAGTGAAACTATACGCCAAATCCTCAGCAATATGCTATACTAAAATAGCATAAAAGCAAACGGGGATCTAATATATGGGCCACGACTTCAATCAAGGAGTCGTCGTCTTATTCAACGTGTTCAAAACGCCTGCTGCCGTTTTTGCTATAAAATACCTCCCAGGACTCTTATCTCACCGTACCTAAACAAATCCTTGATGCTCAATATGACTTCTAGAAGACATCTACACCTGGCGAGTCTTTGATATAATTAATTAAAAAACTCCAACATACCTATTTTCAAAAATAAAAATAACACCATTTCATAACAGATATGGAACCAGATCTACCAGGAGATGTCTACTAGAAGTTCACGCACACAGATCCACGTCTTTCAACGGTAGTTTCCGCTATCTAGCTACCAAGTGTTGGAACAATATACCCCCTCCAATGAGACTAATTGCCTCTAAATCTACATTTAAAAAAAAACAATTTAAATTATTTCTTTTGGAAAAGCAACGTGTGGGTATACCGGTATGGTTACTCGGTGGCGGATTTTATTGTCTAATTCTCGACCGTTTTTTTCAACCGTGTGTGGGGCGTGTTGATCTGATATTATCCATTGTATTTATTTGGTACACAGGCATCACTTGTTTACTCAACAATTCAGCTGTTGTTCATGGTTTAGTCCACGGTTAATATTGATGTGGTTGATATCAATACATAGTATAAAACAAAGTCGTTTTCGCTGTATGTCCGTATGTATGCTTAGATCTTTAAAACTACGCAACGGATTTTGACGCGGTTTTTTTTAATAGATAGAGTGATTCTTAAGAAGGTTTGTATGTATAATAAATGCATAATATAGTAGAGAAACACTGATAAATTTAAAGGTTTCTAATGTGATGTCGTAAATAAGCACGTTTTTTTGCGCTTATATTGCAAACGCTGGTTGAACCCTACGAGATAGACCAAAATAATGTACTACAGTATTGTACAACTTACAAAAATCCACAAAAAAGTCCGCGATGGTATATGTCTATCTCTTAGGGATAACCCACCATAACCATTTTTTCACTGGACCCGTGCGAAGCCGGGGCGGGTCGCTAGTAGTATTATATATTATCTTTTTATTTTACATTTTCGTTTAGTTTTCTTCCTGTCCTCATCTCTGGGCTGTAGCAGAATACCAGTGCTTTGCTCTAGAAACAAAATCAGTCGCTGAGCTACCGCCTTTTTGTCTCTCTGCAGCACGCATGTAATCGTTATTTAGTTATAAGTCTGTAATAACATGGACTGAGGTGAGTTGGTTGCTGGTTCTATAAGTATTTAACTCGTCAGAAGTTAGCAATCCATCCTTTCCTCGTTCAACTATGTTACTTATTTAGTTTGATTTATTTTATTTTATGTGTAAAATGATGCAAATAATAAAAAGAAAAACAATAACAAAAATTCCACAAACAGTCAAATGTAACACAACATAACCGCTCATTAATCAAACAATTAATACAATCAGCAGTTCTCAGAATCCGCAACAAGCCTCCGTTCATCGGTGAAGGAAGACAGCAGCGGAGCAATTACAATCACGCGATGTTTCATTCAATGTACGTGGGCGTACCCTCGGCGGACGTACCTACTCGCGATATAACTTAAGTGAAGCAATGTTCGCAATGGTACACATCTGGATGGGTGACCGATAATCCTTACTAATATTATAAATCGGAAAGTGAGTTTGTTTGTTTGTCACGATATGGATGCGGTAGTATCTAAGAGCACCAAATACCAAAAATAAAATGTATAAGAAAGTGACATTGAATAATGATAAAACAGCTATACCTATATTAGAGGTTAAAATATAAAATTGCTGTTTTGTATGGAAATCTTAAAGGATTTGCATTATTAGGATAATATTCACCAGGAGTCCGACATAATCAACGCATCCCTGCTTGCCTGTTGCGGTGGTATCCATGAGGATTCTCAGCCTCCTCTCCTGAGGAAAACAAAAAAAAAAGAGCGTTCTTGTCGTCTCGCACACCGAGCCAGATCCTGCTGTGCTGCTATTACCAGTGAAACTACGCACTACCAGTGAAAAGTGCAAACTACGGACTCTTGTAGACCATTTTATACTAAATATAACATCTTAACGCTTCCATCATTATACATCCTAGAAGTGGCACTATTTGTCCGCAATAACTTACATCTATTCTCGACATTATCGGATAAGGTACATAGATCCCGACGCAAAGGAGATAAAATTATAGTCCCATTGGTAAAAAAATCATTATTAGTAAAAAGTATCATGTGCATGGCTCCAAAAATCTATAATAAGATTCCTGAAATATATAAAACTGAAAATAGAAATACATTCGTGCCAAACTAAAAAGTTGTTGATAAATAAATGTTATTATAGTGTGCAAGATTTTCTAAATGATAAATTATAAAATCTATCAACTATTAATCAAGATCTGTATTAATAGGTATTCAATTTAATTTTATTTAAGTTAGTTTTCCTATTGTATTGACATGATTATGATTTTGTAATTTATACTAAATTTCTCCAAATTTGACATATATGTATAAAATTCAGATTAGGTTATTAGAATTATTAATAAATCTGACATCGTTATTCAATTATGTAATTCAATTAAAATTAAGTGCATGTACCTAATTAGATATTATTATTAAATTTGACATCGATTTTAAGTTAAGTAATTGACATTCTGTATATTAATTGACATTAGTACCTAATTGACATTCTCATTTATCTCGAAATTAATTTTGTAACTCATGAAAACAATATTTGCATGCTGACATATGTAAAACATGATGAACTTTATCTATATTATTATAAGAACCAATATATATTCTCCAAATGTATATGCGCTCATGTTTAGCAAATAAAAATCTGAATCTGAATATTTTGCTTCTTCTGTGTAATATGTATGAATGTGTATGTTTTAGCAAATAAATAAACTAATTATCTATCAAGAGAGAAGGCTTTATTAAATTTTTACACACACGCCAATAAACATAAAACTAAGTAATCACATCATTTTGAAAACAAGAAAATTAGTTTTCATAAAGTAACTAGCGACCAGACCCGGCTTCGCACGGGTGCAGTGCTTATGTAAATATACCTACTATAAAATGTCCTTATGCACAACGTTCACAACTTTTTTTGTCATTAGACAAAACAAACATGTTTTACTTAGAGCGCAAAAAAACGTGCTTATTTACGATATCACATTAGAAACCTCTAAATTTATCAGTGTTCTCTACTATATTATGCGTGTATTATACATATAAACCTTCCTTAAGAATCACTCTATCTATTAAAACACCGCATCAAAATCCGTTGCGTAGTTTTAAAGATCTAAGCATACATAGGGACAGACAGATGGCGGATAGCGACTTTGTTTTATACTATATGTAGTGATAGTCAAATCACTTTGGGAATCAAAATCAAAATAATCTTTATTCAACATAGACCTTTACATGCACTTATTGACATCAAAACAAACAAATAAAAAGCTTAAAAAAAAACAAGAACCTTGTCCGTACGCACGAACAAGGAAAAAAAAATATTGACTCTACACCTGTTCGCAAATTGGAAGAGCCTTCTCGAGAAGAACAGGCAAGAAACTCTGAAGGTCAATTTTTTATCTCATCTCTTCAATGTTAATAATTATAATAATACAATATAAAATAAGATACAATCATACCTAATACGATTACAGTCGTATGTATGTTTACATACACATATAAAAATAATATAATATTATAAATAATGTTACCAAACATGGCTCTATGAATAGTGTCCCTATTCCCAAATAGTGTGATCATTTAGATAGTCACTTACTTTATAAATCACTGGTCTAGCTCAAAGTAAGCACTATAAGGCTTGAGTTATGACATGTATGGTAACGGGATAGGCATACCATACTTATATAAATATATTTGCTAGAACTATATATTTATAACTATGTCAAGGGTACAAATTCTGGCATTCATCACGCAAACGACCTGCCCCTACCGGGGCTCGAGCCTTCAGAGATGACACCATCTTGAAACCGGTGTACACACACGCTGCTACGGACGTCGTCAAATAAATGGCTGCGGAACAGCAGCATAAACCTAATGCCTTATCATATAAGGTTCTTTTTTGACAGCGACTGCACGAAGTGAGCTGTAATTCACTGCACTTATAGTATCGCCGCACACGAGCCACAGCCACAAACGCCGCCACGAGAAGCTAGACGCAGCTACAAAATTTTAAATTTAAAATCCCTAAATGTCCCTATGAACAACGATGCTCTAAATATCATTTCGTAATATTTCAGATATTTTATTTTTTGTGAAATTGATTAGGGGGTTGGTTGATTGTCCGCAGCTTCTAGAGAAAAATTCATTTAATGTCCCAATGCGCATGAGACGTAATAATTTATATAATCTTTTTAATGTGCCCTTTGCGAACACTAACTATAGACGTAATAGCTATTTCATTAGAGTGATTAATCTTATAAATAGTAAGTGGCGAAGTCGACATATTTAGTGATAGTTTTAAAAAGATAAAAAATGCACTGATACCGATTCTGTCTGCAATTTCTCAGATACCGAATTGATTCGATTGGTTTAATTTGTGATTATTTTGTATTGTCCTCGTTGTTGTTGATAGATAGTAAGTAGTTTACATGTGGTAGCTTATTATTAGCTTGTAGCTTCTTATTTTTATTACTACATTGTTATTGCAAGCTGTTAGCTACCCAAATAAAATAAAATAAAAATAAATAAAATAAAAATAAAAGTAGCTGAAGCGCGCGGCAGCTACTTGTGGCCGGTGGTCGCCAATTGTGGTCGGTAGCTAATACCCGTCAACACCGCCAACTGCGAGACCGAGATACGTAGACCGCGACATGTCCTTAGCGACCCCCCTAACCAACTCACGCAGGAACTTCTAGACCTGCAAGCGGCGGCGTCTGAGCCGTCGCTCCCCCTTGTCATCCCCTAATCGGCAGCCTTCTGCTTAGCCAGGTGTAGGTTCCCGTCAATACAGGCCGGTCCCACTTTGGAGATTCGTGCCTTCTTCTAGCGCATATGCCCTCACCATGGGGCAACGCTAACCGTGCCTCTCCTGAGGTGCGGCTCCCTCGTCAATAAAGCCAGTAGGGTTAATAGGACCAAAGGCTAGGCTGAGTTTAGTTGGTAGGTCTGAGCTGAGTAGGTCGAGCCGCCTCGACAGCACCAGGAGTCCGACATAATCACCGCATCCCTGCTTGCCTGTTGCGTTGGTATCCATGATGGATTCTCAGCCTCCTCTCCTGAGGAAAAAAAAATCGGTAGCTACTACTTTTTTAACCCAGGCATGCAGTATCATAATTGACTCGGACGAAGGTTTAATTGCGATACTTTCGATAAAAAGACGTCGTCGTAGAAGACGAAACCGTAGTTATTGGATAGTTTACTGAAAGGGAGAGAGGGGCGCGGAATCGGGCGAGTGGCGTGTGACGGCATTTTGTGTGGGCGTTTAGTGGCCGGTGCGGGCCACAAGAAGCAAGCTGCGACGATTTGGCGAGTCCATATAAAATGTATGAAAATTACGGTGGCCCGTGTGCGGGAGCCCATATTCTGAAGTAAGATTATGGCAAAAGAACAGCCGATGTCAACCACGTGACAAGAGCACCGCGACCTAGGACAACCACGCGCGTTGCCACACCAACCGTGACGGGCGTGTATCATTCGATTACCGACGCGGCTGCCACACTCGCGGATCAGACGACCGGCCATTTTTCACCGCGTATACTAACGACGTGCCAAAAGCTTTGGATTGTTGGGTGTGATAAAGCAGTTATCACGAAGACGTTACATAAGAACAAAGTAGATGATACTTTTTAAATGGCCAAGTGGTTTTGGGACCCAGGTCTAAATCAAGAACAAATCAAGAACCGCACAAATTAGGTCTCGGGATGCAACACATTACAAAGCGTTTGAGACGCCCACCTGTAATAATTATTATGGGACAAAGAGGTAACGTATATTTAGTTCCAACTACTTTCAACAGTTTACCCATGGATATAGAAAGCTATGCAATAACGAAACGCTCGTTTAAACGCAAGATTACAGAATTTCTCCTGAATATTGTTAGAGACAACATGGAACCCACCTAAAATTTATGTTTTGGGAGGGATCCATGTTAACTCATTCATTAGATAATAATTATAATCATATAATCATTATAATAATCATAAGATATAATTTTCATTATGCTTATCAGATGTTATGAAAGTAGATGAAGCGAAAGAGATATGTAAAGACCGTAGCAAGTGGAAAGACGTAATCTCTGCCTACCCCCATGGGAAAAAGGCGTGAGTGTATGTATGTATGTATTATCAGATAGTGATTATGTAGTAATGAATTTTTTATTTTTTTATATATTTTATTAAAGTACTTTAGTAGTTTAATTGATTAATTAGTTAGAGCAGTTTGTCGATTGTCTTATTGTTTGTTAATGTGCCAAAATATCTTTTACTATAGCCAATACTGAAAAAGTGTAAAAATTATAAATTTTATAAGAACAATGAATATATGAGAGCTACGTCTGCCAACAAACTGTTATGCAGTTTGGCAGAAGTAAAAAACTATTGTATATAACTGTTAAAAAGCCGGAATAAATATTTTTCATTAAAAAAAAACAAAAATTTTGGATATGTTGTTCTCCTGGTCGAACTGAGCGAAAAATGTATTTCCCGCTAGGGGGCTCTGAGTTAGAAAGAAAGTACTAAATAACATATCGCACACTGATTAGGGCTTTCATCCTGGGGGTCTCTGTCTCGAACACTTTCGAGACTCGAGACCTCCACTCCAGTTTTCGAGACTATCCAGACTTAGTTAAATAATCTACAAAAATACCAATCTACTAAACTACCATTTTTTTAATTCGGTTACGTGGCAGCACTGTAAAGTGAAAGTTACAATAATCTGTAGAGATAGCAACCTAACCTAAAACACAATACGTTTACGAACTCATTCCTAGCATTCTCACATTAAATGTAACATTTTTTATATAGAAAGTATACTTATAAACGTACAAATTACAAAGTTATTTTAAAATTTGTTTATACAAATTAGGCGAGTTTACTTAGTTATGACGTCACGATTGCAGTGTTTTTAGTATGGAGCGTTTTTGAGCGCCCCGCGACAGCGCCGCAAACATGGCGACGTATCTTCAAAAGTAATAGGTGCAGGTGTACTGTTGGTTCTACAATATTTCTCACTTAAAGGAGTAATCTTATTATATATAGAATTAAAAAAAATTGTCGTCTACCCAATTACAAAAACAACTTTTATTACACAGTGCATAGAAGCGGTTTCAAGGCCAACTTCCAATCGTGTGTACAAAGCAGCTAAACGCTATCCAGTCGGCTAAACGACACGACAAGACGCGTGGCTGAATAGCGTTATTCTATAAAACGGCTAGTTGTTTGATTGAGTAGCTATTTCGTTCAATTCAGACGCGAACTTCCAGTACTGTTTGGTGATATAAATACACATTATTTGTCATTTTAGAATAAGGTTAAGGTATAAACTTAGTCATTAAGTATTTACTATAATATTAATTCTCCGGAGCTCATGCGTGTACCCTATATACCTATACATATGTTTTTTATAGGATAGGGCAGCAAACGAGCATAGACACCCGCAACATAAGAGAAGTCACGGATGCGTTGCCGGCCTTTTAAATGGGAATATGCTAATTATTATATAATTACTATTAGATAACTCCTTAATGGAGTTGATATATGCATGCAAACCCACAAGGCACAGCTAACATGGTTTTTTATATGAGATGTATTAAGAAACAAGCAGACTACCCTGAAGGTAGTCACAGTGAAGTGATTTTTTTTTTATTGCTAAAGTTGACAAACAAGCAGGCTACCCACCTGATGGTAAGTGGTAACAGTCGCCTATAGTACATGTGGTTCCCACGAGATTCGCAGCAAATCTGCAAACCTCATAAGAACCACAGTGTACGTTGCCAACTTGTGACATAAGATGTAAAGTCACAGTACCCAGTAATTTCACTCCCTATCTTACCCTTCACGCCGGAACACAGCAAAGCGAACCCTGCTGTTTGGCGGCGGAAATAGGTAAGACGGAGGTACACATGCAGACGACCCTGGTACAGAGTCTACCTCCTAGAAAAATACAGTCGTCTATAGTACATGTGTAAAAGAGTTTCATTAAATCGGCAACCCCCACAAAAACCAAAGAGTACGGTGAAAAATACCCCGTAAAATTTCAGTTTCTTCTGTTTTTCTTTGTAGTATAATCTTGCGTTCAATTTTTTTCTGTCTCAGAAGAGAGAAGCAGAGAATCTCACAAGGCTTACCGGATTATGCCGGAGTCTATACGAGCGGGAGCGCTGCGACCAGTATTGACCCAACGACTAATGTCAAGCCTCAGCCTTATACCATAATTCTAAGAACCAGTGGGCATATCATGAGTACGATCGTTCACTCAGGATGCGAGGCAATGATGGCATAAAAAGAGCTATGTGCGCTAGAATAGGCACGGGAAGCCATAGTGATACCGGCGATTATCATCAGGAGTTCAATATTTTATCACACGCAAACTTGTATTTTTTTATCTTAGTTACTTAGTTTGTGTTACCTAAATAAATAATTTCACAGCCCATTTTGGATATAGCAATGCGAACGCAGCTATTTTGCAGCAGTAACAAGTAAAATAAATAGAATAGATATTTATTTGACACACATAGATTGACAAGCACAGCAAGATTACATACAAGACACAATTATTAAACAATTAAGAGAAAAGAAAATAATAATAAATAGAGAAAACACACACACAGGTGCGATCTACATGTGTCAAAAAGGGCTCTGTCTCAGCATAATGCTTCCGCAGAACAGAGGCGCTGTTCTTACGGCAGGCCCTAATTATCACACGAGACAACAAACTCTTTTCGGAACCAATTCGTTGGCCAAGAGTAATATTAGAGCCAATAAAAAAAATAAAAAATAAAACATTGACATTCACTGTGACATTGACATAAAAAACAATTCTGATTAACCTATAAAGGAGATGTCCTCTTATTACAAGGAGGTTGGTTTTTTGTGATCAGCGTTAACTAACAAACACCAAACTACATTAAATTGAAAGCCGAAAAAATATGAAGTATGAAACAAATAAAAGAAATATTTTTACCACCCCCAATTATTTTTAAATAAATAAAACATGTTTTTAAGAAATATTTCATTATGGCAACACTTTAATGATGTTTTTATTAATCTGTGACTACCGGTATCTTACTCTATGTTTGATATTTTCCGTTGAGTTATGACATTGACAGCAGGTGCCTGACTTGTCAGTTGATTTTTTATTAATATTTTTTTCTGGCTCTAGATAACATACATTAAGTAACATAGCAGTCCCTATATTTTGTTAGTTAAAAACTTCTCAAAATTAGAAATATTCGGTTCATTAAAGCAATTATGTATGTATTTAGATTTTTAAAAGGCTTATTGATATTTTTTTTTAAGCAATGTGTAATTATTGCATTAAAGATATTTCATTTTTTATTATACTAGAATACGATACGGGGTCTTGAAAATAACATGACTTACGGCGATTACTTTCTTTTAGAGCCTTCTATCCAAATATATCAAATTTACCCGAGTTAGTTACTATAAACCAATATGGGACATCTCCTTTTACCTAATTAAGGTAAATAAATAATAAATGGCAAATAAAGAACAGAATAAAATTAACATGGAGTTTGAACGATTATAAACCATATGTTTGTTATTATTAAATCTCGAAAATACCTAAGCGTTCGTAAACATATGATAATAAGTTGATACGATACAAATAATGTGTCTGTGGCATGACACTGAATATCGCGCCGTATCTTTTTGTGAATAAGACCCAGATTGCATTGTTTCGCGAGGCGGCTTATAGCTTCCGTGTTTGTGACTAAGATAGTTCCTCTGGTAACTGTTCTGATTAGTTTTTATGCCCCGACACCAATCGTTGCGAAGGTCTTTGGTGAAATGTTTAAGTATTCGCTATTTACAATCAACAGGGGCGGGTTCGAATAGGGTAGCCAACCGTTCAGGATTCCCGGATAGGACCTTCTTTTCTAAGGCGGGATAATCTATTTCAGATACCAAGAACACAGTTGACTAAACTCTACTACTTGAGAATGCCATAGGATTTTGATCACACCATTGGACGGTACTTAGTTTGTCGATCACGATTCGATTGTTTGTCGAGTCGATTAAGCCCAATCGCCGAAATCCCGGTTTGTCCTAGTTTGACAGCGTACAGGGATCGTCCAGCTGCTTTTTGAAAACTAGAAAGATATGTGATAAATTGAAACAAATCTTATGGATATACTTATCCCTTAAAATTTTCACACAGATAGCTCTTACACTGATAAAATACAGTGAATTTTTGCGGTTTTCACCAATTTTTAAGTCCAGCTTGAGGGTTACCTACCGACTGTATGTCCCAGCAAACGCCTGCCACTCAAAGACTTTTAAGGCCTGACGGCCATCAGTTTGCTGTAATGTATGGCACATCCCAGTGGATGTCATAATTAGTTATATCAACAATATTTCATCCCCCTCAATTCAATTCAAACTTCATCAGTAAACATCTTTTAATCCCCTTGTTTCACACTAAAAGGTAGCCTGTCTTTCCTCAGGCTGTACATTATCTGTGTGACAAATTTCTTTTAAATCGGCTCAGTAGTTTTGATGAAACAGTGTCACAGACAGAGTTTCTTTCGCATTAATAATAATAAGACTGTAAGGTATGCTAACAGTGACATTAAACAAATCCATTTATCCATGAATCCTTGAACGGGAGTCAGAATATTTCTGTACATACTTAATTCTTTTATGAAGATTGTACACAAGAAGGTAGCTCAACAATAAAAGAAGAAGAAGTAGTGGCAAAGACCCACATCCTTTTTTTATGGCGGTGCATATTTATGGTACTTATGATGTGTTAGAGGCATGTCATTGGACATTTGCGAAGCCTTCTTCTGGAATCTCTCTGTTCCTATAGAGGATTTACTCAAGATCGGGAAGGCTCAGTTTTCAGAACAGCTACTCATTGCTTAGCACACTCTTGTGACACCGCCCAGAAACTCTAGGTGAGTATCATCAGTAAGATATAGATCTTATGTCTAATGTCACAATGTCAGAAAGCAGAGAGGTATTTAGACCTGCATTCCAACCATGCACTCAATTACGTACCGCCTTGTCTTTACAACAGAGTGAGACTATAAGAGCATCTTATCGCATCAATTTAGCAGATTTTTGAAAAGAAATAAGAACCATTCATTTTAACATCACACAATTCATTACACTGTTATAAATCGTTGTTTAAACAGAGAACATAAATATTTACACATTCATCATACAATCTGCATACAATAATTTCTTTTGTAAGAAAGAGCTGGTGTTGGAGCTAGTAGAAGAGTGTCTGTTCCTTGGAGATTTATTCAGATTTTAATTAAATTATAATGAAAATTTGAATTTCAAGCAAATTTCCTATTCTTTTTGGTACTTGATTTTGTAGTTGTGAGAGTGAAACAATTAAGTGTTTGTCTGAACACTTGCATACTTGAATCAAAACAAATTATTAATATTTCAAAATAGAGTTTATACTCTCAAAGAAGTTTATCAACAAGTCTTACAACTGACGATGGTTTACAAATCTGCAATATTGTACTGGTACTAGTCTGAAAATATTTTTCTCTCCCTATAATTTTCCAGTTGGTTATCAGAAGCTGGCCGCAGACAAATAGTTCACTTTACATAATTTATAATAAAAGAAATGATTAAGAAGTAATTGAGTGTCAGTGAGTGTTGAGTGTTGCAGTGCTATTTTATGTTTTCTAAACAGCTGAAAAGACATGCACAAATCAAAGTAATCCATTATTTCTTTTTGATGTTCAATGTTTAAAAAGTAGCTAATTTATTTTACTGAAATAGTGGTTATTTAAATAAGTTTTGGTTATGTAGATTATATTGTTACCAAACTAACACCCAAGTAAAGATCAGATGTATGGTGTTACAGCATTATGTAATATTAATAATCCAAATAACTAACCTAACATTAATAGAATAACATTCAAACGGCATCACATTGTTTTCATCATAGTGACTTAGCAGTGAGACGAATCATAAATAAATCCCAAATTAGTTCATACGCGCTTTATTTATGATGCTAATCCATTTCCATATTTAATGTGATTGACTATGATCTGTAGTGTAAAGCTGGACTAAAACCATAGTGCAAGTGAGATGGCGCTAAATGCTGCTACTCTTAAGTTATTATAGTAAGGCCAATGAATTCCATGTGATTTAACTACTGTACATCATATAGTTTTTATTCTTTATCAAAGTAAATAATTTAGGTTTATCATGATGTTCCTAACATTGAATTCAAAATTTACATTTCATTCCAAACATTAAATTTTAAATTTAATATATCTGAGTATTTATTTCTATGTACATAGAGATCATTAGAGAAGAATATGAGAATCTCTAATCCATCCATCTTAGGGATCTTCTGAATGCAATTGTTATTCTAAGAAACCAAACTGGCTCTATTGAATTTTAATTATATGCATTTGTTTTAAATTCACCCTTATGATTTTAAAACAAATCTGATTTGTAAAAAGCTTTATTTCAACTCATTTGGACTTATTTCAGTATAACTGAAGAAGTGGCAAAATTACTTGCTTTTATTTTATGAATAGAATGAATCAAAATAATCTTTGATTTATAAAACTTATGGATTATGTAAGTAATCGAAAGTATCTTATAAATCAAATAAAATTAATAAAAATATATTATCGAATCTAATTTCCCTTTTTTATTTATATATTATTCGTATACATACCAGCCAAACAGGGAAAATAACAAGTTTGGTTCATATAAACATAATGGTTTGCAAAAAGTTGTTCAAAAATCAAAGAAACTAGATAACTGACAATCAAAGAAAACAATCTTTAGAAGCTTAGAAAAAAACAGAGCTGATGTAAAAAACGCTCCTGTAGAAAAACAGATAACAATAGTACCTACAAACACTTTCAAATGGATGCACGTCTCTAAATTTCAATTAATTATTTAAATTTTCACAAGATACTCACCATCTTGCCAAGGGTTGGAAGGCTCAAAATATTGTGTCACTAGCTGGTCATCATCCGGAAAAGAAACACCCCTTGACTTTTTACTGTCCTTAGGTCCATCCTCAACTGCCCCGATTTGGGGGGAACAGTCCACGGAAACTTCAATTTCGGTCACATTCGGACTTGGAACATTATTATCAGGATCGGTAGACATAACTGATGTCACATATTACCTCATACGACCACATTAGACACAAATCGCACAAAAAATCGCTTTTCGAAATTCACTTGAGCTAACAATTAACACACACAGGTCGCGCACTTGACAATTTTATAAAACACGCGTCGTTCCATTCGCCATGGTACAATTTTTTTTAAAGGAGCTTTTCAAGATTTTCCTATTTTTATTGTTCGTACAAAATCAAAACATTCTGCCCCTTTCATACAACGTTTGCCGCCATATTGGAACGAGAGACAAAAAGATACGTTTTCACTGATTTTGGTAGATGGCGCGCGCATCAAAGATACAGTGCTGCCACTATTTAAATTATTCGCCCAAATCAAAATATGACATCTACTGGCGCTACGTCGAATTACTTCTCAGCATGAAATAATAACTTCTCATCTAGTTTAGCTATTTACCACTAAATGGCACTGATTATTACTTTGTAATATTTTATTGATAACGGGATTATGCAATTTAGATCTTCTATTTAATCCATTCCGTCTTAGGATATTTACAGAACATGAATTAAATTTTAAATAAATGAACAATTAACTTTTTGAAACCACATGCTTACACATATTGCATCGATACAGTCATCACAAGCTATTAAAAAAAAAGCTCTATTGTGTGATAACTGTGCGAAAGATTTTTTATGTATTGTTCCATACTTGGTACTAAACCCGCTTAAAATAAAAATTTATTAAAACATTTGCTCGACTTATTCTTGAATTGTTCTCAATTAAGTGAATCTTAGTTCCGAAAAGTAGACGCTAATGGGTACCTCATTGCACCATCGTGGCTAAACAACTAAGGACTATCTTACCTTTATCGGAAGACAATTATGCCATGAATGTTTTTTTTATTATTGTAACGTCAAATTTAGTTATGACTGTGGTAAATAGCCAGGTGGGGTCAGAAGCCATAACGCCAATTAAACTGAGTTAAAATCCGCTGCTCTTGTCGAAAAGTAAGCTAGGGAGCTTCTTATTAGCACAAATTGGTCTCATCTACTAGAACGCAGTAGTGGTTAATAGACTCTTGTACTTTGGCAGCTCCTTCGCTAGGGCTATCCTCCATGATCCCTTAGTTCGGCAGCCTTCAGCATCACCATGACTAGGTTCCCTCAAGATAAGGCCGGTGCTACTTTGGCTTCCCGCGCCTCTTCTAGCGCTTTTGGGTTCCTTTTATTAGTCTGCGCTGCATCGCCCCTCTGCTGAGGGGTGGTCGCCCTCACTATTTGCCTATATGGTTCTTAGAATTTAGCCACAGGGTGAGTTTAGTCAGCAGGTCACGTGGTCAGAAAGCTCTGGCCGCGTGAAGTTCGACATAACCTCCGTGACACTAGCCGTTGCGGGGGTATCTTTGGCACGTTTAGTGCTCCTTGTGCGGGTTCTCAGCCTTCCTCTCCTAAGGAAAAGAAATACTGGGGCTAGTCGACCCGTCTGGCGAACTCCACATAAGTATGTGAGGTTAGGTTAGCTACCCAAATCATGGCTATATAGTTTCCATGACGCACTGCAGTGACTAGTGAGTACCAAAGGAAGCGGAAAACTACAATAACTTGTCTGAGCCTTCTTGCCTAATGAGAGATCCATATGCAGAACTGGGAAAGCAGTAAAAAATAAAATCAGCACTGGGTAACTAAAATTATTTATTAAAACTCAACATCACATGATCGACTCTATACAAACTTCATAGGTTTTGATACAATATTATCATCTCAAATCGTTTCTTCATCTGCATTGCCCAAAAATTAGCATCATCCAACGCCTTTGTAAAAATAATATGCTGTTATAATATTTTTTTTCAAAAAATAATTTTTCAAACTGTTCCATAGCCAATATGTTAGCGGGATTTCTTAACAGCTAATTAATGAATTACGAAGTGACTGAAATGCATGAGTTTACCAAGCTTAATCCACAGATGGCGCTACGTTTAATATTTAATTATTCACAGATTGAACACAGATTTAAAATTTGATAGTGTTATAACTTTGTAGATTTGCTTATTTATACTGCAATTTACAAAAACATTACTGTATGAACAAATTAGGGGCCTTCAAACAATAAATAAAGATTGTATACAAATCAACATAAGTTTGACATTTCTTTGAACAACTGTGTCATCTGCATATTAATAATGCCAACAATTTGCTTTTTTTTAAATTTATTGTCATAAAATGTCCGCTTATTAAGACTACAAGTGGCGATTTTAAAATTATGTTAATTTATCACAAAATAACCTTTTCATAATCCCATTTGATACTTTTTATTCCTAAAGCAATGTATTTTAAATTTGTAGTGAAAATAACCAGAAGAGAAAATATTACACATAATCTATGGAATATTATAAACAATGTTTTAATCTGTGAAACAGCTTGCAAACGTTACGCCATATAGGTACAGGCATGTAAACTCCGTTAATCTGTTACACTGAAACTCCCTGTTATATTGAAAGGAATTTTGATATTCAAACGATTAATTTCGAAAACACTATCAACAACTTTTAGAAAATAATTAATCATTAGAATTTTCTCCAGAAGTAAATAGTTAAAGAATCGAAAGTGTATTCAATTTTGACATTGCCATCTACCATTACAAATAGATCCAGTGGGCGTACTCTTAAAAACGATATTCAGTATATCGTGGACTTCGTCGTGTCGTATCTTACTCTTAGTTACTATCGTTTAAAACATTTCAACGGACGATCGAATGAACAATATTAATTTTGACATAAGATAGCCTCAAATGACAACGATGAATTGAATTTGACAGATGAACATTCGAAAAATAAACGTCACATTTACGATAATTACAACGACACCTCAAACCGTATCGTATTACTTTTCGCAATTTTGACGTAAATTTTGCGAATGTTCGTCTGTCAAATTCAATTGATCGTTGTCATTTGAGGCTTTCTTATGTCAAAATTGATATCATTCGTTCGATCGTTCGGTGGAATACTTTAAACGATGGTAACTAAGAGTAGGATACGACACGACGAAGTGCATGATATATCGAATATCGTTTTTAAGAGTACGCTCCTAGATGTAAAGATATCTTCTAAAATACTAACCTAGTTGTCTTGAGAATTGTATTAAAATTGTTTTCAATAATTCAATTATTGAACACAAGTTATTACTTATCGCCACATTCTGTCAGTTGCCTTAAGACGATGTGATAGTCTGATTAACGGAACGTGACTAGAAAGAATGGCGGCAATTTCAAAAATTCTAATGGCAACACTCATTATACAACGAAAACGATGTTGATACTTGACACTGCTAAACATTCAATTCATTTTAGGTCAACTAATTACACAATTAAGTTCATAAGAACGTTCAATATTTTGACTCTCATAATCTGTTTAATTTTGACAGCAGTAAATGCCTGTAAAGGCGTACATTGATAGAGATTAATTATGTTCTCTTCTTCTGCAGTATTAATGAAGGCTAAAATAAAAATGAATCCTACGAATAAATACAAAAATAGCAACCAGTTAATATTTTAGAGACCCCTTTTGTATTTTCTACATTGTGAAAATGAATCTATTTGTGAAAATGTTCGGAGCAATCAACTACTATATGAATATAGAGATACTATGTGGTACAAAACATATATAATTCTCATAATGTCATAAAACAAAGACAAAAACTTTCGCAAATAGACCGCATCGCGATTCGTTAGGCAAACTCTATGAAGTAATATGAGGAATTTTCTTGACTTCACTATTTTGAGTTTTAAGACGACATCGAAATAAGGATGCAAATCATGGCATATATTCAGACATTTCTTACCACATTCTAAGGAAGACGTTGACAACGATAATGTATTGTTAAAAAAATGTTTAATAAGGGTCAGAGGGCGCTTTTATTGTGGTACCATCTATCAATGTATATTATCAGAATATACCAATCGCCAAGATTTTACTATTATTAGCAAAATGTCATATTTTTTAATACTGTTATTTACATTGAGGACGTATATATCGGAGCGTGAGCGATCAACAGAAACATTGAATCGGAGTTATTCGAGACATCAGAGGAATTGAATCATGCACAATCTCCTATGAGACTACACGGCAAAACAATCTTAAGGAAGGTATATGTGGTGCAGACACCACATGAGTCCAAATATGAAACAAATTATTACGTCCAAGGTCAATTACAGGCCTTGCATTTAACATTGTGTAATTCATTCATAATATCACATTCTTAGTAATGGTTTAGGGGGAGAAATGTATTATATGTATCTATATGTGTGGTTGCGACCAGAGGGGCGATCGCACTAATAAATCGCAAGCGAAACGCAACCGAACCGTTCGGCTTAACCAATCCGAGAGCTAGAATATCACGTCATCGAACAGATGACGTGATATTGTGGCGTTGAGTGGAACGATTTGGTTTCGTTTCAGCTGCGATTTGTTAGTGCGATTGCCCCCCAGTTCTGTCAAACTTAAAATATAATATTTTGACAATATACCGCTTTGCGAATATAACGTATTGATAAGATGATATTTAGAATCGAGCGACTGTTGTTACTGAATTGATGACGACACTAAAAAGGTAATGTATACGTGACAAAGAAACACTTGAGACAATGCATCAAAAACCTGATAAACCACACTTAAACCTAACTTACAACCTAGGTTTACACATTCAATGTATAACATGTATAAGTATATATAAGTTTGCCATGAATATATTCATGGCATGTATAATAATAAACTTTTACATTTCAAAATGGACACAATAACAATAGACAATAACTCGTAGATTTCTGGCACTTTTTATGATAACAACAATTTTATCTTTTATATAAAGTGGGTCAATCAGATGGAGCAGTATGGACAAGATCGAAACTATAAGACGTATTCCCATGTTCTTAAGAAACATATGAACGATTTTTGTGACAAGAAAATCAGCATTCATAATAAAAAGATATTTCCGTTTCTATCATTTTTCGCATAATTTTTACGTTCCAAATTCAAGTAACTTTTAACGTTGGACGTATAACCCTAACTAAGTCTTTGTATGAGAATCTTTTTTTTCGAACACCTCAAAAATATATTGTTATTTTAAAAACCTTATAAAGCTTAACGTTTTTATAAATTAACTTATCATCAAGTCATTGATTATCAAATTATATACTACAGTAAATATTTTTTTTTTTTCATGGGGCAACTCTCGTGAGCAAATTACACCACTGGTTTGTGGCTCAGTTTACCTATTTCGAGTATATCGAACAACTCCATTACTAATCAATATTGTTTAGGTGATATATCGACAGTTCCAAGAAGACAGTGCCTTGTAAAAAAAAACACGCTAACGATTCATCCAAAATTTATATTGCGATGGCGATAACGATATTTCGATAATTGAAACGGGCCGTCCGTGATAAGCAGTGCTCGGGTTAGGTAGTTTAATTTTATGTACTTGCAGAAAGAAAGTCAATGTAAGCGTAACATGGATAAATATCAAATATTCTGTTCTTATTTGCTAACGTTTCTTTACGCTTTTATTGCAAAATTTTATGTTTACAACTTATTATTACAACAATAAGCTAAAAGATGAAATACTATTTTGAAAGTTCAATATAATATTATTACAATCTCTGAAAATAGTAAGTTCCCAGGCATATCCACACTATTGATGTCACAAAATCGCGAGTACATAAAATAAAACTAGCTATTCCGAGCACTAGTGATAACATTGTTATCACTGTTGTCGTCATTCGGACCGATTTGATAGATAAATGGAGATGACACCTGTCAAAACGGGCATAGATTGTAAAGAATTGGCAACATTTACTGTTTATAACCTAGATAATTATTAATGTAAT
Organism: Scirpophaga incertulas; assembly: GCA_036419045.1. Classification (NCBI taxonomy): domain Eukaryota; kingdom Metazoa; phylum Arthropoda; class Insecta; order Lepidoptera; family Crambidae; genus Scirpophaga; species Scirpophaga incertulas. Next base: position 3,327,040 of record CM071647.1, on the reverse strand, counting down.
AATGATAATATATACATCTAGGTTTTTTGTTAGTGTTTATTAAAATAATAATAATGCTTGGATTTTAGTTTAATGACGCAATAGATGCGCTATGGTAAATATTTTGAGTATAGCAAATGATATAATAAAACTATATCTTTTTCTTAGTTAAAGTGATATAAAGTGAAGGAAGTTGGGTTCAGACTATTTATCTAAGGCCAGCTTCTAACGAGACGACTTTGAAATAATAGCCCTCACTGGTTTTCTTGCTCGTACTTACAAGGTCTCCTGCCGTAGATTTATGAAATATGCGTAGTAGCTTTGAAATGTAAAAGTTATTGTAATGTTAGTGATCCTGTTTAAAGAAAAAAAAAAAAATTCTCTTCAAATAATAGGATTCGAGAGGTAAGTATATTTTTTTCTAGGAGTACTGTTTCACTCATCACAAAAATCAAAGACAATAATTTTATAGTTGAGACATGTCCGTACTGATCCATATAATATGTCCAATAATACACTTAATATTATATAATTAATAATCAACTTATATATAATATACATAAATACAAAATTTGGATATACAATTTACTATCGCATACTATAGTAAACTGGATATATATAATATTTCACACAAATTAATATATTTATAAGTACAGTATTATTTAATGTATAGCACACAAATTATATTTATATATCTCGTACAAAAAGTATATTTTAAACAATAAAATATAATAATTTCGCAAATATACCTATTGGACTGGATGACATTGATTGGTCAGCCCTCTGATTGTGTAACATTCATTGCTGTCAAATTTGTATAACTTCCATTGCTATGAAATTTCGTATAACTTTCACTGTTATCAAAGTTGTATAACGTTCATTGTGCTATGAAATTTGTATAACTTTCACTGTTAACAAAGTTGTATAACTTTCATTAAGACTGACATATAGAGAAGTGACATTGCTGCTTTCATAAAGTAACAGTGTAATTATCTGTCAGTTTACAGTCAAAATAAGTTCAAGTGTTTTGAGACTTAGGTACATAGATGGCGCTGGTAGTGACTTTAACTAAAAAATAAGATACAATGATCATTGAGAGACTAATTTCAGGTATTTTTTAATTAAACAAACAAAAAAAACATATCCTAAATAACACGATAGACTTTTGTATATTTGTAATGAAAAATTAGAACATTGTGTGTATATATTACATATATATATAGAATAAGTATTAGTATAAAAAATTATTTCGTTTTGTTGAAATTTGTCAATTTTACCACAAATTTTAGAAGCACCACTAAAGTAATAATATCAAAACTCTGTATTTATGTTATAACAATAAATTTTGTAAAACTAATAATTCATAAAGTCCAATATTTTATCCAATAATCAATGGATCTGAACTATCCCATTATGGGACCAATTCGTTTATGCTTGCATTTCACTATGATATACAATATACATTAATATTACATCCCAAACTTTCACCTTGTATGAAATATCTTAATTTAAGCTTAGCTACCATATCTATAGCGGATAGCGCAACAAAACTAGGTAGTTAAAGATATATCAATTTCACACAGTCTGAAGGAAAATTACTGGATGTATTATATATATATTATATCGCATAGTGAAAAAACAGCTTTGACCTAACCTCAACTGAAATATACGGAACGGATTATACTAAAACAAAATCAATCTCGATGTTTTTCAATTTGACAATCATTGCGGCCTCAACAGAACACTCTGTGCAAACAAGTGATGTAAGCTGTGCCCAATATATTGTATTGTTAGTTCAGCTGAATCTTAACATCAGGTTGAAGATACTATAAGCGATTGGCAGTTTATAAATAATTCAGGTGGCAACACTTTTAATGGTTGCTTTGTGTTGTCTATGCTATCTTTGAAAAATATATTTTTTATTTGATTTGTTTACATAGTTAAAGCAGAAAAGTGGACTTAAAACTGTATTTTCGGTGTTAATGGAATAAATAAAATCAGACGGAGCATATATTTTGTATGAAATACAAAAATTTGTCCCGTTTTGGGTGTTTTTGTTTACGTGAAATTCTATATTTGTGACTGGACCCACGACACAGGATAAAAATCCTAGCGTGGTGCGATGTTTTTAAAAAGAAATACATATAATCTGTAGAATTTTATAGGCATCGTTTTTAATCTATTTTTTTTAAGAACGTTGCGTAGAAGCCGGTTACTCGACCACTGCGCTAAACGTGTCGTCAAAGATGAAAGAAGACTTAGAAAACTTATTAATCTGTCACTCGAGAATCTCTGACTAGCAGCCGACAGAAACCAATTAACAATAACCCATAATTACAAAATAGAACAGTACAAGTCGCGTTTGACATAGTTTCATGTGGCCCACCATTTTCTGTAATAGATTTTAAATTAGGTACTTTTTTATCAACCTTCAAACCAGATATCGGACGCAGCTGCGCAAATTTTGGGCCGAGATTTCCTCTCCTTTGACCAATGTTTGACAAATGGCATCTTGACACACTGAATGGTTGGATTTATTTGACAAAACGTATTTTAGCGGTGTCTAACACACGCCGTCAAACAAAGAGATTGAATTTACTTTAATTAGGAAAACAAAGTATTATTTCTGTGTGTTTGTGCGACCCTTCCAGGGTTTTCCCAGTTCCATTTTCATTGGAGTCAACCATCCAGACTTTTTCAACACGTAACAGAATAAGACTCTAATAACATTTTTAATCTATGCGTATAATGCAAAAGCTCGATTTTTCTGTGGTAGGGTTTTATATACTGTGTACATAATATGTATAGGCAGCGGAACGACTAGTATATACTACGATATATAAACAACCTTAGCTATGATAAGGCATTACAAACAATAAGTACAGTCGCCGACATAAATGAAGTATGCAGTTATATTTATTTATCACATTTACTGTGCGAAGATCAAAATGATCTAAATCAGCCAAACTTGTTTAACCGATTTGTGACTTAATGTTGAACGAATAAATGTCAAAATTAATTAATGAAATTGTTGCAGCTTGATACACTGACCTCTGTACACAGTCTATCAGCCGGTTTCTGATTCGACAATTTAATGATAAGCAACACTCAACTCTAACTGACCAAACGTTAGGTTATATTTTATATATGAATTGACATTCGCCGGATGCTCAATCAGATATTAAGTCGTGCTTCAAATTATCAAATCAGAAACCAACTTTAAATAGAACTGAATATTTTTTGCTATATATTAATGGAAAGCAAACGACAATGCGTTAAACTTACATAAATTTTAATCCGTATAAAAATATTTTTTATGATTTTTATTTATTGAAGTATCTTCAAAAGTACAGTAAATCTGCCTTTTTCTTATCCTCTATCGAATCAAAATACATAAGATGGAACGAAAAAAAGAACAGATTAGCTACACCAAGCTTCAAAACGTGTAATTAAACGGTCAAAAATACCATTAACACATAATAAAAAAAAACTACATAGCACATTAATGTCGACGACTGTCCGAGATATAACGTGCCGAAACTTAAAAATAGAACGAAACATCATACTGTTACAACGTGTACAGTCGAAAACGTCAATTAGTTAACATTTCTTAATTTTAAATCATTCGGTGCGAACACGTGAAAAATTAATATTAACGAAACGCTAAACTGTTTAGTCGCCGCCTGTACGACACCAAAACTTATACGATCAGTTACGTTATATGGACGTTAGTACACTTAAAACTAGTGGAAGGTGTGCGCATACGATTTTCAATCTAATTGTTATATACCCTAAGTATGAAAATTCCTATAGTTTGTTCATGGGCATTAACTGAAGTATTTTGTTCAAAGAATTTAAATTAGTAAAAATTGGTTCACCTTCAAATGTTTATAATGTTGGACAAAAAGGAGAAAAAAAAATTAGGTAAAAATTACTAATAGTTAACAAATTAATTAGTCCAAAGCGGACTTATTCTCAGAGGATTTTTTTGCAGCCAACCATAGATGTTTTGTGCAAATTTAAGAAGAGATAACGTGGTGGTGATGAAAATATTAGAGCAGGAGTTCCCAACCAGGGGGGCATGCCCCCCTTGGGGGGCGTAGTGGAATACCAGGGGGGGCGTAATCGAGTACTTAAGCGCTCTAGCAAAGACTGAACCCAGAATCGACATACTGGTACAGAAGATGCAAGCTCAAGTATCTCATTAGTATTTAATAATTAAAATAAAACTAGGATATTTACCTAAAGTGAAAGTAATTAATGGTTTTCAAGTGTAGATACATATATCTTCTCTTATTCTTAAAACATAAATATCTACAAATATCTGTATTTTAATTTTAATTCAAAGAAATAATTTAGTTGTAAAAAAAAAATGTGTTTTTAATGTTTTTAAACTTAAGGGGGCATGAGAATATTATTTTTGAATTGGGGAGGCTCAGTGAAATAAAGGTTGGGAAACCCTGTATTAGAGGTATGGTGTGACTCTAATGGACAAGATCAGGAAAAACACAAAGAAATAGAGAAAATAGTGACATAGAAGACAAAAAGTATCAGACTAGCGCAGAAGTGTATGTGATAAAGACAGTCATGTTACCAGAAGAATAATGAACAATAATTGTGTAAAATATAAGAATAATAATTGCAAAATAAAATAATTGTAAAAAATAAAATAATTGTAATATATAAGAATAATAATTGTGGATGGAAGAGACAAGAGAAGAGCTGAGAAGTCAGTGTTGCTTTGTATGAAACGTCAGCGTAGATGACTGACATCGGAGACAAGAGTGAAAAAGACAAGCTGACGAATATATAAAGAAAGAATAATTGAGTGCTCGGACTACATTGAAAGAAAGAAACACATACTTTAACTGACAGAGATAGAAAAAAGTATGAAAAATAAAAAGAAATAAATAAATATTTCTTACACTGACACCAATTAGCCTAGCCCAAAGTACGCTCTGTCTGTGTCTGTCTGTGCGTTGTAGGAATTAGGGTCACCGATAGACATACATATATAAATACTAGCTTTCTGCCCGCGGCTTTCGGGATTGGGTCTATAGAAGGCTAAGGGTCATAGCTTTTGCCCACGGGCACATATGCGCGGAAGTCAGTTTATAAATATATCCGTTATTCCGATATAAAAAATACCGCAAAACCTTGCTCAGGAATCACTCTATCTATTGATGAAAACCGCATGAAAATCTTTGCAGTAGTTTTTGAGCGAAGCCTTTATTGCGCATCCCGTGGGATCTGACGATTTTTCCGGGATAAAAAGTAGCCTATGTTACTATTCATCCCATCAACTATGTCCACGTAAGAAATCACGTCAATTCGTCGCTCCGTTTTGCCGTGAAAGACGGACAAACAGACAGACACACTTTCCCATTTATAATATTAGTATGGATTTTTCATAGAAATATATATTAACAACTATGACTAAAACACAAACCTCAAAACCAAGGCCTCAAGAGATGTCGACACCTTGAAACCAATGTACCAACCGCCTGTCAAGAAAGAACTCGACAAAACCTGTCACTACACGAGTTTGTTGTTCCAGCTAGGATAGCAATCTAATGATAAAGCGAGCAACTAACTGAATTTATCTCGGAGACATTTAATGTCTAGAGAGAACAATTACTTCGAAGTATTAACTTCAAATTCAACAAGAGGCAGCTGCTTTATAAGTAGTGCTCGGAATAGGTAGTTTAATTTTATGTACTTGCAGAAAGAAAGTCAATGTAAGCGTAACATGGATAAAACTTTTTTTTTTGAGGGGGGGAAATGCGACCTTGTGCACCATGACACCGCGCTGGCAAGACGCGGCCGTGTGTGGGGCTCTCCGGTCAAGAGGACCGGCCTACCCACTAAAACCCCCCCGAGTTCTCTGGGCCCATACGGGGCACATGGCGGGGTGCGCTCTCGCGATTCGACCGCCATGTGTCCCGGAACATGGATAAACCTAAAATATTCTGTTCTTATTTGCTAATCGTTTCTTTACGCTTTTATTGTAAAACTAGCTGACCCGGTGAACTTCGTACCGCCTAATTATAATTATGTTCTGATCGAATCAGATTTGTCCGAGTCGCCTAGTACTTCCACCATATCATCATGTCCTGGCGAGCCAAGTGGTTCCCAAGTAGATGGAGCCAAGTTGATGGAAATAAAGAGTTACTAATACATTTCGCTTTTTATTATTTTTAAAGGCTTATAACCTGGTCTATATGGACAAAACAATGGAACGTTCGGATACACGGGTTCTTTTTACATGAGATGACAAAACAATATAATAAAAATATTTTTGAGAGTTAGTAACACTGTAAGGTTGGCACCCATCAAATATGTCAACACATTAATTATTTTTATATTTTGAAATTGAAATACACGATGTTATAAGCAAAGTTGATATTATGTTGTCGATTCAAAAGTCTTGTTTTAATGCGTTCTTCAATTCGAGTGGAACTGAGAGTACAAATACCGTCAAATGTTTGACAGAAAGTAAGTGATCAACTTTTATATGGGAAAATGAAATTGTCGTCTTACTCTATCTTACTCGCAATTTTTCCTTATTTGCTCACCGTTTAGACCTACCCTGGACTACGACAAACATTTTAAAACCAAAATCAGCTCAATCGGCCCAGCCGTTCTCGAGTTTTAAGCAGACTAACGAACAACAATTCATTTTTATTTATATAGATTTTATGTTTACAACTTATTATTACAACAATAGGCTAAAAGATGAAATACTATTTTGAAAGTTCAATACAATATTTTTACAATCTCCGAAAATAGTAAGTTCCCAGGCATATCCATACTATTGATGTCACAAAATCGCAAGTACATAAAATTAAACTACCTATTCCGAACACTATTTATAAGACAGTCTCGAATTGATGCCACAACAACCAAATCCAATATTTTTCAGACATTTTCATATAAAATCTATTATGAATACATCTTTTAAGATGTTTTCACCAAAAATCGTTCGCACACACCTTCATCGTATAAAATATAATAATATTTGGTCTCCGCCTCGGGCTTTCAACAATAACATAAACTATATATAGTAAAAAAAAACTTATGGTCTCCGATCCCTTTGCACTGCTTAGGACGATAAGATTCATTTCCAGTCACAAGCGATCCTACAAAATCCAACTGTCTTTTATATTATTTGATTCATTTCGAAATTAGAAATAACGTTTATTTTGACGTTGAGTTTTCATCATTAGGTAACATTGATAATATTCATCTAAAATTCTCCTTTGATTGAACAATCAACCTTAATACAGAAAAATATGATAAATTAGTATTTGGCAAAAAGTAAAAGTCCGATGCTAACAGTTTGACACGTCAAGCGTTACTTCCAATTTCTTATCCTAATCTAGTGACACGAGTTGTAAAGATTTTTTTCTTTTTTAATCAGTCATTGAATTATCTCATTCAGCCACTGTTATTTTCAGTTTCTCTTCATTCGATTCCTTGTGAAAGTACATAATTACTTTTTTAAAATTGGATCGAAAAGAGAGTGAATGATCGCCTGCGAACATGTTTAGTCCGAATGCTTAAAACATTCCTATCTCATACTCACTCTCACCAAATGTCACTCCTCTTCCTTCTTAATTTTCAGATCGAGCACACAATCTGAAAGCAATAAACAATTTTTTACTTTAAAAGAACGCTTAATAGAGCACCTTTTAAATGCGCAACGGAAGCTAGGCAATATAAATACAGTGTAAACTCTATATAGCGAAACTGATAGTAAACAAAAATTGACAAGTTTTTTGACATTTGACTTTTCACTTCGATCAATAGTACTGTTTTTTTACAAGCTTTTATATTAGCTTCACTTGTAACTATGTATGAAAATCTTGGAATCTTTAATTTGACCCACTTCCCGGTCTCCGATTGAGCTGAAATTTTGCATGCACGTATAAGTCGGATGACAATGCATGGCTATGTGTGTGACGTCATTCTAAATCCAACATGGCGGCATTACTAAGATGGCGGATCAATTTTATTTTTAATGCACCCCTACAATATGGGTATCAAATGAAAGGGCTTGCAAAGAACACCTCGATAAATAATATAAAATAAAAAAATGAAAATATGACGTCACTCTTAATCCAATATGGCGGACCAATTATTTATAATGCACCCATATACAATATGGGTATCAAATGAAAGGGTTTGCTAAGCTTGGTTTTTTAGTCGGAAAATAAATTAAAAGTAAAAAAAAGTATTTAATACAAGCTTTTATTAAATGCGCTAAAAAGAACAAATATAAAAGCTTGTCGCGAGATTTACTTACTTATAGATTACTTTTAACGACAAGCTTTGTTCTTTTTAGCGCATATAGTAAAAGTTTATATAATTTTTTTTTTACTTCTAATTTTTTATCATCAAGACAAAATCTTATCAAACTTTCACTATAGATCGTGGAGTACGAATACCGGGGAACCACGTTTTGCGTCGAGTACATTACCTCATAGGTGGTGCGAAAATATGTGCATACTACGTAAGATATGAATTTCTCAAACTTTCAAATGGCCATATCTCACGAACAGTGAGTCGTACGAAAAACTGTGATTTTTGTAGAGAATTGTATAATCTACAATCTACAAAAAAAAAATCGATTAAAATTACGTCTTTCTGGAAGAAGACGGTAAAAATGGAAATATCGCACTTTTGACCTTGAATATAATTTTTGCAGAAGATAAATCGATGGGGACTTGGCTTTTTGTTTCTAATGATGTATTGAACATCTTTCCCAATTTTCTTGGGGAATGGGAATTTTTCCGAACTCGGTCTATTAAGGGGGGATTGTAGGTTTAACAGCGCGCGTAGGGCTTTACTAGATACGGTGAAGGCCCGATCTATTACTGCGACCTTATAGGGACCGAGGCAAATTTCCTGCGACTGCGGGACTTCGCGCATCGGTGGCACAACATACGGAGTGAGATTAGTAGAGGTGAAAAGAGAAGAGGGCAGCAGCCTGAAGAAGACTGAAGAATGGAGGTAAAATAGCAGACGAAGCCAGCGCTACACCAACGGTGGACACGCGGCGACCGCGGGGAGAGCCGAAGGCGTAAGTGTGCTTGTCCGCCCCAGAATAGGCTTGTATCCACTATGAACAAATCTGATGCGTTAGGTTGCATAACTATTAAGATGATCATTTAATTATGAAAAAACAAAGTTTTATAAAATAATAACTTTTGATTATTTATATTTTTATAAAATAAAATTGCACAAAATAAGCCATAAGTCACGTGACAGCAAACACCAATTAAAAAGTGTTACGTCACGCCGTGCGAAACGTCAAAGTCACAAAGGTCATTCCCAAGTGTCTTGTGGAAGTGCGAAAAAGAATGGGCATCATTCCTTCTCGCGAGTGTCAGCCACTTTTTACGTATCTGCTGATTGTTTGGCACGTATATAAATAATATTTTTGGTGTTTTTATTCTTGTGCTTGTACACTGGGGCACTATGCAGTACTTGTAATACGATGAATCCATTTTTTATTAAAATAACTTCACAATACCGAATATTCCGATACTAAAACAGCTGTGTTTTGCACGGCGTGACGTCATTCAAGACGCCATGACAGTCATGAGCGTTTTTGATGACTAATGTCAAATATTTAATTAAATGCAAAATTATTCTTATAAATAAGCATTTTTTTTCAAAAATAATAATTATTTTGTATAGAATAGGCATCAAGGTATATTAGTATCTAACTACTGAAATTTAGGCAACAAGCCTATTGGCAAAGGGACAATGGTAGTAGAATAATCAATGTATAAGAAGTAAAGAAATGCGCCCGGCAAAATGTTGTATGCAGGTTCCGCGCGCATCTCCCACTGCTTCGGCCCGAGTTTGCACAAATGAGGAATATAGTCATTTTTTAGTAGCGTAATATGCGAGCGTCGGGTAGCGAGCAAGTATCCAACTAGTATTCTACTCGAGTATCGTATTCTACAAATATCGTAATGGGAGAAGGGCCTATATGGTTGATAGGGCCATGGGAGGTTGGTGGGATTGGACCATGAAGGGACCGGGTATTTTATTACTTCACTAAACAAACTTTTCAAAACTTATAATTATTTACACACACACACACACACATATATATATTTTCTCGTGTTTGCGTGAGTTTATTAAAATGAGTTAAATGAAGAACGCCTACATCGCTTATTATTATTATGGTGCCGTCTAACCGAAAGGCGTGAGCGGCGACCATGCGACATTTTTCAAATAACTCTTTGGAATGGGATATCCAAATTGAATAATTCAAAAAGTTATATAATGGTATTGAAGCAGACTTAAATATGAAGTCATTTAGTTTGATAAGCATTAATTGCAAATAGCGGTGACATTTACATATATATTTTTTAATGAAATAGGCTATTTGACAAGTTTTTAAAATCCATTTTATATTATTTAGTAGAGTCTAAGGAACCCAGTAAAAGTTGTTATTTTTAATTCTGGTATATATTAGCTGAAAAACATCGAATTAAAAATTCAATATTTGAATAGTCCGCCAAAACGCTACTTTGACAATATGGCGCTGCAATGAGGTCGGTGACGTCACTTGCCTGTATTCTGATCTGAGACAGCTGGCATATATATTTGTTTGTTGTAAACAAAAAACGAAAGTGCGATTAGATTTACTTTTTATCAGTGATTTATGTAACAAAATGAGTTACAAATGGTGTGTAGTTTCAAAATGTACAAATACGTTGTTAAAAACTCCGGAAAAACTATTTGTAAGTGTTCCAAAGAATATCGAAGTGCGCCGAAAGTGGTTGCAACTTTCTCGGAGGGATCATAATGACATAGCGAATAGTACAAATATTTTCTTTTGTGAAGACCATTTCGATGTAAGTAAACATAATATTTATATTTTGTAATAATTAATTACATTCAGAATGTTAATATTTTCGTTATTGATTTGAGGTTATACTACTTCTAATGTTTTTAACAGAATGTCTCTTGCAACTCACTTCGAATATTTCCGCTGTTTTCCATAATATTTGTTAAAATTTGTAGCTACAGTCCTATGATGATATATGATAGATATGATAGTGTACTCCTTATTGAAATAAGGAGTACACTAAAAGATCCCGACTAAAACTTGTTTGTTCGTTACAGATGGAAAATGAAATGGCAAATTATTATCACTACAAAATGGGTTTCAGTCAGAAAATAATTTTAAATAATAAAGTTGTGCCTTCTAAATTTCATTGCCAGCCAGATCGTATTAAAAAAATGTGTGATGCTGGTACTTCCCGATCTGCATTTGTCAAACGGCAAAGAATGACGACGTAACGTGAACAAATTATCGTTTATGTTCACGGAATTGTGCCAAACAAACTTAATTATTTGTTAAAGACGTTGAAATTTTGTCTTTGGTAGGTTGTGAAAAAGAAAATGTGTTTGGCATTAAGATTTTGATTGTTGTATTGGAAATTGTAGTGCAAGGGTTTTTGTAATGTTTTGAATTGTTTTTATCTTGTATTTAAATAGAGATATAATGAAGAACAAAATGTGTATGTAAATTTCATCCCCGACAACATTATTTATAACCTATATAAGTTCTTGTGGAAGTTCATCATTATTTCACTTTCTTATGATATAATTTAAGTTACCAGTAAAGTGTAATTATACTTACTTTGCTGGTTTACATTTTTTTAGCTCCGAAACATAAATGTCAGAATTATTTTTGAAAAATAATCCGACCATGATTGCGCCGACTTGCGGCAGGTTTCTGCTGTCTGCTTTTACAAAATCGTTGTCCATGGTTGAAAGTACTTGTAAAATAGTGCAAATAAACAAAAAAAAAACAATGAATAGTAAAGAAAATCTTAATATAACGGAGATAATCTACCACAACTAGGCGCAACACAAGTAGGCAAACGATGTTTACAAGCAAGTGACGTCATGATAAACGCGACCAATCAGAAGCGTTTTGTGTCACATGACAAACGTTTAAAAAATGCAATTTTTATTTACGGATTTTAAAATAAATTAATCATTATTTTCAACTTACGTTAATAAATAATCATTTTTTAACTCTTAATTTATACTGTTAACAGTAATTGACACTTTATTTTTCGCATTGTCAAATAGCCTATTCTGGAAATCTGTAGAAGTTTCATGAAAATTGTACAATATTCGGGAAAAATACCTTGTGTCTTTAACACCCTTTAGTGTCGAGTAGCGGAGTTAAAAATCTTTATAGAATCGCCTAGACCTCTCTATGCAATAGGCGGAGCATGTGGGTAGTGTTTTATTACAGCTCGTAATATATCAGGGGACCCCTACCTTACCCCTACTCTTACAACGCCTGAGGATGGCCATCGCTGAGGTTTTCAGTGGGTAGGCCTCCCCCTTCTGGGGAGGAGAGCCCCACATAACCACCGGCTCTCCGCAGCCGGGGTATGCAATTCATTGCATTTTCCTCAGCGGAGCAAAAAAAAAAAGGGGGAAACCTGTTGTTGAAAAATTGGGAGAAAGGAGACTGTCCTGGTATGGTCAGGTATTAAGAAGAGGCAATGATCATGTTACTTGGAAAGTTATGTGTTGATATGTTGCAGAAGGGAGTGTCGAAATGACGTATGATAGAGGAGAATGGAAGAAGAAGACTCGTTGCGCTGACCCCAAATAAAATTGGGAACAGAGCAAAAGAAAGAAGATAAATCACTGACTACATACCAAAACCACACAAAATTCAACAAAATGTTAAAACTACCACTAAATCGGAGCCACTTGGATCAGGATCAGGTACGTTGTGTCACTTTTATTGGATGTAGAATGGTTGTCGTGACTTGGCACCAATGTTTCCTCCCTTTTTCGTTTTTTTTTCTCTCAGGAGAGATTAACTGGGAATCCTCACGAGGAGCACGAAACGTGCCCAGGATAATCGAAATACCACCGCTACGGCAAGTATCACGGTCGTTATGTCGGATTGCACGCCGGCCGGAGCGGTCTGACCACGTGACCGACTGAACTCAGCCTTAGACTTTGCCATAAAGGCTACTACGGCTTGAATGGAATTTAAATGGATTTTTTCCAATTTCATAAATAAATCTGACAATTATACGAAGAAGGAAAAAATCGTGAGACAACTTGCTACAGCTGCGAATTTTTTTTTAGGTATTTAGGCGACCAATCAGCACTGTGCTAGCTTCCGAGCCGATGATAACATATATAATATATACACATATTTGAATTATAAAAAAGAAATTATGCACCGTCTGTAGCTTTATAGATTTAAGATTCTTTTGCCTTCTAAACGATATTCCAAAAAATTAACTCACCATTAAAATCAACGTACGCTATTCGCCTAGGTGCAGATTGCTTCCTACCATGACTCTTCCTCCTACCCTCGCTTTTGACGGACAAATTCAAAACCCCATCCTCCATTTGCCCCATATCCTTAATCAGACTTTTAACGCCGCTATCAAAAAGCGACTCTCTCTCGTTATCAATAAACACAGTTTTTGCGAACACTGTCTTCTTGTTGTAAATATGATTGACACTTTTATGAACAAGTTTGTCTATTCTACATTCGAATATATCCTTTTCTACGTCGTTGCGGTCTATGTTGTCTATGACACTGTTTACATTCTTAATAACGCTATCCATGACTTTGTCTTTGGCCGTGATGGTTTGAGATTCTAACTTCACTATATCGAGTTTTGGCACCTCTGTATTATCCAATCTGTCTCTTAGGACCTGAAAAGGAAACAAAAATGGTTAAATTATTAGTTTTATTTGATCAAGATTAATGAGCGTAATAATAACTTGGCTCCCACTTTCAAAAGTATACCTGTCCGACTAACTTTCTTTGTCTATGGTTTTTTTTAATAGGATAGGGTAGCAAACGTTGTCCATGGACACCCGCAACACCAGAGGAGGCACAGATACGTTGCCGGCCTTTTAAAAGGAAATAAAGGGGAAGGAGGGTTGGGCCTCCAGTACCCTCACTCACTCGGCGAAACACAGCGCAAGCGCTATTTTACGCCGGTTTTCTGTGAGGCCGTGGTATCACTCCGGTCGAGCCGGCACAATTCGTGCCGAAGCATGGCTCTCCCACGGTAATTTTTTGCGCAACGAATCTCAACTTCGTGAAAACGGCTTTCGCTGCTAAGAAACTTGATAACCTTTCCAAAATTAACCGACATGACACGACGAAATATCTTCTCATACTATTCTCTCATACACCAATTAGCCTAGCCCAAACTCAATAGCCCAAACTCGACTATACGCAGGTCGTCAACTACGAGCCTGAGCTACATACTGCCTCAATTTCAATTTATGATAACTATTTCTCAGCTCATCTGGTGAGAATACCAGGCCCTTCCTCCCTACTAGTGTATAAACATAAAGAACATGACGTACTAGCCTAGCGTCAAATGTACCATCAACCTGAGCAACATACTGCCTCTATTTATGACATCTGTTTCTCAGCTCATCTCGTTACAGCACCAGGTCCTTCCTCTCGATTAGTTGATAAACATAACGAATATAATGTATAAGCCTAGAGTCACATGTACCATCAACATACTGCCTCTATTTTGACATCTGTTCCTCAGCTCATCTCATTACAACATCAGGACCTTCCTCTCTATTAGTTGATAAACATAAAGAACGTGACGTACTAGCTTAGTCATATGTACCATCAACCTAAGCAACATACTGCCTCAATTTATGACATCTGTTTCTCAGCTCATCTCATTACATCAGGTCCTTCGTCTCCACTTGTTCATGAACACGACTAGCCTACAGTCATATGTACCACTAACCTGAGCTACGTACTGTCTCAACCTATGACACCGGTCCCTCAGCTCGTCCCGCTGAAACACCAGGCCCTTCCTCTCAGTTAAGGCGTCGTCGCGACAGGCGCGGACTGCTCGGAGCTCGCGGGTGAGACGACGCAAGTGCTCCATTGAACGCCGTCTGCTGTTCTGAGATGCTAGCTGCGGAACGAAATAATATGAAAAGCTACAAACACAGGCGGGATTCAAACTCGTGTTTCTAACAGTGTTGACGCCTTGGCCAGTTCAGCTACCGCGTCGTTATCAGAGCTGATCAAAAATTCAATTGCAATGCCTTTACTTTGGCAAGGCAAAGTATACTTTATGCATTGTTAATATTCGTATCAAAATGAAACGTTTTTACCGATTTCTTGAACATTGATTAAGAATAAAGCAAGCTTACAAATTGATACTAGTGACTACTGTTTTAATTCCAAATGATCGAATATCGAAATACACTGATAATATTTTGATATTCGATCATTTGGAATACGATATTTCGTAGGTAACCCAACGATTCACCCAACCTGCTTCATGTCCGTTCTTAATCATGGCAAAACGGGAATATTTATGGTGACAAAGCTAAATTGTTGGAGTAAATAATATGGGTTGTGATATGGCACAAGATCACAATTGTTTTTTTAGCAACATAATATTGTTGCCGAATCTACCTAATTGTCGATTTCATTTGACAATAAAAAATTTGTCATGGTAGCAATTCACTATGAACGGCTCTCCGGATTAACTTCTTGTTGTTAATTTAGCAGGATTTTTTTCTCAGTGTACGCAGCGCCAATGAGTCTAGCCGACATGAAATATCCGGGTAGTCGACGATTCGAGTCGCTCTCAGTTGAATGCGGTCCAGCTGATACAATTGTAAGGTTTCATAAAAATCCAATTAATAGTTTTGAAAGAGTAACAAACATCCTTACAAACTTACGCTTTTATAATAATATTTAGGCTTTATTTATTGTTATTTATACGTATTTATATATTTATAATTTATTGTTATATATAAGTAATTTAGATGTATTATTAACAGTTTTTGTGTTTTTCTAAATATATATTAAATCTTTTTTTATTATTTATATGAGCCTAATATACTGTGTATAGGTATATAATAGGTATTAGGAATAAAGGAGATAATTTTTTTTAGGCCCACTAGAAAACGGCAACGTTTATTGATATTACTGAACTCTAAAATATCAATTTATTCAAGGCGCTGGATGGTTGCAGCGCAGGACCGATCTGCGTGGAGATCCTTGGGGGAGGCCTATGTCCAACAGTGGGCGTCTATTGGCTGAAATGATGATGATGATGATTAAAAGCAATTGCACGATATTATGAGTAAAAATGAAACGGGAATAATAAAATCAATTAATTAAACTTAGTAATGACTTTTGACATTTGAGGTAAAGGAACTAACGTTTTTAATTCAAAATGAAAGATGATTTAATATATATACAAATAATATATAAATATAATAATAGATAAAGGATAGTGTATTATTTCTTTTTTATTTTATTTAAACGTATTGAACGCTCAATAAATATTTTAATACTATTTTAGATTATTTTAACTATTAGTTCGTCAGTCCAGTATCGTCGTGAAACGGAACGCGTCATCATTTTTGACAGCGACAGAATGGTACCTACACTGACATCCAATTGACGTCGGTTTGTTTTCAACCGAATTCTGTGTTTACGTTTCCAACGGCAACGGCTTGATTCGTTTTCTTTCCCGTATCCAGTATTTAGAATGCAAAACAATTATACGATTTCGCGGCGTTTGGTAGTGGCCAAAGAAGATTGTATTTTTCAAGAATAAAAAAGTGTTAAATAGCATTTACGTAAAAAACAATTTGAATACAAATCAAAATAAAGCTACTAACTACTAAGAATTTTTAGGTTATTTAATCTTCATGTTTTAATTGATTTCTCAATATTCCCGTTAGATAAAAACAAGCTAATGTTCCTTATAATATCTAGGGTTAATAAGAAATTATTTAACGTATGTCTCATTAATAAACGTTACATTTTGTATTCGTATTCTCCATACAAGAAAAAATTATCTCCTGTAAATGAAACAAAATTATCGTTTTACCGTTCTTGCATCTTATTTTTTAAATGTTGTAATTTAAAAGCGATAGAAACTGTTTATGTTGGTCGGTCATGAGAACGTGCATGTATTGAGGTTAAACATTCCTTGAGATAATCATCTCAAGGGTGCGTGCGTATTTCTAGCTTACTCAGCACCCTTGAGATGATTATCTCAAGGAATGTTTAACCTTCATACGTGCACGTTCTCATGACCGGCACACAGTACAATATTTGGTTACGGCCGTGGTCCCAAGTGAACGAACACTACTTACCTACCTTGCCTACAGGGCAAATGTGGCGGTCCAAATTGAATACGATCGTGTATGCAGTATTAACATACTGTGGCGTAAGTTGAATTCAGACCACAATATTATGTACTCCTGTCATTGTCAAATTTAGTTGGATTAAAAGGTTTTACAAAAGTAATATAAATTCTTGAAACGAAAATTGCATTTAACACGTTCTC
Source organism: Scirpophaga incertulas (assembly GCA_036419045.1). Taxonomy (NCBI): domain Eukaryota; kingdom Metazoa; phylum Arthropoda; class Insecta; order Lepidoptera; family Crambidae; genus Scirpophaga; species Scirpophaga incertulas. The sequence goes on along the minus strand of CM071647.1, from coordinate 3,309,683 downwards.
ATATCAAACTTTTGTAATATCTATCTATGGAGAGGTCTAAGTCTGAATTTTAAATTATTCGTCGATAGTTTATAGAAAAACTCATACCTAATTCAAAATAATTCTTAAGCGTTTATTTCTTACTAGCGACCCGCCCCGGCTTCGCACGGGTGCAGTGAAAAAATGGTTATGGTGGGTTATCCCTAAGAGATAGACATATACCATCGCGGACTTTTTTGTGGATTTTTGTAAGTTGTACAATACTGTAGTACATTATTTTGGTCTATCTCGTAGGGTTCAGCCAGCGTTTGCAATATAAGCGCAAAAAAACGTGCTTATTCACGACATCACATTAGAAACCTTTAAATTATCAGTGTTCTCTACTATATTATGCATTTATTATACATACAAACCTTCCTTAAGAATCACTCTATCTATTAAAAAAACCGCGTCAAAATCCGTTGCGTAGTTTTAAAGATCTAAGCATACATACGGACATACAGCGAAAGCGACTTTGTTTTATACTATGTATTGACAAATACTGCACTCACAAATGTTGACAGCGAACTAAATAGCCCAGCAAGTTTTTCACGACCCTAAACATAATTGAAAATAATTTATTTAAATGCCATAATTCAGGTTTGAAGTTTTCGAACATATTGCGCCCATTTTTCGCGTAGATCGATAGCTGGTGACATCACACACTTTAAATGGCACAAAAATGTTCATTTCGGGCCGGCTTATTTGCACGCTACCGGTATCTGTCGTACATCCATCGAATTCGGACTTCGACCTACTATTTATCATCGCAGCGCCTAAACGTTCAAATCACGAGTCAGTAAGTACCTTCTGTACCTACATTGTTTCGACCGACACACTCTAGGACCCGGATTGCTCTATAAAGCGTATGCACCACTAAGGGCTACGCTACCTCGCCCCCTCCTCTAAGAGGGCGAGCGCTATCAGTTAAAGGCCCCAGGCTTTCTGCCCGGCCTAAGGCATTAGGCAGTGTTGGTAAGCTGGCCTGCCAGAGTTCAACATAACCACCCGCCCTAGACCGGGCGCATCGAAGATCGTCCGCGCACCACGGTATTAAGACGACTACATGAGTAGCGCACTCCTTATGAGGATTCACTGCCTCCTCCCAGGGGAAAATTGGTTGTCTATAGAACTCCGTCTACTGCCGATATTTGAACGTGACAACGTCTATTACATGGTAATTTTTTCTGGGTGCAATGAAATTATTTAAAATAAAGTAATGTATAACATTTATATTTTTATTTAATAGTTTGTTTAAATTTTCTGCTTCTGAAGTTATACATAAATTAATTATTATGAGTAAGGCCCATCCATAAATTACGTCACACGGTTAGGGGGAGGGAGGGGGTTGACGAAGTGTGACATTGTGTGACAAGGGGGTGGGAGGGATCTTAAATTTCGTGACGTCACATTACAAAATCTATTAAATCAAATAAGCTAACTGTTAAAACACAAACTTTAATTATTACTGTTAGTATGAAAAGTGATGTAAATATTAACTTTTATTGTAAAGTCTGTATAATCTCATAAATAAAGAAAGGAATAGTATCTTCTTCTATCCATTAATAGGGGTACTCCCGAAACGTACTATTTTTCTAATTGATTATAGTAGGTGATTTTGAAAAAAATATAATAAGAAAACCATGAAATGACCATATACTTATTTAATATAAGTAATCGTTTTTGTTTTTTGTTAATTTATTTGATGTTAATTTTATTAAAATGAAAATAAAATTGATTTCGAACCGCTTTTCAATAATTTCTATAATTTCAAAATTTGTGACGTCACACTCGGGGGGGGGGGGGGGGGGGTAGTCTCACAAATGTGACTAGCTGTGACAAGGACGGGGGAGGGGCAAGAAATCACGAAATTCGTGGTGACATAATTTATGGATGACCCCTAATGTGCACTTGCACACTAAATACAATAAGCATATGATTGCACATACATATGAACATACATTCATTCATCTTCATACAGAAGTTTATAGTTACAATAAAATCAAACGTGGACTCCGTGTGGCGTCAGAGTCGGCCGTTACGGTGTTTTCGAGAATGACTCCACGCCGTACCAATTTAATAGACGTTGTCACGTCAATAAAGTAATGTATAACATTTATATTTTTATTACGTTGCCGTGTGGCGTCAGATCGGCCGTTACGCCGTTCGTGGACTCCGTGTGGCGTCAGATTCGGCCGTTACGGTGTTTTCGAGAATGACTCCACGCCGTACCAATTTAATAGACGTTGTCACGTCAAAAAAACATTCAAGTTTATTTTTAAAATTCTCTTTAAAAGGCAAAAGTATATTAAAACTATACAGCTACAGACGGTGTATGATTTCTTTTTTGTATCATCATTATCACAACTCCACCGAGCCGCATGATCTCACCCTAATTATGTTAGGGCACGTAGGCCTTAATCAGCAGTCATGCTAACCCAGTGCGGATTTGACTTTCTTGACGGTTAACTAGATACATTTTTTATCTGTATCTGCAAGTGTATGCGTCAATCACGATGAATTCCTTTACCATAGGAGCATCAGATAAAAGTACATGTGAAATTCGAAGAAATAAAAGTACATTGTTACATGGCAGGATCGAACCCAAGCCCATCTGAACACAAGGAATCGTGGACTAGTGCCGAGACTACCACCGACGTTCTATTGTTTATTTAAAACTAGCTGGTGCCCGCGACTTCGTCTGCGCAGGATTAATATTTCGAATAGCTTATATTAACGTGGCGTATATCTTTATAAATTGTGGCCAATTGTTTATTCTGATGTGTATAAGCTATATAATTTTATTGTATAAAGTATTGAAATTAAGTGTATTGTTAAATGGTTGTATGTAGGTATATATTAGGATAGTTATTAGATAAGAAAGTACTGAGATAGTGAGTGGAGACACGGGACGAGGAAGACCTAGGCGAACATATTTCGAACAAATCGAAAGTGTTCTCAAAAAGGCCAGGTCAGAAGTACCCGCAATCGTCGAGCATGTATGAGGAATGTTATGAAAGTAGATGAAGCGAAAGAGATATGTAAGGACCGTAGCAAGTGGAAGGACGTAATCTCTGCCTACCCCCGTGGGAAAAGGGCGTGAGTGTATGTATGTATGTATGTAAGAAAGTACTATTGTTAGATAAGTAAGTGCTGCGCAACTCACGTTAATGTTAAGTCACGGAATAGTATATAAGATAATATAATGACGCTGTACGTACAGTACGTAGTAGATCCAAACGAGGACAGTTCAAAAAAGGCACGGACTACGAGTCCGTGGAGTAGACATATATATGTCACCGGGAAATAACAAGATCCGTAAGTTTATTAATCTACAACGGGAGATAAATTGTAATATTTTACGTCCACATTTTCGTAAATTGATAAACTTACTGAACTCACTCGTAAAATAATAAGTAAGCAATAACCTAACGCTACGCGCGATCTGATTGGTTGACTGTCACGTGTCACTTCTCTTCTCGCGACCTTAATAATAAAGGCTTTCGTATTACACAATTTCTGTCGTTTTATTTTAATAGAGCAAAGTAGTGTTCATTAGTGTATTTTGTTAGAGTATTCCTGTATTTTAGCTAGTAACTGTTAAATAGTTTATTGAAACTGATAATAGCAAACTCAACTCACTACATCCGTGCCAGAGAGAAACCAGGCATTGTTGCTTCCGATTTATAGTTTGTCAAGTCTGATTGTACCAAAGTCTATGGACACAAGCATTGCCACTATGAACATTGACCAATCAGAGAGCAGTGTGTTATTTTACGTATTTCAAAGATGCGAATATTTAAAAGAGTTTCCGTGATTGGTCGAACAATATAAAATTTTACGAATAATAATATAAAAGTTTATAAATTTACCGTGTGACGTCGGAAATTGATAATTTTACGAAAATGTGCACGTAAAATAATACAATTTATCTCCTGTTTAGAATCCTACGAAAGTTTATAAGCTTCCTAGTAATTGATAAACTTACGGATCTTATTATTTTCCGATGACATTATATATATATATATATTATTATATATTATATATATATCTATATAATATATATATATATATATATTATTGTTATTAAAAGCTATATATTATTGTAAAGGTTCATAAAAATTCAATCGATCCGTACAAACATTGGCGTGTTTAATATTTGTAGGATGTAATAATCAGCCTACAGTAGTTGTGTCACGTCAGGAAGAGGTTGCAAAATGCCCGGATGAAATCGAGCGCTTGCGCTCGCGCACGCGTGGCTCGGATAGCGCAGCCTCAGCGCATCGAGTTACAATACACATGCGACCGAGTGGTTTGCAACACGAAACCTCGTGTGCAGTTTTTACTTCGTCAGAATATTGTCCACTGTTGTTGGAAGTTTATCAGGTCTTCGCCGAATGTCCATAGCCAATTTCCTTCATATACATTTATTATTTATGTTGAATATTTTGATTTTGGTCATCTTTCTTATTAACCAAGTACACCGGTTTCAAGATCGCCATCTCTGAGGATTCAAGTCCCGGTGGGGGCTTTGGGGGCTTTGTGTATTCATTACACAATCATCCCCCAAAGCCCCGAAAGCGAGCAATACCTTAGTCTATGTCTACTAAAAATATTTATTTATGTCCATCCGTTACCCTAGATCCCATAACAGGAGTCTCACAGAGCTTACTTTGGACTAGGCTAGTTGGTGTAAGTGTAAGATTTTTTTTTTATCTAAGGCAGTGCCTCAAAACGAGTCTTTGGTTCGTGTTGCCAGTGCTACCAATATCTGACCACTTACAATAGACCTTGTAACAGTGTTTAATTTCAGGGTCAAGTCATCCAAAGGGAAATGGACATGCTGGAAGTTTCTTTGTGAGATCGACTCAGAAATCAGCAGAAGAACCAAGATCACCGACAAAGCCCGAAGTTCTTCCAACTTTAATAGCAGTTGTCAGTGCAGATTGCTCGTAAGACTGATTGCCATTGGGTAGGAAATACCCTCGCTCGAGGCGCCGGGAAACGAAGTCTCAGTAGAACGAAGTTCACATGGTAGAGCGTCGAGATCCCTGATCGAAATCGAATGATAGAGATCCCTAGGGAGGCCTATGTTCAACAGTGGGCGTCTATCCGCTGAAATGACGATGAAACAAAAATACACTCGCGAGCAACCAAATCGACTCAACCATTCACTGTGCACACACATCTTAAATTATACAAAAACTACACACTGTATTTAAGACAACAATGTGTTATTAGTAGAGATCGGATAATCGGATGCATATTTACCTAAAGTTAGTTTAAGATAAAGTATGGAAACGGATTTTTATTGTTTTGTTAAATAAAAATCCCGGATTGCGGAATTGGATAGCCGGATGTTTATTTATTTACCTAATTTAGTTTTTGACAAGTATGGAACTGTCTTTTTATTTTATTTCCATAAATAAAAATCCCGGAATTCCGGTACTGTAGAACATTTTGGTATGCAAAACTAGTCGGTAATAAATCAAAATCAAAATCAAAATAATATTTATTCAACATAGACCTTTACAGGCACTTATTGACGTCAACAAACAAAACAAAAAAAAGCTTAAATAATAATAAAAAAAAAAAAAACAAAACCTTGTCCGTACGTACGAATAAGGAAAAAAAAAAGAAAAAATATATTGACTCGACACCTGTTCGCAAATTGGGAGAGCCTTCTCGAGAAGAACAGGCAAGAAACTCTGAAGGTCTATTTTTTATCTCCTCTTTTCAATATTAATAATTATAATAATATAATATAAAATACAATATAGTATAAGATACAATCATACCTAATACGATTACAGTCGTATGTATGTTTACATACACATATAAAATAATACAATATTTATAAAATGTTACCAAACATGGCTCTATGAATAGTGTCCCTATAACCAAATACTGTGATCATTTAGATAGTCACTTACTTTATAATAACCTTTACTCATGAGTGTATTTTTGATATGGATTTTAAATTTATATAAAGGTAAATCAATGACACTTTGCGGAAGCTTGTTAAACATAGATATACATTTCCCAAGAACGAACAGCTAGTTTTATGGAGTCTGAACATTGGAACGGCAAGTTTATTTTTGTTTCTAGTATTCACATTATGTAGATCACTGTTTTTATTGAATTTATTATAGTTTCTATATACAAAAACTAATTATCATATATATATTGACTAGCTAGAGTTAAAATATTAATTTCTTTGAACAATTCTTTTAGGGATTCTCTAGCCCGTAAACAGTAAATAGCACGAATCGCTCTTTTTTGTAAAAGGAAAATACTCTCAACGTTAGCCGCTGATCCCCATAGCAGCAGTCCATAGGACATAACACTATGAAGTAGCTGAAATAAACAATTCTTGCCGTTTCAACATTAGTTAAAAGTCTAATCTTTTTTACTGCGTACGCCGCTGAACTAAGTTTGATTGCCAAAGTTTCAATATGTGGATCCCACTGTAGTCGTGAATCTAACGTAATGCCTAAGAATTTAGTATTATTTACCAAGTCAATGACATCACCATTCATATTTAAACTAGTATCAACCTGCTTACATTGGGCAAAGAGAATTTGATACATTTTTATATTGAGCTTATAATATCCTATTTAAAATGGGGCGTAAATATTTCCTCGGTAAATATTACTTTCGTATAAACCTCTTCATGTAATAAATCGTACATTCATAAATCGCACGGGGAACTGAAACTAAACTTCATGTAAATCCGTATGCATAGTTGTATAAATGAACCCGGAGTCTCGGTCTTTGGAAAATAAATACCACGTGCTAATTTAGTAATTTTCAAACAATATCACTACGTTAAATTTGCAGTCCGTATTTTCCCGGGATTTTATTTAACAAAATGTATTTTAAAAAGCCGCTTCCATAATTTGTGAGCCAAAAATTAACTTTAGGTACATATGCATCCGATTATCCGATCTCTAGTTATTAGAAAACTTGGGTTTAATACCAAATATAGAATTGATTAATGTGTAACACCCCGACTACCTTTTCTCCCATTTCACATCTATACTATAATAAGACAGTAAAAATATTTTGTCTGTACATTTAGTATTTTTGACTGAAATGGATAGAGGGGCACTTAAATAGATTATTAGAAAGCCAAAAAAAATTTTTGGAATGTTTTGTCTGTCTGTCTGTCTGTATGTTTGTTCACGTTTATCTCCGAAAGTACTGAACCGATTTGCTTGAAACTTTCACTATTTGCTTTGTTTTAACTCAGAATAATATCTAAACTTTGTTTCATCAAAATCGGTTCATTAAAAAAAAAGTTATCGTCATTTTAATGAACTCAAGGCATGATAATAAGAGGGATAATAGATTGTATAGAAATATTGTTAAAACTACTGAACCGATTTAATGAAACTAGGTACACAGATAGTCTAAAGCCAAGAAAGGACATAAGCTACTTTTTTTTATACAAAATGGTTGTAAAGGGTTGCAAAAGGTTGAAAGAAGGGATGCTAGGTTGTATGGAAAAATTGTTAAAACTACTGAAGCGATTTAAATGAAATTTGGTACACAGATAGTCTAGAGGCTGAGACAGGACAGAGGCTACCTTTTAAAGCAGAAAAGGGCTGTAAAGGGTTGAAAGGAGGGGGTGAAAGGTTGTATGGCAGTATTGTAAAATTAAATTTTATACACAGATAGTTTACCCCGTATATACCAATCGTAAAACCCGAGGACCCAAGGAAGGAAATAAGATAATTTTTACCGACGGAAAACATATCCTTCCTGTGGGAAATTCGAATATAACGCGGGCGAAGCCGCGGGCGGAAAGCTAGTCTATTCTAATATATATAAATCTCATGTCACAATGTTTGTGCTCAATGAACTCCTAAACTACTTAACCGATTATAATAAAATTCGCACACCATGTGCAGTTCGATCCAACTTGAGAGATAGGATAGTTTAAATCTCAAATTATCATCATCATCATCATCATCATCATCAATTTTAAAAATTTCTTTCACCAATAGAAGCCACATTATTGCGGAGTGTCATCATCATCATCAGCGACGGCGCGCGATGGCTTCGGGTTTAATTCAGTTCGCTTTCGTGCTCGCTTCGGGGATTATTAATATTATGCCCAACGAAGTGGGCGCGGGTCAGCTAGTATTTTATAAAGTTCTTGTCTCGTAAGTATAGTTATGTTATGAGATCTAGAATAACGGATAGACATACATATATTAATATTTTTAATGGAAATATATATTATTTACTACCATGACTAAGGTACAAAGGCATTCATCACACAAGCATCTGCCCCACTAGGACCTGAACCCGGGAGCTCGGAGAAAGTGACACCACTCTCCTACAGAGGTCATCATATACATTCATTTGACGAATATGATGTTATCAAAGAAGTATTTTTTGATTGAGATTGTGTACAAGTCCCACCATGTGTTATTCATACCTAGATTAATCTGACACTAATGGTGAAATAACATATTGTAAGGCAACCTGCATAGACCTGCGAAGAAATTCAAGGGTAGTCTAGCAATCTGCATTGGGCCAACATGGTTTTTTTTAATAGGATAGGGCAGCAAACGAGCAAACGGATCACCTGATGGTAAGCGATAACCGTTGCCCATAGACACCCACAACACCAGAGGAGTCACAGATGCGTTGCCGGCATTGACATATATTCTATACCGATAGACAAGAACACTAAAGGAAAAAGTGTGTTCAAATACTGGTGAATATAGAACTATAATCAGATAGATCGCTAAATCTATGTGACCTCGTCTGACCATAGAAAAAAGACAACTGCTGGATCGCTTGTCGAAGTATAGATTTCGTTCAACCAAAACGTCGTAACCGCCGCTTACTTATGACGTTTTGCCGAGCGCAGTGAAGCATGACGTTAAAGCGCTTTGTATCAAAGAGTTTTCACCGCAGAAGCGATACCAAATTTAATAAACACATTATTATGTTTTATAATAGAAGGAATGGCAACATAAAAGAAAACAAAATATTAGGACTTTATTTAATTATTACTACTATATAATTTGTACTAAACAATAAAATATTACGAACTAAACATTGTAGAATCATCCCGTCTATACATATATTAACCTAAAGTCGCCGCGTACGCTTAGGAATGGAGGAACATCTGTATGACTTTACTCTATGATTTTAGCAAGCACGTGCCAGCGCGGCGTCAATAAATACAAAATATTGTTTACGTTGTATAATTGTAATATTATTATCCTTATTTCCACTTAAACAACTAGATATTTTACTCACTTAACTTTTCAATAATTATTTTGTTCAGGTTTACTATTTAATCACTGTTTTAATTATGTTTATTGTCGGCCTATGAGCGATGCACACTGCGCGAATGGCGACGACTCATTGAGCGAGGTGCAGAGTGTACCCTGCACTTCACTTGAACGTATTGAGTGTTCGGGCGGGCGAATCTAGTACGTAGTACATATATATCGATGGTTGCCGGCCTTTTAAAAGGGAACAAGGGGGGAAGGGGGGCCTCAGGCACCCTCACTCACTCGGCGAAACACAGCGCAAGCGCTATTTTACGCCGGTTTTCTGTGAGGCCGTGGTATCACTCCGGTCGAGCCGGCCCAATTCGTGCCGAAGCATGGCTCTCCCACGGTTAAAAAGTTAATGAAGACCTGATCACAATAACATTATTAAGGAGGCTGGTGCCCTTCAGTGCGGACGGAGATATGGTGATGATGAAAATAATTTAATGGAGAGCAGTAGATAGTTTGTACTCGTATTATATATATATGCACAATCCTTACCAACCAGCAGTGGCGTAACTAAGGGGGGGATGAGGGGGATAGAACCCCCCCCCCCCAGAACCGAGCCGAATCTTCCGATTGACATAGCTTTCACCTAAAACCTTATAGAAAGATAGTTGTAATTTGGATAAAATTATGTTCTAAAAACACTAAAACCTGACGAAAATTGTTCGTCATGACGCCCGGACACCACAGCTTGGGGTGCTAATATTCTGATCCATCCCCCCCCCCAAAGTCACGTCCTAGTTACGCCACTGCCAACCAGTGTCACTGACAAAAATCTATTTGAAGTAACGCAAAGTTTTATGACTGGCTAAACAAAGTTGGGAGTAGATGGATTCAGGAAATCTTACGAACATTGCAACTCGTGAAAAATATCTGCCCTATACCCGGGGAAAGAAAGATACGAATAGTGGATGTTGCAACAGCTGGTGGTGTTCTACTCCATGGCCAATGGAACAGTCTATCCCATATTAATTGCACCGGGACCAAAATGCTGCCGAGCTTTATACATATGAATATTTTTTATTTGAAACATATTCGTACTTTTTTATGTTTCTTTTCATGTCATGTTTTGTTCTCATATTTAATGTAATAATTCAATTTGCTCTATTTATTGCCAGAAAGTACCACATACTGCTCTCCACAAAATTATTTATTTATTCACACTTCGCCTGTGTTAATGTTCTTTTTGTTTACTTCTTTGACAAGGCTACCTGGAAGAGATTGCTTTTTAGCAATAAGGTAGCTTAATTGTATTATACTCTTACTTTAGCAATTGTTTTGTATTTTCTTTGTCTCTGTGCAATAAAAGTTTTTATTAAATTATTTATTTATAGCCTCACCCTATTTTTGATTCGTCTCCGGAGCCCTTTGAGATATGCCAAGTCCTGCTCGGTGAGGTGCAGCGACTGCACCCTTTCAGAGTACTTCGTGGTTGGCAGCCCTGCTACCTCCTCCACTGTCATATCGATACCTCGTGCTGAGGAATATTAATATACCAGATGTTACAGAATGATAAAATAATATTGAATGCTGGAAAGATTCTTTAGCAAAATAAGTCCATACTTCAGTAGTGTTTGGCTACTGCGCAATGAGTCGCAGGCTCAATTCTTGCACAAAAGCAATATTTTAGTGAGATGTGACAATGAACTGCAGTTATTTAAAATGATGAAATGATTTCAGTGTTGTATAATAGAGTAATTGTGAAAATGAAAGGTGTATTCTGAGGTGTGCATAAAAATAATGGCATATTCTCTATTATGTACTAATCAAAGATAGTAGGTATAAATATTTGTAATAAGCACTTAAACAATAGAGGAGTACATTTGGTTCTACAGATAAGTGTCTGTGATGGAGCAGGTCAGATATTTAAATTTGAAAATATTAATATATAAAGGGAGGGGCATAAATCTTACAATAATATGTTGTAAAACAAATAGGTGATCAAAATGCAACAACAAGTGACTAAAGCCTATAAAACATAGAAGAAAATTTATTACTTAAGTACTTTTAAAAAGCTATGTAATAAAAAATCTAAAATCTGTAAAGAAAACTAGGAAATAAACATTTTTAATATGTCTATCGAATGTAATTAGAGGTATCAATGTAAAAAAATATAAAATCTTGGACAGAAGATTTAAATAAATATTTATTTTTGCTGTACTGTTTCTACTATATTTGATAATGTAATTTTACAAGCTAATGATCTGTGAATAAGTTCAAATGTATAATGTAAAATATAATATATATATATATATATATATATATATATATAATATATATATATACACTTCTCATCAAAAAAATCGAAACACTTCCGTTTTCATTGTTTCTGTCCGAATTTAACACAAAAAAGAATTCATACGATGAAAAAAAAAACATAAATGTATAGCTGGCAGTTTGGCCATTACAGTAATAAGCGAAAATTCTAAATTCAAAATTAGAATTTCATTTGTTTATCTTATAAACGAAATGAATCACTGTTTTGAGACAAATGTGTGTTTAGGGTTGGAGTACATTTAGCGTTTAAAAACTTAAAATTGGCGCCTATCCTTAAACTTTTTGTTTTTTATTTCAATACTGTGACTTTGGGACGTCTGAAAAAAGGTTATTTTTCTAAAACGTATGGATACTTCGCCCACAGAAGCCGCCCAAGTTGTGGCATTGCTGGATTCTGGCCTTAGTCAGCGTGTTGTGGCTGCAAGACTGCATCTAAGCCTGTCATCTGTTCATAGAGTCTATAAACGTTATCGGGAGACTGGTTTGTTCACGCGCTGTTCAGGATCTGGCAGGAATCGGGTCACTTCTGAGCGAGATGATCGATTTATTGTAACAACTTCTTTAAGAAATCGACGCCTTAACGCTTTTCAACTGCAGCAGCGGCTTCGTGTTGTACGAAGGGTGGCTGTAAGTGACTCTACAATTAGAAGAAGGTTGAAGGATCGTGGACTGGTACCGCATAAGCCAGCAAATGGGCCGAAATTAACTGCAGACCATCGAAGAACGCGCCTTAACTTTGCACGTGAGCACCTAAATTGGTCATACCTACAGTGGAGCAAAGTTCTCTTTTCTGATGAGTGTAAAATTATGCTGTATGGTAACGACGGAAGGAACAAGGTCTACAGAAGAGACGGAAAACGCTATGCAGAATGCTGCATTGAAGAAAAGGTCAGCTATGGTGGCGGTTCGTGGACGGTTTGGGGAGGAATCAGCGCCGACGGTAAGACAGAGCTTGCTTTTGTGTCTGGGCCACGTCTGCCTGCACTAAACTGTCATCGGTACGTCGAAGAGTGTCTCGAGCCTCATGTGATGCCCTATGCACATTTTATTGGCAACGGCTTCATATTCATGCACGACAATGCTAGGGCTCACACCGCGGGCGTCGTACGAGATTATCTTAACGAAGTCGATATCTCTATTATGGAATGGCCAGCAAGAAGCCCGGACATGAATCCCATTGAACATCTGTGGGATGAATTAAAGAGACGAATTCGAGCGAGAGATCCTGCCCCAGAAACACTTAGCTAGCTGCAAGATGCAATCCAAGAGGAATGGGACAATATACCACAGCATGTGATCGTGACTCTCATCCGATCGATGAAGAACCGTATGGAAGCAGTAATTAGAGCTCGGGGAGGGATACAAGTTATTAAATAAACGTTTTTTAGCTTTTTTTTTCATTTACGTGTGTTGTTTTATCCATTTCCTTTATACTCCATACGGAATAAAAATGACTCATTTAACAAAATACGAAACCTACGAAAAATTCATTTAAATTTAGAACATTAACATTAAGATTTGATAAGCTCATATTACTCACTATTAAACATTTAACATTTATTCCTAAATGTACACATTTTTCTGATAATCCTGACAAAACGTAAACTTGCAAGGTGTTTCGATTTTTTTGATGAGAAGTGTATAATATATATATATATTATATATATATATATATATATATATATATATATATATATATAATATATATATATTATATATATATATTATATATATATATATAATATATATAATATATATATATATATATATATATATATATATATATATATTATTATAATATATAATGTATATGTTTCTTTACAATCATTGTAATTGTTATTAAAAAATGTATTTTATTTGGCAATAGGACTCAAACATAATAAGGAATTCACAATAATTAAACTTAATAATAAAAAATATTTTTGTTAATATAATTTTAATAATAGCTTTTTTTTAGCTTAACTTTTATGTATACCCGTATTATATAACTATGAATATACCTGAACTAGGATTAACCTGTATCTCAGGCTTGTAATTACAAAATAACAATACACACACACTTGCGTTAATATAGTTCACAAACAATTGTTTGCAAGTTTTGATAGAATATTTTGAATGGAAGACTTCTGTCTCCTGCATATCTGAGAGTACACCGAATACAATAATTCTGGGCTTTCGTTTGTACGTTTCATCAACTGTAAAACCAGAAGACCTCAGCTGTGTGGACTGCTTTAATTTTTCAACGTCGTCTTTGATCTCAGTGCTGATAATTACATCTCCATTTTTTGTTTTGCGAAAACCTGTCACGTGCCATTTTAATTGTCCTGGGCATATAATTTTCTTCGCCATAGACTTGGTTTCTTCGCTGGATATCGATTTATTCGCAGGGAAGATGGCTACGGATTTAATACCAGAAGGACGGATAAGATTATTAGGACCTTTTTTTACCATCTCTGCGAATGAACAAGAGTCTTTGATCGGTGTTGTAGATGCCTCGATACTCTGCTTGAGTTTCTGGAGTCGCAAGGATAGATTATGTTTCTCTTTTAAGGCCTGAATTACGGCAAAGATTATGAATTCTATTTCTTTGTTCCGAATTAAGTTTTCCTTCGCAAGAAATGGCACAAACCTACTTTAAACATTGCTCTATGCTGGTCATCCATTTTTGTATCTTGGGTGTTGGTACCACCTCCGGGAGATTGGCATCTTCTGAATCAGGCTGAGGTTGTGGTCTCGAGGGCGTCGGTGGCAGGGTGCGGCGAGTCAAACCGCTTTGGTTAAAAGGGCTGCTGTCCATGTTACACAATACAGTGGACCCCCGGTAGCCCGACAATTATTTTGCAGAGCAGTGTCGAACTATCGAATTTGTCGGATTATAGAGTACTGCCTAAGACCCCTTATAGTCTGAATTTTTTCACAAAAGAGTACCTTGTAATCCGACAAATTACAGATCCAACGATAAGATTCTTTATATTATACTAGCTTTCTGCCCGCGGCTTCGCCCGCGTGGATTTCGGGATTGGGTGTATAGAGGGTTAAGGGTCATAGCTTTTGCCCACGGCTACATATACGCGGAAGTCGTTTATGGTGCGAAGATTTTATCGCGCTTCCCGTGGGACTATCCGTTTTTCCGAGATAAAAAATGCCGCAAAACTCCTCAAGAATCACTCTATCTATTGATGAAAACCGCATAAAAATCTGTGCAGTAGTTTTTGAGCGAGAGCCTTTATTGCGCATCCCGTGGGATCTGTCGATTTTTCGGGATAAAAAGTAGCCTATGTTACTCGGGGAGAATGTAGCTTTCCAAAGGTGAAAGAATTTTTGAAATCGGTCAGTAAGTTTAAGCGTGAAGAGGTAACAACAAACAAACAAACAAACAAATAAACAAACAAACATAGTTGGGATACAGTAGAACCTCTATAAGTCAAACACAAGGGAGAGCCCAAAAAATTCGAGTTATAGAGTTTTCAACTTATGGAGGATTTCGACTTAGGCGGATTTTGATTCGACATAAGGAGTTTGAGGTTTATTCTTATAATTTTGAGTTAGAGAGGTAAAATAAATAAAAATTCCACTTGCAGAGGTGACAAACATATTTTTTTTAATTATAAATCAACATTATATTTCAAAACATTTTAAAATAAAAAATATGGCATTAAAAAAAAGTCAAACAAAATGGCTTGGAGGGACTCGGTGATTATTTCGACTAACAGAGGGTCAAAATTTCAAGTAATGGAGATTTTGGTGTTTTGAGGGAAGGGAACAAAACATTTTTTTCACATTTGGAGGTTTTTGACTTATCGAGGTTCGACTTAACGAGGTTCTACTGTATATATACATACGCTGAAGTACAAATCATACTTCATTATGTATCTCAAATTTAATAATTTTAACAACACAATAGAGAGCTTATGTTTTATTTATTATAAACTTAAAGTCATTAATGCTATAGAACTTAATTGTGTACAAACAAATGTACATACTAAAATAATCAAAAACTGTGAATCAATCAATCTATAAATAAATAATAATAATAAATTTTTTTTACACTTACACCAATTAGCCCAGCCCAAACTAAGCTCTATAAGGCTTGTGCTATGGGATCTAGGGTAACGGATAGACATACATATATATTATACATATAAAATAATTTTTATTGAAATATATATCAACAACCATGACTAAGGTACAAATGCTCGCATTCATCACACAAACATCTGCCCCCACCGGGATTCGAACCCGGGACCTCAGAGATGGCGACACCTTGAACCGGTGTATATCCACTCGACTATGGAGGTCGTCAATCTATGATGTATAAAAATATTCCTCAATTATAATTTTTTTAACATTGTTAAAACGTGAGATTAAAGCTTTGTTGTCAAATGTAATCAAATTCAAACTAAGCAATCAGAATCAAAACAATACCGTGGCGTCAAGCGCAGTAGTGATTGAACAAGTTACAACTTGTTATTGTACGCTCCATACAAGTTGTAACTTGTTCAACCAGGCATTAATATGTATGTATTCAATAATAAATAATATACCATGTCGGTTTACAGGGGGTGCCAGATTAGACAGGGGCTGGATTACTAGTGGTCCACTATACATAAAACATGCATTTGAATCAGAAACAACTAAGTCGAATAAGAGAAAAGTAGGTCACACTGACATGAGTAAGATCTCTTCCATGTTTTGAATAGCTAGGTCACACTTTTGCAGATGATATATTTTTTCTAATTAATTATTGACATGTCCGATCACATAGGCAGATCAATGCTCACCTCATTCACATCACACCAAATAAAATTTATTACTGATTAAAACATTAGTGACAAAGTAAATGTCTCATATAAATAGAAAATAATATATTAACATTATTATATAATTAATTATAATATGAAAATTTCAAAAGTTACTTAAGAGTATGTAATAAAAATTTTATAATTATAGATTTTGTATATTAATAATTGTAAAATTTTAAATATACATTATTGAATGTTGAATTAAATGACATAAATAATTTTAGGTATATTGTAATAATTACAATATTGTAATAATGATTGTTTCAGGTACTTGTATTGCTATGTGTTTCCTACATTTTTAATTAATAATTACAAAATTAATAGTTATTTTTGTGAACATAGTAAAATGTTAGACATGTCTTTATATAATGCACTATATAAGTTATATGTCTCTATTGTTTAGACAACACATGACAACAACATACTAGGTATTTATTTACGTTTGGAATTTCATGTGATAAGAAAATAGTGTATAAAAGTTCTGAAATGTGAGTAGTGTTATTCCTATAACTCTTGTGCAATCACATCAACGTACCGAAATGCAAACAGCAAATTATCAAATCATTACTTCACTCACACACGACGATATAAATCTACGTCATATTACAAAATACCTGTTGCATTCTGAGAACTATTTGACTCAAATTTCAAAGTTTTCGAAACATTCCCAGTGCACATACCGTCAAGGATTTCTTGGTCCAAATGATATGAAGATGCGTTTTTCGCATTATCGTCCATTCTTCATATTTGTAAACTTGTTTTGTAATAGATTTTTTGTGTTATTCTTCGAGGATTTTATTACAAACGCGCTAGGTTAGATTTGCAACTACACTGTCAATGTCATTATAGAATTTTTAATTTTTTCCTTATATTTAACAGGCAAAGAATTATGTCCATACAGAGATATCTATCGCTGTTATGTTATATTATCTCTTATTCTTCTATACGATTTACTTTCTTTTTATAACATTTTAAACTTTCGCGTTGCATTGTACATATAAGTTATATTTTCGGGACGTAACGCGACGTATATTACGTGGTATGTAAGTACCACGTAATATACGTAGTGCACTTCTACTTACATACCACGTAATATACGTCGCGTTACGTCCCGAAAATATAACTTATATGTACTTTCTTTTTAGTTATTGAGAGATGCTGTAGCGTATTAATTATAAAAGACACATAAATTATAAAACACGGAATATAATCTGTGTTCATGTGCAATTTAGTTTCATTCATTTTTTGTTTGTTTCATTCATTAGTACAAGGTGTGCAAAAGTAGTTAGTTATGATATAAATAATCCAATTATTCTTTTTGACGTGACAACGTCTTAAATTAGGTTGCGGCTGGGAGTCACTTATGAAAAAGTGTAACGCTCGTAACGTTACGATGAGTCACCGAACGAGAGAGAGGCCCGCCGAATGCCTTGCGTCTCTCTCCCACTCAACTATGATCGGTCTGCCGCGCGCGCAGCACTAGAGAATTAGGCGCATTGAATCGGCGCATGCTTGTGTCTCTGTCTTTGTCTTTCTCGAACGTTCTTGGCGTTGGAAAAAACAAGAAAGCGTCATAATACAAGTTCACACGTGTGGTTAAAGTATCGTCAGCTGTGTCTGTAGTGAAAATGTGGAGTGGCTTAGATTCGTCATTTACAACAACTACAACAATAAAGGTAAATAATTTATACTCGGTGCTGTATATATTCATCCAGGAGCTAGTCAAAGTCAAAGTCAAAGTCAAAGTCAAAATATTTATTTCAAGTAGGCAATTAGATATGCTCTTTTTGAATAGTCCAAAATTTTTTTTTTTCCCTACTTACCCATTCGGACTTCTTTAGTTATAGAGAAGAACGGGCGCAAGAAACTCTATAACTTTTACAGAAGCAACGACATTTACAAAAATATATATCGTTACCAAGTCATACAAAAGTCAACTTATAGGTACAAGTATAATTACAAAGGTTCATGGCAATGCCTGGTGGAACTAAGGATAAGGAAGGTATGCAGGATATTGGAATGTTGCTATGGCAAGGACTCGGTCCGTACATTCACAACAGCCAGTACGTGCCACCGTTCGTGCAAGTTGATTCTAGTATACCGATTCTTCTGTGTGGTGATTTTAACAAAAACGTAAAGCCTGACAACTCGTTTCTTAATTTCATGAAAAATACGTATAATCTTGAATTGCGTATCAAACGTTTCTAAGTCAACTACGTTAAAAGGAACAACTATCGACTTGACTTTCGCAAGACACATTACAGCAGAAACACTTCCTTTCATTTCATATTTCTCCTATCATCGTCCTATCCTCAACAAAATCACTCAAATAGGAATTAGTTAAGTTTAAGTTTACATGTACAATGTTTTAGTAAAACAAAATATATTTCTATAGTTAAAATTTTGTGCAATTCTTATTTTTCATTCAATTCCTTGTTCCTATTGTGCAATTTAATTTATATCATATCAATAAATATTCTACCGAGAAAAAGACGTTGTCACGTAAAATCTTCGCCCGTAAAACCGACTTTACAGGCAACCATTTTTTTTTTCTTTGCAATGTCGACGAGTTAGTGTACTTGTCATAACTTTTCAGTATGGATAATAGTTACACATGTAATATTAATTCCCATCGGATTTATAGAAAATAAATTGCGGCCTAAATAACTAATAAACTAACGCTCTGGAAGTGCTTTTGTACCAATTGGGTCTACAGAATAAATAATTTCTCTCAATATTTTGAGTATATTGACAATATTTCTCTCACTTTTCTATGAAAAGATTGTGAGAGACCACTAAAATTAGAAGTTATAGCCATAACCTAGGAGTTTGCACATTTATTACCTACCACATCTTCACTTTATACAAATTAAATGTATAGTGTTCATCTAACTTGTAAATACTAGGAGCACTCTCTCTAGGAGATGTTTTATGAACGATGTTTATGAACAACTATGTGAAAAATATGCAATCTATGATTTCACCAGCTGAGTCTTCTGAACAGCATTAGAAAGAGAAGAAAAGGCAGATGGTGAATTAGATATATGGAGTTACCATAACATAAAAATAAAACTACGGAGATAAGAAAATCAGAATTAGAATTTCATATGTTTATATATTCATCCGTTACCTCAATAAAACGAGATCCTATAGAAATCAGAGAACATTTGAAAACTGTATTTCCATATTTATATAAACTGGTTGCAGATAGTCGCAACTACTGTCCCCAAATAAGAGGTTATTTTCTGAAGCTGGAGCTGTAATTACCCAAGAAAGAAACTGGTTGCTCGGCAGTAGATTATCAAAATTATTATTTTTTTGAATTCTGTAATGAGAAAAAATAGTAAATAAGTTTTGTTTAATTCATGATAAAGGAGATGGCTAAATGACTGCCCTTAACATGTATAAATATATCACAATGCCTCGTAATTTTTATATATTCATTAATGAATTGTTACATGATTATTATTTTCCAAGAACTTTCGTGAAAACATAATTAAATAAAAAGTTTTATACTTGTTTTCCTATTTTCCGGACTTGAATAGTGATGACATTTAAACGAGATAATTGATTATTGTTGTTTCGGTCAATATTTTAAATAATCGATATATATACGGACATAGCGGATTAATCTTTTTGTTTTATCAAATAAAATAATTCAATAAAAATAATTAAATAATAGAGAAGAATATTTTCTGCACAGTAATGTATAAATAATGTTAATCGTCGTAAACAATTAACAACAAATAAGTATTTTATTCATGCGATAATATCGATTTCCTAATTGATGTTATTGTCATGCCAGCGATCCATCGTCTACATACATATTAAATAATGGTCTTGCGTATTTTAATCACAATCATGAATCGACGAAGTCGACATTCTTCAATATATAGGTATACATCATTCACTACAATAGTAATATATTACCCAGTTATTTTATCTGTACTAAAATGCCTACCTAAAGTTCATAGCAAATTCTCTAGTTGTAGTTTTGCGACCATAATATCGTAGGAGTTTTTATGATATGTTATTCAAGATTGTAATAATATGAAAAGTTCATGGAACTTTTTGAATATCACATATTAACTTTCAAGTACCCAGCATTAGATGCAACTATATCCAGTATTAATACATTGTAAGGGCAATTGCCCATACTGTACTTAGCTATCTCCTTTGATTATCTTTGTCTTTCTGATAATTATTTGTTTAATTTGTCGTTCATACTACTTTTCAAATCCTAATACGTTATAGATGTATCATTTAATGAAACTAATTGTTTGCTATTATCAGTGCTAGTAATTTACGAAAACATCGAAAAAACATCGATGTTTCGTCCTAAAACATCGATGTTTCAGGTTAAAAAAGATCGATGATTCAGTATCGATTTTTAATATGAACGATGTTGCATCGCTAGTGGTCCTACGTAGTCATCTATAATATTGCCTCATCTAATCTGTGCTCATCTGTGATCCAATCCAAACGCCAAACGGTTGTTCTTCAGTTGTGATCTGTTCTGAAAGTTATTTTATATCTATTTTTGATTCAATTTCTGGAACGGGCAATTTAAGATTTATTTTGAAGGTACGTATATACTTAACAAAACAATATATTAAAAAAAAAATTGTGTACTATCGTTTTCGCTTTATTTGACAAAGGAACCGTGCACATGGGTTTTTGCTTCTAAGTCGGTTTGTTATTTTAAATCTATTGTTTGTAAAACCTTGTTTTTGGTGGATTTCTTTGGCATTCTGGCCTATAGCTTTATTAAATTTAGCTTGAATATTAGATTCGTATATTCAAAAGAATTTCTTTGTAATTGTTAATGGAAAAAAAATGTCACTACAATAAAATTATTTTATGTCTTTGTACACAGCTCAAGCTGGCTGTACACGTTAGCCCAATGTTTAAAGCAGTACTTGGCTGTATGTTGGTAGTTGGCCCAATCGAATGGTGTCGTTTTTCCGTCCATACACGAAAAGATTTTGGAGTAGTTTACTACCTATGTTTAGATGTTGGCGTCTTTAGGGATATTCACTTTGAAAAAACATCGATGTTTATTTTAATTCAGTTATATCTAGTAATGGTCGTATCTAGAAATTTCAATATCAGATAATATATTCAATTATTTTCCCGTAATAAATAACACGTTATTTAACAACAGCTTATACTGATCCTGCTGTTGCTGTTGAGAAAATTATCGCCTAGTCGCATTGTTGTTGTTGCCACTTGCGTGTGTGCGGCACGAAGCGAGCGAGTATGACTGCTACATACAAGCTACAAGTATGAGCGAGAGAAAGCAAACTGTTGTGTAGGCATAGGCGCTCTCTCTGTTGCCTGACTGCTTATTCTTATAATATTTACCTTTCTCACAAGGAAATAAAGTTCCTATTTGTTATTGTTCCTATATGTTGTATTTCTTATAGTAGTTTTACTAATCCCAAATTCACAATTTTGTCCCTTCGCTCGTATGACAATTAGACTCATTTTGATTTCCAGTGTGATTTGAAATAACAATTAGATAATCTGATGCTGGCTTGCTGGTGCCTAAGCTGTTGTAATTTTTTTAGTCACCCATTTTTTGCTGTTATGCGATCATGCATATACTATTGCAATAAGTAAATAATGTAAACATTGAATGTAAATAACAAATTATGTACAGATCAATGAACTTTTAAATACGCCAGAAAATTATATTGATTAGGTAATTAGTTTTAAATTACTGCTTAATATTCTGACAGTCCTAATCCATATCATTGTTAAGAATAACTAAGCTAGTTATAATAACATAAACAATTGTACTCAACAACATTTGTCCAAACAGCAATATAATAGGATAACAGACAATAGCTTACAATAACAGTTATAGGAAAATAACAGTGTTATTCATTATTACAAACAGTCATTATTGCCATCACTGGTTATATTAGAACTGTATGTCAATGTCTTTAATGTATCCATAACAACATGATGTTTTGTTAGGTAAAATTTTGTGTTCAATCTTCAGTTTTAGTGAAATTAACTGGCTATCATTGAGTCTATATTTTTGAAAAAACATTGATGCATCAAGTATATCAACACCTTTTTAAAACATTAGATCTATTCATTGTATCGAATTGTAAACATTGATGTTTTCAATGCATCCATATGACCATATTGACCCAATGTGTATAGCGAGCATTGTAGTTTTTATATAAGCAATTAAAAGATTTCAATAATTTACACATGCAATATTTAATTTACTTGTACACATTTCTACCTGTCTATACTGTGTAACACTACACAAACACAACAATACACTTAAAAAATACTAACTAATGAATAAAATAACACAACCTAACTGTATTGGGATGAAAAATAGTTAATAATAGGATATTTCAATTGTTAGATACTTCATAAGTTTTATGTATGGGGTGGCTATATATATCCGTGCAGATATTTCGTACTCTATTGTTAGTCATTCCGCTCAGCCACCACCACTTTTTTTTTTTTTGTTCCCCTGAGGAAAATGCATTAAATTGCATACCCCGGCTGTGGCGAGCCGGGGTTATGTGGGGCTCTCCTCCCCAGAACGGAGAGGCCTACCCACTAAAAACCTCAGGGATGGCCTTCCTCAGGCATGTAGGGAGCCCCGGGAACACAAAGGCCACTTCCGGGAACCCCCAGCCTCCGCTTCCCTCTCTAGAGGGGAGCCCTCCTCGGGGGAAGCTACCACCTCCCCGGTCCCCTCCACCGACGACGCCCCCGGCCACGGAAGGGGCGTGGTCCATCCCGGGTCGCCGTAGCGGTCGCGACTTCCTCGCGCCCGCCGGCGACCCGCGGCGGCGCCGCATCTGTGCTACCGAGCCCGGCGCCGCCTCCTTCGAGCGGGATCGGCCATCTCCCGACCCCGCTCGGCGGCCTCCTTCTGGAGCATTACTGCTTCACAGAAGGAGGCCACAGCCCTCCAACCTCCCTCGTCCGCCAGCATTGCCGCAATCAATGCCGGCGGAGACAGATCTCGCCCGATCTCTGCGACCAAGACTCGGCGCTCGGAGGCCCACGCGGGGCACTCCGCCAGCGTGTGCTGGGCCGAGTCGAGGTCGGATGCGCAGTGGTGACAATGTGTCGATCCCTCCCGTCCTATAGGCTTTTTGACAATGCGAAAAATAAAGTGTCAATTACTGTTAACAGTATAAATTAAGAGTTAAGAAATGATTGTTTATTAACGTAAGTTGAAAATAATGATTAATTTATTTTAAAATCCGTGAATAAAAATTGCATTTTTTAAACGTTTGTCATGTGACACAAAACGCTCCTGATTGGTCGAGTTTATCATGACGTCACTTGCTTGTAAACATCGTTTGCCTACTTGTGTTGCGCCTAGTTGTGGTAGATTATCTCCGTTATATTAAGATTTTCTTTACTATTCATTGTTTTTCTTTTTGTTTATTTGCACTATTTTACAAGTACTTTCAACCATAGACAACGATTTTGTAAAAGCAGACAGCAGAAACCTGCCGCAAGTCGACGCAATCATGGTCGGATTATCTTTCAAAAATAATTCTGACATTTATGTTTCGGAGCTAAAAAATGTAAAAACAGCAAAGTAAGTATAATTACACTTTACTGGTTGTCGCGGCGACATCCAGCCTTCTTACTTGGACATGACGTATTTTTGACAACTTTTTAAAAATAGACGGACTTGACGAAAAAGGAAAAAAAGGAACGACGAGAGACTGGACAGATGACAAAAGGTTTTAGGACGGAATTGTAATTATTCAAGGAATAAACATCTAATCGAAAAATTTAGACTTTAAATTGACATCAAGACTATACACTGGTAACTTAAATTATATCATAAGAAAGTGTAATAATGATGAACTTCCACAAAAACTTATATAGGTTATAAATAATGTTGTCGGGGATGAAATTTACATACACATTTTGTTCTTCAATATATCTCTATTTAAATACAAGATAAAAAACAATTTAAAACATTACAAAAACCCTTGCACTACAATTTCCAATACAACAATCAAAATCTTAGTGCCAAACACATTTTCTTTTTCACAACCTACCAAAGACAAAGGACAATGCCCAAATTACAAAGAGCTGTGCCCCAGTCACAATTATGCATGGCCACTAATGAGATTATTTTTAATGTGTTCGTAATTAGCATAGCTTTTTAAATGAAGCAGATATAATTCGAAACTTCGTGCGAAAATAAAGATATTAGACAAATAAAATGAGCGCCTACTAATATTTATTAGCAAAGTTGTAAGACGACGATATGCATTTTGTTTGACATAAAATATTTTTTGATAAAAAGAAAGGTATGTGTAGTGTAATTAGTTGGAATCACAGTATATTCCTAGCATTTTCATGTATTTTTAGCAACTTACACCATAGTGTACAAAAGAAAACTTATTTTTACATTGCTCATATGCAATGTAAAAATAAGTTTATTAAATATACTTAATGAAATAAGAAAGCTTGTTTATTCAGTTTGAATTACATTATTTTTAGCCTATTCATTTATTTTCAGTAACTTACATTATGTGCAGTTTAATAATAATTATCCTAATTACTAGTATTGTTACCAACAATTTTTCAATCTGTGATATGAAAGTAAGAAATAATCCAGAATCCAGAAGTAATATAATTTCCATCAAAACAATTAGGTCAATTAGGATCCTTACATTTCTATATCTGTAATTATCATATAAAGCATGTTTTTACTTTTGTTGACACAGAGAAAGATGATTTTTGGAATGTAATATAGGGTTAAAGAGAGAATATAACAATAAAACCACTTGCAATGTTAGGACATTATTATTATGAGTACCTACCTACATAGATACACAGATATTATATCCATCCTAATGTTGGCTAGTATGTTACATTTAATCAAACAGTATAATCATATAGTTTTTAGTACAGTGATTAAGGTGTATGTAAATAAAAAACTAATGTTTACATTTATAACCATTTATTTTATTTATTCATTCATATCAATTATAACATTGTTAATAACAATGACCCTTAGTGTAGCCAACCAAAATACACATAAATAAAATAAACGAACACTTTAGCAACTTATTTAAATCTTATTTTAATCGATTATTTACCTCCTGCACAGATTTCCATCTGATAAGTATAGTTTGTGCACCCTCGTTCAAATCTGATACAAAACGTCTCCGTTGAAAGGTGATACAAAAATGACAATTCGTGCACCGCGACATTTTCCAAATCAATAAGCAATTCTTTATTCCTATAAAACACAGCGAAAGGTAGTCAGTGAGGCAAGTAATAAGTCCAGGAAACACAGCAAGGGCCAGTTAAATTAATTATAAAATCACAAGTCACGCACGACAACACTTATACTATTTCCAAGATACGTCGTTTTGACTTTTGGCCATATTAATCGGCCATATAAATGGTTTCGTATTTATGTCATATTGCCATTTCCGTTTCTAAGAAACACTTTATTTTATTGTTTTTCTCTCGCACGCCTATATGCGAAATAAATGCCACTAAAATTTGTAATAATATTTTTATATTAATTTACATTTTGTTAGGTTTGGGACCAGTGGGGCAAATTTGGGCATTCTCCTTTCAACCTCTTCAACAAAAAGTTTGTTTGGCACAATTCCGTGAACATAAACGATAATTTGTTTACGTTACGTCGGTTATTGAATGTCTTCACATTGTTTAACAAGTTCCATTCTTTGCCGTTTGACAAAATGTATTCTATGAATGCAGATCGGGAAGTACCAGCATCACACATTCTTTTAATGCGATCTGGCTGGCAATGAAATTTAGAAGGCAGGACTTTATTTTTTAAAATTATTTTCTGACTGAAACCCATTTTGTACTGATAGTAATTTGCCATGTCATTTTCCATCTGTAACGAACAAACAAGTTTTAGTCGGGATCTTTTAGTGTACTGCTTATTGAAATCATAGTACTCTGTAGCTACAAATTTTAACAAATATTATGGAAAACAGCGGAAATATTCGAAGTGAGTTGCAAAAGACATTCTGTTAAAAACATTAGAAGTATTAAAACCTCAAATCAATAACGAAAATATTAACATACTGAATGTAATTAATTATTACAAAATATAAATATTATGTTTACTTACATCGAAATGGTCTTCACAAAAGAAAATATTTGTACTATTAGCTATGTCATCATGATCCCTCCGAGAAAGTTGCAACCACTTTCGGCGCACTTCGATTTTCTTTGGAACACTTACAAATAGTTTTTCCGGAGTTTCTAACGACGTATTTGTACATTTTGGTACTACACACCATTTGTAACTCATTTTGTTACATAAATCACTGATAAAAAGTAAATCCAATCGCACTTTCGTTTTTTGTTTACAACAAACAAATATATATGCCAACTGTCACAGATCAGAATACAGGCAAGTGACGTCACCGACCTCATTGCAGCGCCATATTGTCAAAGTAGCGTTTTGGCGCACTATTCAAATATTGAATTTTTAATTCGATGTTTTTCAGCTAATATATACCAGAATTAAAAATAACAACTTTTACTGGGTTAACTGGGTCAAATAGCCTATTCGACACAGACCACCACCTAACACTACTGAACACCTTTTTCTAGATATTACGATGTCTCACACTCACATTCTTCTAGGTGTCTATTATAGTCCATCCATGAGAGTAGACTACTTCGTTAGAATTACTTCTAGAAACCTTTATACCTAATTTTAAACATACTATTCTCATGGGTGACTTAAATACATGCTTGGTTAAAAATGATTGCCGGTCTAAAAAATTAGTATCATTAATAAATTCTTACATTCTTCACATACTACTTCTCCAAGAAACTCATCATTTCCCTAATTGCTCCCCTTCTCTCCTTGACCTAATGGTAGTATCTTCTCCAGACATGGTCAATTTTCTGCCGAGGCCTTCTCATACCACGACCTAGTTTTTCTTTCGTATCGTGTTCGTCCCCCCAAAGTTAAACCACGTATATTGCTACGTCGTAGCTTTGCCAACATGGATTTAGAAAAACTCCGGGAGGTCGCTGCTGGCATTGACTGGTCAGATGTGTTGAATTGTGATACTGTCGATAAACAAGTCCAAGTATTCAGTGATCGTTTAAAAGTACTTTATGACTCTCATGCTCCTCTTAGGCCTATCAAAGTCAAACATCTCCCTGCACCTTAGCTAACTCCTGATATTCGCGTGCTAATGACTAAGAGAAACAGAGAGAAATCCAGATACAAGCGCAATCCAACACCTGAAAATCAGATTAGATTTAATACTGCAAGAAATCGATGCAATAGAGTGATAAGAGACGCACAAAGACGCCATATTTATAACTCCATAGATTGTGAAAATCCAGCAAAAGTTTGGAAATTTCTTAAATCATTAGGTATTGGCAAATCTCAGGTACGTAGCAATCACTTCAAGCTTGATATAAATCTTTTTAATTCACATTTTACGTCATTATCGCCCTTTAGTGGTGATCTTAAAACTGAAACTTTAAATTATCTTTCCTCGATGCCGTTACCTAATTACACTCCGTTAAGCTTCGAGGCAGTTACAGATAGTGATGTCAGGAAAATAATAACTTCAATAACTTCTGATGCCATGGGCAGTGACTGCATTAGTCGTAATATGATCCTTCCTATTTTAGATATTGTCAATCCTATCATCACCCATATTCTCAATACCTCCATCACATCTGGAATATTTCCCTCAGTTTGGTAGGATGCATTTGTTATTCCTCTTCCAAAAAAGAAAATCTAGTAACTTTTGTGATTTCCGGCCTATTTCCATCCTCCCATTCCTTTCCAAAGTTCTAGAAAAGCTCGTCTATCATAAACTTATCAGATTCCTCAACATTAATAACCTCCTAAATCCTTTGCAATCCGGCTTCCGCGTGGGTCATAGTACGACTACTACTTTAACTAAAATTACCCACGATATTCACCGGGTTATGGAAAACCGCCAACTTACGTTGCTAACACTATTGGATTTCAGCAATGCATTTAATTCGGTGGATTTTGATGTGCTTACTGGTGTCCTACGTTCTCTTGGCATATCTCCTATCGTAATTGCTTGGTTTCATAGTTACCTGTCGGGCCGTCGGCAGCGAATACGCATTGATGACTCTTTCTGATTGGTGTAATATCAATGCTGGTGTCCCGCAGGGTGGCGTTCTCTCTCCGCTACTTTTTTCAGTATTTATTAATACCATCACACAATCACTTTCATGTCTCTATCACTTGTATGCTGCTGACTTGCAGATTAACACACAAGCTCCGCTGTCTGATCTTTCGCAAGCTATAACGATAACTAATAGAGACCTCAATATAATCGATAGATGGAGTAAGTCTTACGGGCTTACTATCAACCCTAGCAAAACACAAACCATTATCATCGGCAGTTCCTATTTTGTTTCGCGCATTGACTACAGTCTGTTGCCGGCGGTGATTTTTGAGGGAACAACCATTCCTTTTAGCGAATCGGTGAAAAATTTAGGGATAATTTTTCATCAGTGCCTATCATGGCGACCGCAAGTTGAGGTGGTTCGCAAGAAGATATTTGCAGCCTATGGTTCGCTAAACAGATTTCGTAACTTCCTCCCGACGGCGACTAAGACAGTGTTAGCTCAATCTCTCTTATTGTCCTTAATTGACTACGCTGACGCTGCCTGGGTGGGTCTGTCGGAGGAATCACTTGACAAGCTTGAGCGTCTGCAGAATGTGGCCATCAGGTTTGTTTGCAATCTGCGTAAATTTGAAAAATTCTTACCATCGCTCCAAACTTCAATGGCTTCCTATTCGGCAGCGCAGAGATTTGCATATTTTATCTCTTCTTTACAATATCTTGTTTCTTCCTACATCTCCAGCATACCTTAAGTCTTTGTTCTCTTTTCGGTCCTCTTCCTCCAGTCGCGTTTTACGAGCGAATTTTAACTTGACTCTTGATATCCCTTCTTGCAGTACTGATTTTCTCTCTTACTCTTTTCCCTCTTATGCCGTTCGACTTTGGAATTCTCTCCCTGAGAGTATTAAGAGATCCTTTAAAATCCAAGTCCGTATCCATTTCCTGTCCTTAAATTCTTAACGTAATTTTACTTTATTTACTTTCACAATAATTGCACCTATTCCCAAAATTCCTAGTTTGTTTTCGTTTTTCTCTTATCTAAGGTTGCCTGGAAGAGATTGCTTTTAGCAATAAGGCCGCCGTTTGCTCATAATTGTCTTTGTTTGTTTACTTTATTTCTTGTATTTGTACTCTTGTACTGTTCCACTAATTTTAATTATCATCGACCTGACCGGTTTCGCTTTACAGCATTTTCAAAGGTGCCCACAAAAGTATCTACCCACTTTCTCAATTATTGTTAGTGTGGATGTCAAAAGAATATTCATTCTACCTACTTATTATAGTTATTTTTGTGGAGGTAATTTATAATTTAATTTTTAGATAGAAGCGTAAACACGAACAGCTGTGTACTTTAACACCTAAAGTTCCACCAAGAGCCAACAATCAACTCAATACAGAATATAAAGAGTTTATTATTATTATAGTTAAGAAAAGTTAACTATATGTATGAGATGAGTAGTGCTCAGAATAGGTAGTTTAATTTTATGTACATGCGATTTTGTGACATCAATAATATGGATTTGCCTGGGAACTTATTATTTTCAGAGATTGTAAAAATATATTGAACTTTCAAAATAGTATTTCATCTTTTAGCTTATTGTTGTAATAATAAGTTGTAAACATAAAATTTTACAATAAAAGCGTAAAGAAACAAATAGCAAATAAAAACAATATTAGGTTTTATTTTAGGATTAGGTTTATCCATGCTATGCTTACATTGACTTTCTTTCTGCAAGTACATAAAATTAAACTGCCTATTCCAAGTACTAGAGATGACGATGAAACAATTGGAGAATACTATGTGTAGTAAGTAGTTTAGAGTACAACCAATTGTAATGAAAGAATTGAAAGTGTTTACTTCATAGTGCCCCAAAGGAAGAGGGACTATAAATAATAACCTATATGAGATTTGTGGGAGTTAAATATAGTTAAAACTAGGTCATAAAATTGGATCTAGAATTGGGATAACAGTGAATATCTCATCTTGTAGCAAAGATAGAAACAGTAAAATATAGAATATAAATAAAAAGGAGCTGCTCCCACAGATCACCTATATGGGCAAAAATAGAATAAGATGACTTGATTTATTTTTTATTTTTTGCAATATTGTGGTGTGTACAGTAGCGATGGGCGATTGTTGCAAAAAAAGCAATCGACTAAATCGAAAATTGTATCACTGCGCATTCGATTGTCGATTTAGTAGTTCCTTATCATGATTATTCGAATAACAATCGACGAACTACTAATTCTATACTACTAACTGGGATTGCGATCCTCAATACATAGTATGTATTGAGTTAGTAGTATAGAATTAGTAGTTGTGCGACGCATGAGGAATTTTTGCGTATATTTTACTACTACTGAATTACTAAACTACTTTCTGATTGCGTATGGAATGGCAAACGGAGGGCATGCGGATGGTGTATTACTTAAAGTATTACTATATTACTTTAACATTTGGTTTTCTCATATAGGTACTTACGTTATTAATAATTCAAACTGATATTTAAAGATATAATAAAATCAAGACGGTGCGCTTCTATTGTATTATGATTTCTTTGTATTAACTATTAATATAGAATCTTTTTTTATGATTGTGTAATGATTGTGTGTATGTTTGTAAACTCTTTATTGCAAATAATACACAGAAAAAAAATCTATACACTTGAAATGTCATTGTGTTATTATAACAAATGAATATACTATATAATTTTTTTTTATTTTATTATCTCCTGCAGTATATAGGTAGTTCCTATTCGGATAAAACGGCGGCTGCGGAAAGTTAAAACTCGTTACTTCTGTATGAAACTATGAAACCTATTGTGTAAATTAAATTGTTAGGTAGAATCAAATTTTAATAGTTGTAGTTATCTGTTCATGTTACTAAAACAATAATAAATAAAAAATAAATAAGCTATGAGCTGATAAAGTTGTAGATTTTTATTTTCTTACCATATTTTTTTATTTCATTAATATATTACCATGGTAACATATTAATGAAATAAAAAAATATAGAATTATGAAGTTAGTAACTAGGTACCTAATGTAAATTTTTGATCACACAATTTAATAATTATATTTCATATAAAATGTTTCTAAAAACACATGAGTGTAACATACAATTACAAAATAAATATGAAATTGTTAATAAATTGGTGTCGAAAGTTACGAATTTCAATAAGTACTTTCATATTTATGAAGATTTAAACACGATTCACAAAAGTTTAAAACAATATAGTTGTATGTAGGTACACTACACAACACAGCGCTGAGCGCACCATCTTAGTATTTAAATTACTTATTTAGTAGTATACGAAATTAGTAATACGAGAATCAATAGTAATGGCGATGAACTACTAAATCGACAATCGAACGCGCACAGCGCAGTGGTACAATTTTCAATTCAGTCGATCACTTTTGCAACAATCGCCCATTGCGTGCGGTGTGTGCGCTACAGTTTAGTTACTTTAGTTATTCAGTCAGTTCTCGTCCGCTGCACGGCACGGGCGCACGCCGTTAGTAGATAACAACGGAGCGGCGTCGATTGTTATCGACTTTTATCGACTAAACTGAACAATCGACTAATTCGATTACTTTTAGTAGTTATCGCCCATCGCTAGTGTACAGTATAATGTTTTCGGCTCTACTACTGTGCATATGAAATTTAAATAATTTAAACACTAGTTCATTTATTTAATATTTCACATTTGGTTGTTTGTTTTACATTACAGAGAAATGGGAGCCAGGGTAAAAGACAATAGCTTGAACAATGAATGGAATAACAATATTAATAATGCCAATGATTCCACATTCCATTCACATTACCAGGATGACGAGGCCAGGTAAGTCTGAATGCATTACTTCAACCCATAGTTTCCATCCATCAATACTGCTGGCCATGACTAGAGGTTTAGCATATGAGAAACTGATCAGAGACCATTGGTCACTGGGATACATGCAATTTGTGATATTATTAATTTGTGAATAATTTTGAGATGAGCACTCTATAATTCGTTAACTCCAATTTTTATAGACAGTACATGACCTATTCTCAGCTCACACTAAAAAAACTATCTTAAAAAAATGTTTGAATAATATAATTCAATTACTTTATTTTCAATTAAATTTAGAAAAAGTAGGTGTTAGTCGATAACTCCCATACTAGACTGTGCCTGCCTTAGGGGTAATTATAACAGTAAAGTTAAATAGGGCACTAGGAAGTGGTATATCTCAGTAAATAAACAAACAAAAATGAAAACAAAGAATAATAGATAACAATAATATTAAAAGATATGCTACAAAATCCTTGTACTCAATGTGTGCCGAAACATTCTCTGAATGCTGCTACGTACAGGTGACAAGCTCTGCTATTAATGTAAGTCACGCTAGGCGAAGAGTTAGTTTCTAAATATTGAGATCACAGTTGAGTCTATTATAAATATAAGCATAAAATGTAATGAACCTTTATTTTTAAGAGTACCTAATATTTAAAAATTCTCTGTCTATTCCAGTGGCGGAATACAATTAGACCACCACAGACTTTACATCCGTAACTTACCTGCAACCTTGAATGAGAATGGGCTCAAAACAATATTCTCAAAGTATGGGCCATTGAACGAACTATACCTGAACCGAGATTCTACAAATAAGTATGCTTTGGTGCGATACAAGCATCAGAGGTGAGTTAAAATTACCCAAATATACAACTTAAGATTTATGACAGGAATTTGCTGTTATAAAATTTTAAGTTGCTACATAGATTGATAGACATTGATTTTAAGTTCAAGTATTACGTAACGCAATTGGGGGGGGGGGGGTCACGGTAAAATGTTACGATGCGTTATAGGGACAGGAGCGGGTCTTTCTTACAACACCGTATGTAACATTGTCTCTTTTTTTATAACAAATTGGCAACCTTTTTCGTTTACGTTTACGGGGAATCCCTCGATTGTATTAGTATGGTCGTCATTTTTAATTTTTTTACGCAAGTTGTTTAACGTTACGGTGCGTTACTATTGTCAAACATCTTCAACAATTGCTTTACGTAATACTTGAACGCTCCCATATAAACAAATAAAAAATATGCCAAGAAAACCATACCTAGCAGCAATTACTAATAAAGATTGTAAGGCAGCAATTACATACCCTGCCCTGAAGATGTCATTATAAGCTGCAGCCAATAACCACTTTACAAATTTTTGAATTTGCAACTGCACCTGACATTCTTCTCAGCTTCATTAATTAAAAGTTCTTAATTTTTTAACGGCACCCGGCTAGACTGGATCTTGAAATGTAAAAATCGTTAAAATATTTAGCAGAAAGATTTTCCTGTAATCTACACTAATATTATAAAGAGGAAAGATTTGTATTTTTTGTATGTAATTAATAAAATCAAAAGGACCCATTTTAATAATTCTTTTTTCATTAGAAAGCTACTGCTAGCTGTGTAACATAGGCTGTATATAGTACTAGATTACTATAGATATCCTTAAAAATTCTTATTAAAACCAACCGAAGGTGTAAAAAATTTGCCATAAAATGTCTTTCATCGCATACACTGCGAAGAGTATTAATGATAGGACAAAAAAATGTTCGACAATATTATACAACTAGCTGACCCGTGCCCACTTCGTTGGACATAGTATTAATAATCCTTTTTTAGTACAGTGTTATGTTTTAATTTCTGACTGTAATATTTAAAAAAAACTACTTTTTGTAACTTAAATATAATAGTTAGACATATGCTGTCGTTGACTTTTTTGTAGGCATTTTCAAGCTCCACATCTTTTCTCTAGAACTCAAAAATATATCTTTCATAGTTAAGGCAGCGTTCGTAAGAAACGCTTTCATTCGACCGTTTTTTCTCCGATTCACTTTGCAAAACGGGCTACCACGTAAAAGCCTTTTTATTTTTCGGTTTTTTATATAACCTATGACACTCAGCAATAACGTGGCTTTCTATTGGTGAAAGAATTTTTAAAATCGGTTCAGTAGATCCCGAGATTACCCCCTACAATTTAACAAATATACAAACACACAAACTTTACTTCTTTATAATATTAGTTATACAATTGTGTCGATTCTGTCCTGATTCTCTAAACTTAAAACTAAATTAAACAGCATTCTATCCTTGTCATACTCTATGCAGAATGACAAGGAGAGACTGTTGTCAAATTTAGTTTTAGGTTTAGAGAATCACGTCAGAATCGACACCAATATATCAATATCTACAAAAAACTTCGCGAGACCACATGTCTAACTATTGTAGTTACGTCACTGTAACTACTTTTTTACATTTAATTATCTATAAAATAAGTAGGAACAAAAAACTGCCACTTTACAAATCTTTTTGACAGGACGAAGTCCGCTAGTTAAGTATAAAAAAAGAAATCTGCATTTCGGTCAATGTTTTTCTGACAACTCTAGAAAAATATAAAGGAAACCACCTTGATGTGTGAGCAGTTATAGAAACGAATCGTTTGAAAGTAGCATATTATATAGACTCACTGTTGTTGAACTACAGCTACAGGAGACGAATTTTTGTAACAATAGAAAACCAATTCGCATTCGAAATCGTGCGATTCGTATACGAATTACCGAATGCACTATTTCTGAATTTTCAATTCGTGCGTTGTGCAACGAGTGGTTCAACCCACTCGTTTTTGATTTCTACTAGTAGAATATCCAACGCTGAAGTGACGTTGACAGTGATCCGTTTCACGTGTGGGTCATCGCCGGATTTTTGTTTCTGTTGTTGTGGTTTTGAATTTTTCTGCGTGAAATGGAAATTAAGAATCTGTTCTTAATGACAACACTGAATTCGAGTGATTCAAAAATCTATAAAATTGTAAGCAGTAGAAAATAAATTCGCGCACGATTTGTATTCGTATTCTAAATTCACGTCTAATGATTCAAAAATACGTCTCCTGGTCTAATGCATCCGTTCCAATTATTTTCAAGTTCATGTTTGGTAATTTGTGTTTCAGTGACGCTAAGGCAGCTTTAAGTGTTCTCAACAACACGCATCCCCTGTTTTTGAATATATCCGTGGCATACAAGGTAATTTTATGTTTATCTTTGTTTCAAAATCAAAATAATGTTTATTCAACATAGGCTATCTGTTAGTGATATGCCGAGTCGAGACTGTTATGGTGGATCGATTTGATTCGAGTCAGTTTATACGGTATTCGAATTAGGACTCGATTCCCTGATTCGAACCCAGTACTCGAATTTTATGTTTGGTATTCAAATATTTGTAGACTCGAGTCCGATTCCTAGACTCGAGTCTAGAAATTCGAGTCTGGAAAGTCCAGTTCAGAACTAGAGTCCGATTTTAGAACAAAAAGGAAAAATAGAAAGGAGTTAGCTTCAAACAGCGTGTAGGTTAGGTTAAGAAATAAAAGAAATAGTACAGATAGTATTGTACTATTTCTTTTATTCACAAATATTTTCAAACCAAGGTCAACCTACATTATGGATATGTGTCATTTATTATAAATATTTTGTTTTGATATGTTGAAGTAATGTTTCTTCGTGTTTTGGCAAGAAACAGGTAAATGTTCTTGTTTAGGTTAACTGGAGATGGATATTTTTCAATAAAGTTATCTTTTATTACACTTGATTTGAATTATAAACAAAGAAAAAATACAGAGCGTCTGTCTCATAATAGACTTAAGTTTTGATCTTTATTCAAATATGTCTAAACAGACAGTTGACATCAAACAAATATGAAATTTATAGACACAGAGCTTAATAGTTACATAACCTTGTACACAGATACACACAAGGCAAAAAAGTTGTTGCATTTTATACTTTATGCTTGCCATATAATGTCATTTCTGCATAGCGAGTTTTGGTTTAACTATACTTGCATTTGAATGATGTGTCACATTCTTTGAATAAATATTGCTTTATTTTTAAATATTTCCTCTGCTAAAAATCGCAATAACTAAAGCCTGTGTACACTTGTAAGGTTCACTCCAACTATTCCTCTCAAGACTCACATTTTCACTGCATTAATTCTTTTTCCATAACGATTGACTCCCATACATAAGCGTAGAGACCAGCACGTCTCACAAGGTCTGGCTGTTGATGAAGCCATTTGCAGTCCCATTCATTTCGCCGTTGCTTTTTTTTTTCAATGTTAGACTCGTCCTATCTCTTGTAAACATACATTTCAAATACACAAACTCACATTTACTCTAAATGGATCTTATGTATTTCGGAATAGGGAGATTTGAGTTGGCATATGTAAAGTTAGACATGTCTTATTTAAAATCATAGATGTATTAATAAATAAGCGATCTGCAATATTGTCTGTAAATACCTTTTATTTTCAAAGCCCAAACGCGTGGAACACCGCATAAACAACGTAATACCTGACAATAGTCCAGGGGTTCGCGAAGACACTTCAAGCACATCCAGCATGAAAGGAGTATTGGGGTAAGATTTCATTTTCATACTACATCGAATCTTCTACCAAAAGCAAAAAAAAAAAAAACGATATGATAAAGCGATTACCATGCGTGATACAATAACCATGAAAGTTATAATATAACTCATCCCTGTCTATGAACAATGCATAGACTATGACCAGAAGAGGGAAGATTTCACCAATAGCTTAACAGCGCATTAGTTGACTAACAAACTGGTTTACATATTTCAATCATATCGTATGTCAATAGTTGTCTATTAATTATATAATTCCTCGTTAAGGTATTGGTGATATTGGACCTAAGCTATTTTATGGCAATATTAACATACTCAACCCCCATAGCATGAGCAAAGAAACGTAACGGGGCTGACCTGATAGTAAAAAACGATATGGGCTAAATCTAATACAAACATCGCCTGTAGGTTTATTTATTTTATTCAGCTTAATGTACAGTGTCACATTTATGGCTAAGGCAGTGTATGCATTGCTTTGTTCCGGTGTGAAGGGTAAGATCGTCAGTGAAATTGCTCGATATTGTCACATTTCATCTTATGGCTCGTGTTTGCAACATATTCTGTTGGTTTTTTGGTTGACATTTGCTGCGAATCTCACGTACACCATATGTACTACCATAAGCGATTGTAACCAGTCACCACCAGGTGGGCAAATTGCGTGTTAGTCGATCACATAAAAAAAATATAAAAATTTGGTCAGACACAAAAGGTTGTCATGTCCGGATAATTCCGGATAGGTGGCTACCCTAAGTGTTGCTAAATATTTAATGGTGGGTGTCCATCATATATGAAGATTCTGTAAAACAAATATTGGCGCTAATGAAGGTACTTATTTCTATAGAATCTTTACTTTTGATAGATACCATTTATTACAAAGGATATTGATTACGTTTGCTGATTCCGCGCAGTTGATGATGACTTGCCCAACAAGCAGACAAGGTCGACACGTGTTTCGTCTCTCAGCGAGACATCTTCAGGATCTGTTGCCCGCTCGGTGTCTCACGAGCGACACCGAGCGGATATAATAGTAATACTATAGTATATATACTAGTAATACAATGGACATCCGCAAAATAACACCTGCTACAATAGAGTACTTAAAGATACCATTTAAATATTATTTTGACTTATTGTAACAACCATAGACTTATTATGTAACTCAACGGTCAGCAACCGGTCTCTTTCGCTTTATCTGACATTTGCGCATCAACCATCGTCGGCTTGCTTGCAAACCGACGAACACAGAGAGGAAGATATCGATCAATGGTTTCCTTTTTTAATTGAAAAGAAAAACTAAATGTCAATTTGTTTTGTAAAGGTAAATGAGGATAAACTGTGTACAGACAGCACATTAAGCTACTACGAAATGTTCTAATTTTCTTATTGGTATAGAACACTATGTTTATGTATACAGATTTAGATAGTTTGATATGATGTTCAAATAATAAGACCCATCATTATGACTAATAGCTCCTTTTTTTATTAGTATATCCTTCTATTGAATGCACTCCCTTTAGCAAGAAACCCTCTCATAAAAGCAATTTTTTTTTGAGAAAGCTCTTAGTTATTAAAACTTACATATTTAGGATCAGTCATCATAATTAGGGTAGATGATATGTTTTTTTTTTATTCTATGTACATACTAAGAGTAGACTATTAGTTATGAAATATTATAATAATAATCTATTTTACTCAATCTAAACAAGGAGACTATATAATAATAATTTTAATAACTTTGCCGTAATGTGAGAGCCTGGAGTCTGAAAATGGATAAAACTGCTCTACAGATGTCCGGGCTCCCTCGCCTATAGACATTTATGTATTTTATTACTAAGATTAAATGAATTACAGTTAAACAATCAACAAATACGAATTAAAAAGTAGTAAGTAATAAAAACATACAAATGTAAAATTATATGGTTAATAAATACATAAACTTTACTGTATATAAATTGATTGAAAAGTTGCACTTAGGGAATGCAAATCCGTTCGGTTTCAAAATCCGGATTTTTAACAACGGATTGTTGGTCCAATCCGGATTTTACGGAAAATTAATCTTATCATACATTTTTAACATGATATTATATTTGTGTAAATAGGTTAAAATAAAAACAACGGAAAATCAAATCATTTTTATTATTTAGAACGATTACTTTATATTTATTCTTATTATAAAAATAATCAGTCTGACTCTCGTAAGTACGAATTAAAATAAATTTTGAAGAACAAAAAAAAAAAAAACAAATAGACTCATTGTCAAATTATTGAACATAACAAAACAACTTCACTTTAAAAGGAACATAAATTTAACAATAAAAATTAAAAATAAAAATATTCGCGACGTAATAATCGGCCCCGAATTACAATTTTTTATCATTCAGAAAATCCGGATTTGGAAGTCGAGTGAAAATTAGCGGATTTCCGGATTTTTCGGATTACGGATTATCCGGATTGCATTCCCTAATTGCACTGTAACTTTTGAAGATATACCGACATGTTTGAGACGATATTGCGGATAACCTAAAAACGCTTCGTACTAAATATACTAAATCCCGACTTGAGACACGTGTTAGACGTGAAAATTCGGCAAATTACACAAATATTTATTCGGCTAATGTTGCCAGGCATAACTAAATATACGTCAGAATGATATATATTTAAATTATGAAATTTAAATCTCGTAAGTGGCAAAGTATTTGTTGAGGATTGCGCGGAGTGGAACTTTGCGGGAGCGCCCATTGATATGTGTACACCCTGAAACAGCCACTACTATAAATGGATCATTGTTTGCAACTAAACCACATTGTTTTTTAGTGAGTTTGAACATTCTGCCATCTGAATTATGTTGACATGGGTATCATGGTATTGATGTGTAGAATGAACAGGTTTGGGGAAGGTAGAGAACCTTGTGGAACGCCAGCATTTATGAGCATTGTTTTCAAATAGCATTCGTCTAAGGCAACTATGATGCATACAAGTCGCTGGCTATTGGCATTTACAGTCCTATGGGGCTTCCGTAAGTAACTCCGTGACAAGATCTCTATATCAGACCCTATCAAATGCCTTCGTGATGTCAAGTTCCGACGAAGCTTTACCTTTGCCTTATAAAAGTTCTGTCTAATAGTGTGTCAACTAAACTAAAAGATTACACACTGAGCCCCAATGACGAAAGCAGTTTTCCCGTCTGGTGGTCTATTAAGTATCATACAGGGTTGATGGCCCTTTCTATGGATTATGATTTGGGAGAATATGGACGTTACCGCTGTTTATGTATAATGTATAATTAATTACTGTTGAAAGAAAAATAAATGACTGAGTAATGTTTTTTATTTTTTGATAGCTACTTTTGGGAATCAAGACCAATAAGGTAAGTTTTGCGTCATAGTTTGCTTGTGACTTTTTGCGTGTCTGTTTGTCGTCTTTTGATCAAGCTTTGATTTATATATTATTTATTTTTTATTTCATATATTTCGGAACACCGAGTTGATTCGGATACAACAACTTATATCGGTGCGAAGCATAAATCCAACGTACTCGTCGACATCAAAATTTTGGAACCGTGACAAAGTGTATCTGATTATTGTGATTATACTATATATTAAGTAATGCAGCCTTTTAGACCGTGTCTTAATATTACATTAGTTATTTTGTAAAGAGCCGTCTAGTAGATGTAAGCGCTCGAATAGTGATGTACCAGTGATGCATTGTAAATAAAATCCATTGATAAAAAAGCAACGGAACATTTCATTTCTGATAATTAGTATTAGGTAATTGGCGTTATACTGTTATATTATAACAACAGCAGTAGCTAATTTGGGAAAACCAACATCTATGATGGTTGAACTCCTGAATGCAATATTAATAGAAAATTTTCTATTTTAGCTAGAAAACTATGATATGAGCAGGAAGAACTCAATATAGATATTCAGAAAATGACATGTAACGAAAAATTCTTTGTATCACATATGTGGTCTGCGTAGAGAAATAAATGGTGATATCAAAACTTTCATATAAATATATTCAAAGTCAATTAAATAAAAGTTCCCTTTCTATTGTCAAAACTCGTACAGACGGTGGGTGTAGAAATCTCCAAGTTTTAAAATTGCTACTTTAATTTTCAGGACTTCTATCAGGTCGTCTCATGATTTGCCTACATGGTTCTTAGAACTTAGTTGTGAGTCCAACATGATCACCGTGGCATTTGCCATTGCGGTGATATCCCGGGTCGGGACAATTCGTACTCCTTGTGAGGATTCTCAGCCTCTTTTCCCGAGAGAAAAAATGCGGTAGTAAGTTCGTCTATGTCGGCCCTTGCCACCTAGCCCATTTATATTCACCTTATTAATTTCCATCGTCACTCGTCTTTCGTCCATTCTTTCTGTGTCCAAACTTGTCCAAATAACTCGCTTCTTGATTTTTGTCACTACATTTTACACCGCTATTCTATTCCTGTATTTTCCATAATTGTCTTGCCATCCACATATGTATTCTAATTCGATAGCATTGACAAAAGTACCATCAGCATCATGTCAAATTTTACAACTGGCACAATCCTGACGCGTTGCTGAGTGTACGCGAAATGAAAAAAATGGTTCTGATGTAATTTGACAGATAAATAATGCAGTTCCGTTGCTCCTTTATTAAGTTTAAAAATGAAAATTATCTTCATAAAGCGCTATCTATCAGTTTCAATCAAATCTTGACAGCAACAAAGATACATAGTTCGGGTTCTGTTTCACTGTTACTGCTATAAACATCTTTGTTCTCAACTTCGTAAATATTAACTGACTGACCTCAGATAATTTAAACACCTAACCTTATTTTCAGTCAATTAACGTTCAGAATTACTTAAACGGTAACTAGATGACCCAGCGAACTTCGTACCGCCACAGAGTCAATTACACAGTAACGTAAGGTGACAATTGGGGCAGATGGCAGTACTGTTTCCTTTATTTTTTAAGATTGCGCCCTAGGTACAAGAGTAATCTTTCTGAGAAATTGTCTAGTCAGTGAAACGATTCCTACTAATTAATTTTCAAGTGTAGTTCAAGTGAAATTGTATATGAAACTAATATTTTATTGGAATAATTCAAATAGGTTTGTTAAGCTTAATTTCTCTTTTTAAGTATTGCTATTTATAGAAAATGGAACGTAACAATAATATAATCAACAATAATAAATAAAAGAACGAGTCTGCATTATATGGAATCATTTGACCAATATGTTAATTTCTTTGTAAATATAATGTCTAGACTGCTGTTTTACGCTGTGTGTGTCGCTCTACCGTTCGAGGTTTTATGTAGATTTTTCTAGATTAGTTCTTACAATAAATAAACTGACAAAATGAACCTATTTCGGCGCTTCTATTTCATGATTTTTATCGATTATTGGCTATGAAGAATAAGAATTTTTTTTTATAATTAATTTGTTATTTTTGTTG
This sequence comes from Scirpophaga incertulas, assembly GCA_036419045.1. Classification (NCBI taxonomy): domain Eukaryota; kingdom Metazoa; phylum Arthropoda; class Insecta; order Lepidoptera; family Crambidae; genus Scirpophaga; species Scirpophaga incertulas. The sequence continues at coordinate 3,267,262 of CM071647.1, read as the reverse complement.
GCTGTGTGACGTAGTTTCTTTTGTCTTTCCCAAAGGGAAAAATTTCGCCTCCATTTTCACTTTTCTGTTTGTTTGAACGCCGGTTTGCGGTGTGTTCAGTTTAAAGCATCAATTTGTCTTAGTGTACACTAAAAAGCGTTATCAGCAAGTTTAAAATAACTTAAGGTACTTGAGTTTGTTTTTGTCGAATTAATTACAAAATGCAATCTGAATCCAGCAACGCGTTGATTATAAAAAGGTATTTTACCTCGATGAAAGATAACCAGTGAGTACTCTCAGTTATTTTAAATTTGATAATGTTTCGAAGAATCATCGCTTAATATCAACAATCGAGTCCATTGCGTTATTGTATACGTACCTATTCAGACTTACTGAGCTTGTCGCAGTATCAATTTGCTTTCAATGGTTATCGCTGTTATGTCCCAATGTTCATTACCGCCAGTTGTGCATTGTTTATTTTTTTTTTATTATACAGTAGTTGTGATTTGATTTATAAAAGTTAATAAGAGGGCTAGTAAGTATTTTATTTGTGAATAACAATAGCAGCAATCATAAAATCTGCCTTTCGTTATTTCGAGGATCGGAAAAATTTAATATCTATCAAATGTTTAGTTCAATTTAAGAACCTATTCACTTTGTATGTAACAATAATTAATTATGGATTAAAAATCTTTTAAACGAAAAATTGTAAATTGTTTTGAAGTACTTGCCTACATATTATTAGGCAAGTACTTCAAAACAATTTACAATTTTTTGGATAGTCAAGTTTATCGATAGTCTTATTAGAACAATATGAATTATTACAAGAATAACAATATAATACTTCTCACTGGAACAATTTTTTCAAAGTACAATCAAATGTTATCATATGATGTTTAAACTGGAAACATCTCTTTTGATAGTTGTGAGAATATGACTACACAGAGTTTTTGTTTTTATTTTCAAATACTTTATTACTTACCTACACTTTATTATTTACACAACAGATTCTAACATGGTCAACCATTAGTAAACAACATTGATCATATACAGCCTCACTAAGGTGCTTGAGTTCTTCTATGTTAATTGTTGTTTAATTGGTTTGCATTTAATTGATAATATTCCCTGTATAATGTTCTCTTGCTATTTCAATTGACTGCTATATCATTGTTATTCACGATTTCACTACCATACATTGGTAGTGAAATAACTATCTTGAAATGAGTGTATTATCTATTGCTCACATTACCAACTGAAGATGAAGGTTCTCTTTGTCAAAATTAATGATAATTCAAGCATTCTTCTGAGAAATATCAGAATGGATAGTGAGAAGCTAGAACTTGAAATAACTGAGTTGTATCAAATAAAGCAATTTTGTAATATATTGTGTTGGGGCCATATTTCTGACCTAAATTTACTTTAATAATATATGTGATTCGTTTAAGATATACAAATTTATATATGCATAAGAATACATGGCATAGCAAAATTAAAATCAATCAAAATCAAAAATAACTTCATTCAAATATGACTGTCGAAAGCTCTTTTGAATCGTCCAAAGCAGCTGTACATGTGGTATCTTTCTACTAAACTAGGGATTTGAACAGCTATAAAGAAGTACTTTGCATGCCAGTAAGGTGGTGACTTGATCAAACTTATCAAAAGTAAATTGACCTTGCAAATGTAGGAAGATGTGTGAGGGTGGCTAGTATGACATTTATTACTCTTAATTAAATGCTTCTCAAATTTGCAATTAGCTGCACTTTATTAATTTTTGAAGCAAAACTTTGTACATATAAGGTTTTTGTTCAAAATCAAAACTATAGCCTAACATAATATGATATTGTTTCAGAAAGCCTGATCCTTTACCAGTAGACGACATGGAGACATTAATGCCCGCTCTTGAAGATTTGGTAAGTTTTGAGTAACTTATAACAGAAGAGAGATACAATGTTAATTAAAAAAACTGGATTATTTTTGAAATTAATTAGAGATTGCTCTACACTACCCTAATTGAGTTGATGTAATACTAACTTTGGCCTAGTCTTACAGAGCTTACTTTGGCCTAGGCTAATTGGTGTAAGTAATATTAATATTTATAACTGTAATGTATCAAGATAAATAAACAAAATATATGATAAATATCAGATACAATAAACATTGTATATATGTCTGGTACAAGAACAATGGAATTATATACATTACTAGCGACCTGTCCCAGCTTCAGGGGTTCTTCTTCTTAGTCGTTCACTCTTGGCAGAGTGGTCGTGGTCATGTCTCGGTCTTGCACTGTCTCAGTGATGCGACGCCATGCATCCCTGTGTTCGGCGATGTGGGAGCTATCGTTTATTGTAGAGTGGGTTGCAGATCTAATGAGGTCAGTCGATCGTGTCGGTGAGCGTCCACGAGATCTTTTGCCTTCGACTTTCCCTTGCAAGACTAATCGTTTCATGGAGTCCTTGTTACGTGTGATGTGCCCGAAGAACTTGAGGATTCGTTTTTGTACATAACATGACAATCTCTCCTTGATGTTAAGTTCTTTCAGGCAGGATCGAGACATTACTTCGGTGCGCAGTCCACGGAATTCTTAGCATACGCCTCCAACACCACATCTCGAGTGCGTCAATCTTACGACGTTCTCGCATCCTCTGTGTCCACGTCTCAGCTCCATACAAAAAAAATTGGGAATATCAGGCACCTCATCAGTCGAACTTTTGTGCTTCTAGTTATTCTGTGGTCCTTTCAAATTTTTGTGAGTTTTCCACTGAGGATCGAGTCACGGCACAACGCCTTCGGATTTCATCCTCGCAACCGCCAGCATCAGTAATTAAGGAGCCCAGATACAGGGGTAGAGGGGTATAACTAGGTACAGATATTTATCTATACTTCCACAGAACACAGAAAGAGATTAGAACGGCTATGTAGGCGTGGCACGCGAGCCACAGTTATGATCAAATGATCATGACTGTGGCCAATAATGCGAACGCGTTGCTTAGTCAGTTACGAGTGATCACGGAGAATGTTTTACGAAGTGCTGCGCGTTTATTAATGAAAATGCCTACTTGTGCTGTAATTACCTGCAAAGCAAGAAGTCAGGTCTCAAGTGTAGCTAAAGATGGAATATCTTTTCATCAGTAAATAGCAAATTTGATCGTAATAACTAACGTTTTACAAAAAAAATATCAAAGCTTGATCGTAACGATAAGACACATAATATTTTTCTAAAAAATATACATTGCCGGCTATGTACGCGCATGCGTCTAATTACATTACTCAGAGCGCGTAATGTAGTACACTGAATTCGGTAGCGACGCATTTGAATAACAGCAATAAACGTAGTAAAAGGCCATAGTGCTGTGCTTACCAAAAAACGTACGCATTATGTTTTATCGATAATTATATTTTTTTAATATTCTGGTAGGAATAAATGATTGTGTGAAAAACTCAAACATTTGTTGGAAGATTGTTCAAGTATTTTATTTAAGTTTTAATTAAATTTAAATTATACTTTTATTAAACGAATTAATCGGTGTGTGCGACCGTGGAAATATTATTAATATGTCCAAATACATGTATAATCAATATCATCATCACAGCTAATTTATTACGAATCATGCGCTAATTTATTACGAATGGCTGCAAGGCACCACTTAAGGGGTCTCAGTAGATGAAAACGGCGAAACAGGCTTCTTGCTTTTTGCTGTTATTTAAAAAATTTATGATATTTTACACTGCAAGAACATGTTCCAGTTTGGCCCATGTATATGTACGGTATATCAAAAAAAAGAGAAAAAATTACTGATTCAAGATTATCATCAAATTAATTTAAAATATGTGTTCGGGATAGAATAGTTAATAAATAAAAATGTATAAAATAATAGAATTAAGATAGTAATAAAACATATTAAACGGCGGAATAATATTAAGAATAGCACTAAGCATAGTTGATAAATAAAGATAAGTTTTAGCTTAGGAAATAAATAAAGTATATAGAATAGGTTCCCATAGCAGGAAGAAAACATATAGTATGTAATAATAATACATATATTGATTAAAAACCCTTAGACAGAGATAGTAGCGTAAGCAATAAAAGAGATTGAGATTGAGTTTAGGGAAGATTTTAGGGAAAATATGTTAAATATATGAAAACTATTATTGAATTTGGGCAAACTATATGTAAATGTATTAAATGAATGATATTACAGATAGCTAGGGCATAATAAATTATAAAATTGTGAAAAGATAGCCACTGCAAAATCGCAAAATGTATGAACATGTCGGAAAAATGTCCTATCGCACACATATAAAAGTGCCTGTATATGTTTGTTATGGAAACAAGATTTACAGAAATATAGTTTACTTTGCTTCCAACCTACATCTATTTCACTTAATAAGTTTGTTTCATCATTATACTATAGGTATATACAATAAAATTAATTATTAAATTTTAAATACCTACATGAATGTAATATTTCGTTTTCAGTATTGAAAATATTTGTAATATTAAATTTGCTATCGACATTTTATATCGATAATTTTTCATTTTTGTCAATCACTAAGGTAATAATATCGTTTTAGACGGAATTATTTGAATCTGGTGAGTGCAGTGCTGTGATTGGTTCAGTTCGTTATCGCGCGATGCGTACTTCTCCTGATTGGTTATGCGTGACTTTACAGACGCAGCGCTGGCTTCTTAAACTGGCGACAGCGGCTCCCGTACAAACGATGCATGTTCGCCATTCTAACCTCTTTCTGTGTTCTGTGTATACTTCTATACTAATATTATAAAGAGGAAAGATTTGTTTGTTTGTTTGTTTGTAATGAATAGGCTCCGAAACTACTGGACCGATTTCAAAAATTCTTTCACCTTTGGAAAGCTACATTATCCCGAGTAACATAGGCTACTTTTTATCCCGGAAAAATTGTCAGATCCCACGGGATGCGCAATAAAGGCATCGCTCAAAAACTACTGCACAGATTTTCATGCGGTTCTCATCAATAGATAGAGTGATTCTTGAGCAAGGTTTTGCGGTATTTTTTATCTCGGAAAAAGGGATAGTCCCACGGGAAGCGAGATAAAACCTTTGCGCCATAAACCGACTCCCGCGCATATGTAGCCGTGGGCTAAAGCTCTCCCTCTATAGACCCAATCCCGAAATCCACGCAGGCGAAGCCGCGGGTAGAAAGCTAGTAAGTTATAAGCATGCTAATTAAAACGACCATAAATCACTAAATTAGAAAAAAAAATTATGCTTATCTTAAAGCCTCCCTGTACACTAGGTTGGCTGTGGTATTTGTAGGTGGCAATAAAACGTATTGATTTTCAGGAGATCCTACTCGAGAAAGTGCCACATACGATTAATATATTCTATAATATAGTTTTTTTTTTTTTCATATATCTGCAATCAGCCCCTTGGCTTTTATCAGATTTGTTAGTAACATATATAGCAATTGTGAGTGCACATCCAGTGATGCATCAACTCATATTTTCTTTACTACATGGAGTGTTCAAATTGAGGCTAGTCGCATCCTTTTCAGTCGAAATACAGACTCATTTGTATCCATTAATTTTATAGCGAGATGATTAATATGATGTCCGAGTCTTTGTTTATAGGCTGTAGAAGACCTTTCTATTTCTTCATAATATAATATCGTTATATAATATCATAATATCGTTGAACATTTTTTGTCCTATCATTAATACTCTTTGCAACATATGCGATGAAATACATTTTATGGCTTCGGTTGGTTTTAATAAGAATTTCTAAAGATTTTTATAGTACTATATAATAATATAGTCTATGTTACTCAGTGATAATGTAGCTTTCTAATGAAAAAAGAATTATTAAAATCAGTACAGTACTTTTTGAGTTTATTTGTTACATGCAAAAATACAAATCTTTCCACTTTATCTAATATATATATAAATCTCATGTCACAATGTTTGTGCTCAATGAACTCCTAAACTACTTAACCGATTATAATAAAATTCGCACACCATGTGCAGTTCGATCCAACTTGAGAGATAGGATAGTTTAAATCTCAAATTATCGTTGCAATTTTAATTTATTGCTAATTATTTTGCTGTTATTATTTGACAGTCACAATTATCTGTTAACTCCAAATGATTCTAACAGATGTCGATACCTTTCGACTGGGTTGAGTAAGTAATCAATAGATGGCGCTGCTATGATAAATCTTAATATTATAAAACGTTTACAGGTTTTTTGCAGTGTATTTAGTATCTGCATTGTACCCGTGCGAAGTCGGGGCGGGTCGCTAGTTATATTATATAGTGTAGATAAAACAATGGAATTATATTCATTATAATGCTGAATGATAAATGTCTGATCATTATAAACATATAGGATGGACTTATGTCCAGTACAAAAACAATTAAATTATTTATTTCTGCTTACCATCAGGCAGGCCGTAAGCTTTTTTTGGTACCGTTGTAGTATAAAAAAAAAATCATGTGTCGTAAAAATTTAATCCAAACATTTTTACCAGTTCACCCTTTTTCATGAGAGTGTATTTAGTATATGCCTTAAAGGTGATGGTCAAAATTTGTATGGAAGGTGGGCCTGAGTAATGTGCAGCGACGAAACTTTACCGAAGAAGAGTATTAATTACTAGCTTTTGCCCGCGACTTCAGGTTCGTCCCGTCTAGTCTAGTAATAAGTAAGAAATACGGTAACTAAGCACTGCAGAGCCCTAATCATAGGCCTATAGGTAGCTACTGCAGTATGCTCCTATAAACTACATTTAACGATCTTTTTCCTTTTGTGGGTTATTCCTAAGAGATAAACATATACCATCACGGACTTTTTTGTAGACCTTTTTAAGTTGTACAATACTGTAGTAAATTGTTTTGATCTATCTTGTAGGATAGGTTGTAGGTTTTTTTTTACGACCTCATAGAAACCTCAAAAATTGTAGCCTATGTGTTATTCTGATGTATAAGCTATATTGTGGTAAAGTTTCATTCAAATCCATTCAGTAGTTTTTACGTGAAAGAGTAACAAACATCCATACATCCATACTTACAAACTTTCGCCTTTATAATAGTAATAGGATTGTAAATCATCTGGATAAATATTACATTTTAAATATCTCCCGTTTTTTTGTAATTAATAATTTAAATTATTTAATACTAGCAAGTTGATGGAATCTTTTCTTTTTAAGCTTTTTTTGACGTGAAACGTCTTTAAAATCGCGCCAAAACATACGGGTACTAAGTTTAAAAAGTGGACCGTAACGAAAAGGTCTATATCATCGTACCTTAATAATTAAAAAACTATTAGTCTTAGAAACAAAAATATGGTGTGAATATTTCACTTATATAGTCAGCTCGCTGTTGTGACATTGAGTTTTTTATTAAAATTTTTTCTTTTTATTAATTCGCGCAAGACATGCCGTCAAAGTCGCATTGACAACGGACGAGTGTCATCATTGGTCACAGACTATGTACATTCAGGGTGGTCAGTAACACAACATGTCTAGAACTTCATGGATTTATAATTACTAAATTACATTTCTTTTGTTAACTATATAACCATTTTTCAATAAGATTTAAATAAATTATCATTTTATATACTTAATTAAAACATTTCAACCACGTTTCGGGATGTGTTTACTTGAATATCTAGGTACTTTCAAACATCATTTACAGAAAAACGGGGGATTTAAAAAAATGTAATAAAATTGTAAATTGATGAACATAAAATTACCTATAGATTGATATATCTTACGTCTCTGCACATGATTGAGGCCCACTTTTTAGTCCATGTCCTTTAGTTGCCGACATTTAAGTATTAACACTTAACATCGTGCTCGTAAATTTAAATTATTCTCACTTCGGGTTTTCGTGAACAATATCTCTTATTACAATCCCTTAGTTAGAATGTGTCGCCAGTATTGTGAGCTCTTCAGGGGTTGCGCAGACGCAGGAATTGATTGCGATATTTTTCATTCTAGTTTTTATAGTTTTAAGAATTTATTGTCAAATAATTTAAGATAACGTGTGATTAAATTGTAAATAATGTATGTATTTTTTTCTTTTTATTTTTATCTATGTTTTGTTTTTTGAAATTGAATTTTGTTTTTCCAAGATGAAGGATGTTATTCGCTGCATGTTAACAATACAATAAGTAGAATGTACATATCTTGGGTTTCAACCTAGTTTTTAAGGTACGATATAGATTGTTTTTAATTTTTAATTGGCTGTAACCTGTTTTGTACATATAATTAAACTAGCTTTCCGCCCGCGGCTTCGCCCGCGTTATATTCGAATTTCTCACAGGAAGGATATGTTTTAACAATACTGCCATACAACCTTTCACCCCCTCCTTTCAACCTTTTACAACACTTTTCTGCTTTAAAAGGTAGCCTCTGTCCTTTCTCAGCCTCTAGACTATCTGTGTACCAAATTTCAATTAAATCGGTTCAGTAGTTTTAACAATATTTCCATACAACCTATTATCCCTCCTTTCAACTTTTTATCAGGCTCCTAGAGTATCTGTGTACCAAATTTCATTTAAATCGGTTCAGTAGTTTTGGCGTGAAAGCGGAACAGACAGACAGACAGAGTTACTTTCGCATTTATAATATTAGTATGGATAAATAAATAAATTTGTTTAAAGGCACAATAGTAAAATGTTGTAAGTGTGTCGAATAGGATAGTATACTTGAAAGTAAAGAGTGCTTAATGTTGAAGGTCATCCACGAATGTGGAATGTGTGAGGATTTCTCAGGTTACAAATGGTACCACAACTCACTACATGATTGTTATTGGAGACATCAATTAAGATCAAATCAACATGAGCTAACAGCAACATAAGCAACATGAGCAATAGAACTACCTATACAAATGCTAGCCGATTATATAAAGACAGACATAACTTTATATGCCACCATGGCATAAATACTTATTGTACATATGATTACAAAACATATTTTATATGTTATGTGTAGAGATGGGATAATCGGATGCATATTTACCTAAAGTTAGTTTAAGACAAAGTATGGAAACGGCTCATTATTGTTTTGTTAAATAAAATTTTTCACCATTTCTGTTTTTTTATTCAATTATTTAATTGATTATTGTTTTAGTCGAACTAGCTCACTACTTTCGTATAACACTCTTCATGTAATAAATCGTACATTCATAAATCGCACGGGGAACTGAAACTAAACTTCATGTAAATACGTATGCATCTATACTAATATTATAAAGAAGTAAAGTTTGTGTGTTTGTATATTTGTTAAATTGTAAGGGGTAATCTCAGGATCTACTGAACCGATTTTAAAAATTCTTTCAGCAATAGAAGGCCACGTTCTTGCTGAGTGTCATAGGTTATATAAAAAACCGAAAAATAAAAAGGTTTTTACGTGGTAATCCGTTTTGCAAAGTGAATCGGAGAAAAAAACAGGCAGCGGACGGCGCGCGATGGCTTCGGGTTTAATTCGGATCGCGTTCGTGCTCGCTTCGGGGATTATTAATATTATGCCCAACGAAAGTGGGTACGGGTCAGCTAGTAGTTGTATAAATGAACCCGGAGTCTCGGTCTTTTGAAAATAAATACCACGTGCTAATTTAGTAATTTTCAAACAATATCACTACGTTAAATTGGCAGTCCTGTATTTTCCCGGGATTTTTATTTAACAAAATGTATTTTAAAAAGCCGCTTCTATAATTTGTGAGCCAAAAATTAACTTTAGATAAATATGCATCCGATTATCCGATCTCTAGTTATGTGCCTCAGCAGCAAACAGGTCGCGGCTCAGCATTGTGCTCCATATAGCACGAAGCGCCCTTAATTCTGCTGAAACCCTTAAGTAAATAAAATTGATTGAAAATACTATAAATTTCAGTAATTACACTTATATACATTTTTCTCTTGGTCCTATTATATATTGTTAACACTTACACCACGTGTTTATTATCATACACGGTCCTTTATAAGGCGTTCGTGGGGATACAGATACAACGCGCAGAGGCCATTTATAATCTCGATATGCACCATAAAATACAGCTAAAGACTATGTCCAGTTAACTGCACAGAAACTATTGTCAATACTGGTCAAAACATTAGTGGACTTATTGCATTTCGATTTTGGTGGTAATGAGAACTGGGCTTAGGAGAGACTTCGGTCACCTGCCTTCTCAAAGCCTCCTAATTGATTTAAATATGTCAGGCTGTGACCTGCCGCTCACCTAATGGGCCCCCCAAAAAAGCAGACCAATATTGGTGTAAAGCGAGCAACATTGGTGTGAACCGCTAAGGGTGCAGAGAGGTGTGTCTGCGACAGCGATCGAGACGCCGTCGTCGTTATGACATTATTACACTTCACCCTTCAATCATATTGTTGTTATTTATATATTATCATTATATAGAGTTTATCATTATATTATTGTGATTATATATACACATACATATCATGTCACTATCACTTGTACGCCGATGACTTGCAGATTTACACACACGCCCCGCTATCTGAATTTTCTCAGGCTATAGTATTGACTAACAGCAATCTCAATGAAATCCACAACTGGAGTAAAGCATATGGTATTGTTGTAAATCCGACTAAATCCCAAGCAATTGTTATTGGCAGCTCATATTATTTAAAGGGTCTTGACCATAGTTTGTTTTCTGCAGTAATCTTTGGAGGAACAATTATTCCATTCACCAAAGTGGTTAAAAACTTAGGAATTGTATTTGACCAGTGCATGACATGACGGCCGCAGGTTGAGGCTGTCCGGAAGAAGTTATTTGCTGCATATAGTACTCTAAATAAATTAAGAAGCTTTCTCCCTATAGCTACAAAGACAGTGTTAGCTCAGTCACTCTTGCTTTCCTTGATTGACTACGCTGACGCTGCGTGGATTAATTTATCTGAGGAACTACTTGACAGTTTGGAGCGGCTGCAAAATGTAGCCATCAGGTTCATTTTTAATCTGCGTAGGTTTGACCATGGTTCTAATTGTCGCTTTCAACTGCAATGGTTACCTATTCGCCAGCGCAGAGACTTACATGTTTTATCCCTACTTTACAATATTTTGTACCTTCCAACATCTCCATCCTACCTTAAATCTTTGTTCTCTTTTTGATCCCATTCGTCATGTCGTGTCTTGCGTTCTAATTTTAATCTGATTCTGGATATACCGCCCCGAAGTACCGACTATTTTTCATATTCTTTTTCGGCTTATGCCGTCCGGTTGTGGAACTCTCTCCCTGAGGGTATTAGGGGAGCGCGAACGCTGGAGTCCTTTAAGAATCAAGTCCGTGTTCACTTCCTGTCAAAGATTCCTTAACTTAAAGTAGTTATAGCCTATTGTCTTGTCCAATTACTGTACCCATCCTATATTTAAATCTCCTTTTAATATTTCCCTGGTCCTAGGTTGCCTGGAAGAGATTGCTGTTTAGCAATAAGGTCGCCTTTTGTACATTTGTTATTTTCTTTTTTTTTTGTATGTGTATTTTATGAATACAATAAAGGGTTATGTTATGTTATACATACATACATGAACTATATATACATAAACATATGCATATATTAATAAATAACAAACCAGTTCTCATGTATTTTAAGTTGTAACTATTTTAACACCTGTTTACGTAGTTAAGAATCTACCCCACCATTGTCATTTTTAATATAATATATAAATAATCTCTTTTTTTTTTACTTAATCGTCAGGACTCTGATGTGATGAAGCGTGACATCGAGCTAGAACTGGAAAGACTTCAAGTGCAAGAGCAGGCTGTGAAGTTGAAGAAGCAGCTGTTGCAGCTTGAGTCTGCTCGTAAGAAGAATGTGAGTATTACAAGATTTCTCATATTTTAATATTAATCAACATTTTTAGGGTACTCTACCAAAAAACCGAACTCTTGTAAGATCTCTTCGTGATCTATTTGTCTGTCAAGACCCCTTTTCCCAGATGTGGGTAGAGGTAGACATCTGTTTGGAAATTGGGAAAGCCTTTTCTACTTCCTCAGCCGGCAAGAGATGGACAGTCTAAAAATAGACTGTCCATCTCTCCACTTCTCATTCTTTATTTACAATATCATCATATAATACGATCGCAGTATTTTTGAAAGCAATAATGTTGTCATAAAAACATTAGACAAGTGTCACGTCACAATAAAAACTGATCCGTTATGATGGATCATGAAATAATTAAAGTAGTATATCCTATTCTTTTTTAAAATGTATTAATGACATATGCTTCAAATTTATAATGAAGAGGCACTTACGTAATATCAAAGTCTAATCTTTAAAACAAAATTTATACATGCAAATGTGAAAGTGCGGTCCAAAATTTGCTTTCAGTGCTCGTGTGCTGTTTATATGCAAAAGTCTTGTCCAAAATGTATTCATGGTGTACACGAGTAATAAAAACAGACTAGTTTTTTTTTTATTTAATAACATTCGTGACTTGGTCCTGACTTTGAAAAGAAGTAGTTCTTTAGTAATAGATTTTTACGTTCTTTCAGTTATCCCAAAACACGAACCGCAGCTTTTTGCCAGACGGCAGGATAGTCGTGCGGACCTCTAATGACAGGTACAACTAAACTTTTTTAAAATATTATATTTTCATTATTTTCCTTATTACTAAGACGTATGTGGCTGGAACGTATGTGAGGTTGGTGAGCTGATTATCGTTTCCCATGATAATAATAATAACTTTATAGCACTGCCACAGAACACACACGAAGCAAACAGGAATATCAAAGACATGACATTAAACAAAAGCAGTAAACAGTATATAAAATACAACATAAAAACACAGTACATAGACACTGATGTAAACTATATATTATTATGAAATAAACACAAGCTGATAGGGCTTTACATATGTACTACAAAAACCGCCTTTATAATGCGCTTAATAAGGTCTACTCCAATTTTGTATGTCATATATTGTTGTCACAATAAAGTACTCTTCACTGTATTCGTAAATATTTTATCTATGAAATTGCCGGTTTGTATGGAGATTTATAGTGTTTTAAACTGAGGAAATAAGACTAAAATATGAATGTGAAATAATAAAAAAAAAAATATTTTAACATCAATTTTAACATTTATGCAAACAAAAAAAAATATTTTATTACTTGCTAGCTATTTTAAAAGTTAATCCAATACATTTGGTTATTGTATAATCAAATTATTGCTGACAATTTGCTTTAATCGAAATACATACGTCTAAAATGAAATGACCCTATGAATGACATAACTAAATGCTTGTACTGTCAACACTGAAAAAAGCACTTGACAGTACACTCCCCATCTTAAAATAGTTTAAATTTGACACAAAAAACCCTATTAACAAAATAATCCGCTATTTATTGAATTCATTTTTGTTATATAAAAAATAAGTCGGGTTTTCCTTCCCGACGCTATAACTCCAGAACGCAAAAACCGATTTCCACGGTTTTGCATTCGTTGGAAAGGTCTCGGGCTCCGTGAGGCTTATAGCAAAGAAAATTCTGGAAAAAATCAACAGTAAAGCGGGAAAATCTTTTTTCACATACAACGAGACAACATGACATTTGAGATTTAGTTTGTTATAAAAAAATGTGATAATTAATGAAGAACCATTCGACCGATTTTGTGCAAACTTCATATAAACCATCTATAAATAAATAGTCTGAACAAAACCTAAACATTTGGTTTGGATGGGTGAGCCCGTTCTTGAGTTATAATGAAAAGTAGCATAAATTTTAATATTATATATATATATATATATATATATATTTTTCTGGTTTCATTTAAAACGTTAGGAAAATGTTTCCTGGGTGAAATCATAGATGGCGTAACTAGAGAAAGTGATGTTTTGTTGACATTGACATTTTAGGTAGTGGGGAGTTAGACATATGTTGCTAAAGGTGTATACATTTTGTCACAGTTCCTAAACGTATCGGACGTGTCGAGTGAACGCGTGTGGTTACGCCATCTTGGGATCGCCACGTTTTAAGTCGATAAACATCTCTTAGATCATAATCAATATCGCGTTTATTAAACGATGGAAAGATTCGAAAAGGAGGTCGATGATATGAATTAACATTTATTGTATGTTGAATGCCCACCTCATGGTAAACGGTTACAGTTTTTGGTACATGTGGTTTCTGTGGGACTTCCAGTATGTCTGCAAGCTCTAGATATATACACACTATAGTGTACGTTGCCAACATGTGACATAAGACGCAGTAATTTCACTGCCTTTCTTAATTTCCTTCACATTGGAACATAACAGTTCAAACATTGCTATTAGACGGCAGAAATAGGTGAGAATGTACCCATGTATCTTCCCTGTCTCTCCTCTCTACACCACTAGACCTTCCAGCCGCTATTAGACGGCAAAAATATTTAAGAAGGTACCCAAGTACCTCCTCTGTCTCCCCTCTTTACACCACTAGATCTTGCAGCCGCTATTAGGCGGCAGAAATAGGTAAGAAGGTACCCAAGTACCTCTCCTGTCTCCCCTCTCTACACCACTAGACCTTCCAGCCGCTATTAGACGGCAGAAATATTTAAGAAGGTACCCAAGTACCTCCTCTGTCTCCCCTCTTTACACCACTAGATCCTGCAGCCGCTATTAGGCGGCAGAAATAGGTAAGAAGGTACCCAAGTACCTCCCCTGTCTCCCCTCACTACACCACTAGACCCTGCAGCCGTTATTAGACGGCAGAAATATTTAAGAAGGTACCCAAGTACCTCCTCTGTCTCCCCTCTCTACACCACTAGACCCTGCAGCCACACAGGTAATGCGTTTTATACATCTTATGTATATTAGCTAATAGTTATGTCCTTTTGTTGATTTGAAGTGCTTTTTCAGAAGTTTGGACAATCATGACAGCGATGGAAACGTCATTACCGGTGCTGGTGACTCGGTGAGTTTTAATATTTATTAATTGCACGGAGTTACTGAAAAGTAATGTTTCAGGGTACAAATATGCATCTTAACTCTAGTTATATTATCTATAATGCATCCGCTTCTCCTGTGTTGGAACCGAACGTGTGTTAGTAATTGTATGTATTTTCTAAACGCAATCTGACATCCAGAGTGTTTAACGTATGTTAGTCTATTTTTAATCTGTGAATCAAATTGACACATGACAAATGTCAGGGAGCAATCCGCGCACTCGTGCGCCGACAACAAATTTTGTACCTTGGCCTGTATATTTGCATGTGTGCTTACTTTTTTTTTTCCAAAAACCACTCAACCGTTCCGCTGTCAGCGGCGTCAATGAGTCTTACGATCGGCCATTTCCGAGCACGCGATTATCAAAAACTGGATAAAATCAGTTGAAACTCGTAAACTACACGAGCTATATGGCAACAAAAAATACCTACGTATAGAGGAGAGTCTAGCGCACAAAACATATATATTTAACTTTCTATACCATTGTATTTAGTAGAAAATAAATGTGGAACTTGAAAGAAGCGGAGTATTTTTTGGAAGTTTCATTTTAATTTAGTTTATTCGCAATTTCATTTGAATTTATATCCTTCAATTAATTTTTAAATTAAACTACATTAAATTCTCTTTCGTTTGATACTAATATGTAGATATTAAGCACAAATTCAAATTATGAAATAAAATAAACAAACTTACCTCTCCTCAAAACGAAATCACCTATGATTTTTAGGTAGATTGATTAATAGAATCCAACTCTAAAAGCATATTCTTGTCGTCACAGGCCAACAGGTGGCGATTTATACAGTTTACTAGACACATTGTACCATTTTACGTGTGGGTACTAAACTATCCACTAACGTAAGTTTACAGTTTTTTTTTTAATATCAAGGTATCCACGAACGGTTGAGTGGCTAATGTGATTTTGATTGTGAGTTTGGTTGCTTGGACTGATAGCTTGACAAACGTTTACGATGACTGTTTGGACTATCTAATTAATATATATAAGTTTCAGTAAATACTTTGACGCTACGCTTGCACTTTTGCCACTTACATCTTTATTTTGTTGATCATAAAGTTGCTTTTATTATGAGCATGGCAGGGGTACCAACATAACCTCTTATAACTATTTGATGACACGCACTAGAATTTGATGATGACATTAAAATGTTGACGGTGTAGGATAAACTGAACGGAACAGCAAAAAGAGAGCTGTATTGTTCTCACTCATAATAAGAACGTATATATTTATATCTATTATATATAAATTCACGGCGGTTTATTTTTCTGGAATTGCCAGCAAACTTATTGCGTTCATGGTTCTATCGTAGTTTTTCATAGTCATCACCATGTTTTATCAGATCGCAGGACGTTAAAGATACATGAAAAGTTAAAGATTTCTTTTTATTAATTAACAAAAACTGTTTGATCATGGAGTTTCTCCACTCGACTTCTTGCTACCTCGCTAAATCTTGATAAAAACACGTTATTGTTTTAAGGTCGCTATTAAATATAGAATTAATATACATTTTCAATTTTTGAAGTGTAACCTCCCTTAATATTCTGCTTGCCGACTGATCAGTACTTTCACCTAGCTCGCAATAACCTGACTTGAGAACAACGGGTTATGGTTGGTTGTGGCGTACAAATTTTGTTTGGGTAGAATAGTGACTCGTCTGACGTGAGTCTCCTCTTCTGCAGAACGAAAGGGTATCTCTCTGTTCCTGTCAGAAGTTTTTGCAATCCTGCGAGGGACCCGGTAGTTCTGAAGGCAGTTCCTCGCCATCCACATGCGTACTCTGCTCAGAAGACCATAGTAAAGGGACGGACTATCCCGACCGAGTTAAGTCTGTAACCAGTAGATACACAGAGATCAATAGTGACATCGGTAGAAAATCGGTAGCTAGTGCCACCACAGATAATAAATTAGGTTTTAGTTTTGATAAAGCGACAGATAAACGTGATGTAGCACAAAGTAGGTCAAATGGTAAAGTGACCTGTGATCGCGATAGTGGTTCGAGTATTGATATACATGATGTAGACGATGTAGATGAAACGTACAGGTTGATTCAATTAAGGAACTCTGATTATTTAGACGTAGTTAGCGACGCTCTGAAGGTGGTGGTGGCTTTAGCTGGTTATCCGAAGCTGAGGATGCGTTTGCGACAGATTTCATTATTTCAAAAATGTTTAACGGATATAATTGATATGCAACTTAAAGGCGGTTTGCTGAGAAAAGTTCCCAGTTTTACCGATTACTACTTAAACAGAGGCGCTATTGTTTGCATCTGTAAAGATTTTGATACTAGAGATTGGATTGTGAGGATATCTACTGGTCTTCAAGAGAGAATGGAGACAAATTTGATGCTGCTTAACGCCAAAGTGAAACGCTTATGTTTGGCTGTAATGAAAATACCGCGTTTCTCGTGGCCATCAACGGCAGATGACGCCTTCAAACTCTTGCAGTACTTTAATCCATCCCTCAGAACAAATGAGTGGAAAATATATGAGCAGAAAATGGTAAACGACACGGAATGCACCTATTTCCTTATAGATAGAGTATCTGGTGAAATAGTTCGTGGACCGTTTTTCAAAAACGTTATAGAGTACGATCGTATGGAATTTGAGCTGACCGGACATACGGAGATTTACTATGAAGGTCTTTTGTCTAGTTTGGATGAAGATTTATGCAGTATTACCTCTAGAGTTCGGCTTTTAAAAGAACTAAGGTCTGATGAAACAACTCCAATAAATAGCTCTAAAGTGAGTGTGCGGAAACAAGAATTTTCTGTTGATAACAATCAAAGATCTGATGATAAATCGACTGAGAATATTGAGTCAAAAATTGATGTTGAACATGAGATAAATAAAGATGTTGACGAAAATTCACCCGCTACGCATGCCACAGAGGCATCGCAAAAGGATGTGCTAGAGAAATTAAAAGATATTAAATATCTCGGCGAACAAGGCGAAGTCATTGTTTGGTCAGATGAGACAAACAACTGTATGTGTGAAATGAACGAGCCTAAGTCTGAAGAAATTGAAACGAAATTAAACGACCACAAAGATCCAGTCAATGCTTCGAGTGAAAATATTTCCGAACAGGATACATCTGTAACTGAAAGTATTGATAGCAAGAACTGCGATTTGAATATTGACAGTTCCAGAGGTATTGCATATCACAGGAGAACAAACTATCTGCACGTAGAAACAGAACTCAAAGTTGCAATTGCATTAGAAGGATATCCGCAAAATAAGTTGGAAGGCATACATATAAGAAGATTCAAACATCTTTTCAAGGAATATCTTCATAAAGACATAAAAATGCATCGTTTCAAGGATCTAATCATTCCAAAATTCCATGACATTTATCTATCAAATGGTGCTGTGATATACATTTGTGATAGCTTAGAAACTAAGGATTATTTAACAGAAGTTCTGCCAAAGCTTGTGAATGCTACTGGCCTCAAATTAGCGTTTAGGGATATTAAGAGTTTAGTGCGTTACACGAGAGTAATTCTACGGCTTCCGAAAAAGTTAGCAGAGGTCACTTCAATGGACATCCTTGTCAAGTTACGCTTAAAATACCCGGAAGTAGAGCCGAATAGTTGGAAATATTATTCCGATGTGGCCGGAAAACAAAAACGTCAATTTGGTGTAGAACCAGAATCATTAAAAGTTTTTAAGAGACCAGACTTTGAGTTTACCTACGAGGGAGAGAAGCTTGAATTCAGAATCATTGACAGACAAAAACGTGAAATCTGTCATGATGCACTGAATACTGAAGAAGTTAAGGATAAAGCTATCAGTAAAAAAATCAGCAAGTCTATGTTCATTCCAATAGACCCTAATATAAGTAATACTTTGCTTACAAAGATCCGAAAGAATCATTACAGAGACCTTATAGCTGATGATAAGAAGTTGTATGTGGGACCGTCAAACTATCCGGAAGCGCGTGTGGATGACACCCTATTCTCCAATATTTTAAAAACATTTGAGAAAGTAGCATGCGATGAATTCTCGTCTGGCGATCTCGGTAGTTCGATTCCGATAATTCACGATATGTACTTATTCGACGGTGTCATCTTCGTTATTTGCCAGGACATGTCCTCTAGAAAATGGGTCGAGCAAGCTGTGTTAAGAGTGAATGAAATACTGAACATGAGTTTGAAGTCAACAGAGTTCCGCGGTGCCGTCGGTATCGTCACTATGACAGTTCAGAGTAGACTAACTCCAAGCGAAGTTATTGCGGAGTTACAATCACTCAACCCTAGACTACGCACTAAGTACTGGAGAGTTATAAGTTCAGAAAGAAATAAGCAGCATGTAGACGTTGTTCTTCAAATAGATAAGTTGTCTGCTCTGGTAATCACAGATACTTACTTCAACAATACTGTCGATGGGAACACAGTGATCTTTAAGCTGGGACATCTTAAAACTATGCTGAAACCGAAGGCTAGTGTAGAAGGGCTGTTAAAGAAATTAAAAAAGATTGATAAGATTTCTAAACACCAACAAAGTACCTCTCTAGTGACATCTAGTTTATACACGACTTCGCAAGCCATTGAATCGAACCCATCTCACCAAGTGCCATCTGATTTGGACGAGTCATCGAAGAATAAAGAACAGTTTGGTAGCGTCACTGGAAACGAAAAACTTTTAAGAGTGTATGATTGCAAAACTAGCGAGATTTCGTTCAAAGCGTTAGACACATTTGAACCCCGAATCGTGGAGTTGATAGAATCGCCTTCGAAAAATAGTGATGTAGGCGTAATGTTGACAGTGCCTTCGAAGTTGTTACCAGATAAAGATGTTGACGATATTCACGTATTGTTTGATCTGTTGGAAGATAATAATCCGGGGCTTAATACGGAGCTTTGGCAGGTATACTCGAGCGATATTTGTAGCAATAAAGATCAAGTTACATTTGTAGTAAGTGTGGACAGTCAAAGCGCGAAAGTAATTAAAAGCAACAAGTTTAACCCTGTTGTGTTGGGGGAGACTTTGAGATTTGTGGACTATTAAGTCAACAGTTAAGCTTAAAGCTTATTATTTTATCTAGGTATTTAAATACAGTGGTACCTCGACATACGAGTTTAATTCGTTCCGCAACCTTGCTCGTATCTTGAATTACTCGTATCTCGAAGCAAATTTCCCCATACAAAACAATTGAACTACCATTAATCCGTTCCAACCTCCAAAATGTCACCCCAGTTATTTTTGTTACGTGGTTTTGAATAATAAAAACGTATTTATAAATATCAAATATTTATTGGACAAAAACAAAAAAGAGAATGTAAAGAAATAAATTAGATATCCTCACTGGTCTTTGCTCTCACTGGTCTTCGCTACATCTTTCACCTGTAGGCCGTTTAGAAAAAGACATGTCCAAGGAGGTTTGTTTCTTCCTCCCTCTCAGAATGTTCCGGAAATGAGTTAGGCAAGTGTCATTAAAAAGGTCAGATGCACGACCTGTTGCAACTTTCTCTGGGTGTTTTTTTTTCACGTTTTCATAAAAGCACGCTGCTAACTGATCGTGTTGGCGCGACTGCGTGTTACTACCGAACCGGACTCGTATTTCGAATTTCGCTCGTAACTTAAAGCAAAAAATCACTTGCTCGTCGGCTCGTATTTCGAAAAACTCGTATGTTGGGGCACTCGTATGTCGAGGTACCACTGTATATATCCAAGGCGGTTTCCAAATAGACACCCTTCAATTTTAATGTACGAATATGTCACTTAAGTGAATCTATTACTATCGTGTTATAATAAATCAATGTCTTGTGTTATATTTACTAACGAAATGTTTTGGATGGAATTTGATAATTAGGTAAAATGTTGTTGTTGAACACATAAAATTGTTATGATAACTATCAATTTCGAAAGTTTTCTCAGATAAGAGCTTTTTTTCTGTTCTGTGTAATGAAAAAGACTACGTTAGTGAGACAGAACCCAGTGGAAGACATAGGATAGGGGGAATATGCACGAAATTCAGTCTTGTTTTATTGGTAAAACGGTCCAAATTCCTGACCTGAATAAATATCCAAAGAACGGGTCACATGCAACTCAGTGAAAACCTTTATTTTGTTGTCATCTTTTTCATGTATAACGGATTTGAATTTCATTTTTGTGTGACGTCATGCTAATTATAGCCGTACTTTTGCAGACATTAAATAGGTTTAAACTAAAAATTTATAAAAAAATTTGCATATTCCTGATCACTGTTGTCAGTTCATATAATTCATCGCTAAAATAACATGTTTTTTTTTATATAGATATGTGTAATTATGATATGAACATATTCTAGATACGACATCTAGGACCGCATGTTTTAAAAAAATGTTATGCAACGAACGAGCATCAAGATTTTTTATAAATTACCAGAATGACATTTAAAAAGCCCTGCTTGTAATGTTGTAATACTCGTAATGTATGATGCACAGAGAGTCGATATACAATGATATCCTGTTGTATTTCTGTCCCATGTAATTATGGTCTAATTAGAAGATAGATTGGATTGGATAGGCTTGATTAGATTAGATAATTTATCTATTTTAAAATAATGACATACCACCGCTGGTCACAAACAGAACACGATAAATTATTTTTTTTACAATTAGTTTACAATCATCTGTCTAGTTTGTAATTTACAATAATTTGTAGGTAAGTTTTCACGCGTAATGGATTTCATTCTATTATTTAATTGTATTATTGTTAATATTGTCTAATGTTGGTTTTGTATGCATGTGTTGTTGTGTTATTTTTCCAATTATTTTGCATTTAAAAATATTGTTTTTATATATTCGTTTGTGACTTTTTAAGGAATTAAATGTGATGATTAAATTGTTTTTATTTTACTCTTGAATGTGGAAATTGACTTGTATCCAAATAGTGAATATGAAAGAAAACAATCTCTACCAAATCTACCTTCTCGAATGTCGAATAATTATCGGAAGAACTAAAAACAACTCCTTTTTTCCCATATAAACGTTTTTCTAACTAAAATGTACAGTCAATTTGAGCTTTATTGTTATTATATAAAGTTCATATTGCTAGCAGTCACTGTTGTCTAAGCAATGTAGGTGTGTTCCTAACATCAAAGAGTCAATTTGCGCTTTATTAATGCTGTATAAAGTTGAAATTCAATCATATCTATCAAAACAGTGTGCGTGTGTGCGTTGGAGCACTGAATACATCGTTGGAGGATTTAATGTCACGTTCCAAAATTGAATAGTCACAAAATGTGATAGTTCATTTGGCCCTTTTTTGGAATTTGGTTGTCTATGCGATATTATCTATAAAATAAGTAGGAACAAACACTGCCACTTTACAAATCCTTTTGATAGGATCGAAGTCTGTCGGGTCCGCTAGTTACAAAGAAATGTTTCTCTACTTTAGTCTTCTACTTTAGCTGTCAGTTTGCTTAGTTAAATAGAAAATCTGATAAGGGAAATGAGATAAGTCTGTATAAGTCTGATAAAACATGGTTTTGATCTTGTTTATTGATTTTTAGCTCTCGAGTATTTATATAAAGTATTTTTACTGACCTATAACTATATAACCTATACAAGTGTTTTTAAATGTACGAAAGTGTTTGTGTCCGAATTTCTCTCGTTATCAATAAACACAGTTTTTGCGAACACTGTCTTCTTGTTGTAGATATGATTGACAGTTTTATGAACAAGTTTGTCTATTCTACATTCGAATATATACTTTTCTACGTCGTTGCGGTCTATGTTGTCTATGACACTGTTTACATTCTTAATAACGCTATCCATGACTTTGGCTGTGATGGTTTGAAATTCTAATTTCACTATATCGAGTTTTGGCACCTCTGAGTACAGAGGTGCCAAAACTCCTAATCCAATCTGTCTCTTAGGACCTGAAAAGGAAACAAAAATGATTTAATATTAGTAATATTTGATCAAGATTAATGGGCGTAATAATAATGTGGCTCCCATTTTCAAAAGTATACCTGTCCGACTAACTTTTTTTGTCTATGGTTTATTTTTTAATAGGATAGGGCAGCAAACGGATCCCCTGATGGTAAGCGATAACCGTTGCCCATGGACACCCGCAACACCAGAGGAGTCACAGACGCGTTGCCGGCCTTTTAAAAGGGAATAAGGGGGGAAGGGGTTGGTTGGGCCTCCGGTACCCTCACTCACTCGGCGAAACACAGCGCAAGCACTATTTTACGCCGGTTAATTATGCTAATTTGAAAATGTTGCCTGAGGTTGGTCCTCACCAGTAGGTTAACCACTTTTTATCCAAATAAGTTACGAATAGCTTAATAAAGACAGACAAAAAAAAATATTATGTCACATTAAAATATAAATCGTTCCACTTGTTGTGGATAACACTATTATAACATGTTTATCACAATTAAAACTCAATAATGTATTTTAATGAAATCAATAATTGATATACAAATTTAATAATAAGAATGACAAATAAAAAAAAATACTAAAAATGACATTTGAAACTTGTTATGAACCAAAGAGTTCTTAACACCATTTTTATCACGGTTTTAAAAATAATATCAGCTACATCCTATGCCGTGTTATAAGGTAATTAGCTGTTAAACGTAAACATGTATAATGTTAAAATAATATTTAATCGTCAACACATAAGAATAGAAGATGCTTTAGTTAAAAATTACGACTAATTTATAATTATGCGTAAATCATTATTTTACACCTGGAAAACGGTTCACTGACGTTTGTAACTAGTTCTGTTGACAATTCTGCGGAACTTACACATTTAATAACCTCATTTCTAAGCGGTTTACTTGTAGATTTCCAAACGGCATTCGCTCCATCATCTGACGGACACGTCAAGGCATTTTGATTATGAAAGACGACAAATAATGGTTCAAGGTAGGTGTCAAATGTCAGAAGTTGGATCAAAACGAAATATACTGAAAGTATACGTAATATAACGAAATATACCGATTATATGAAGTTAATATATTCCAAAATTATCTCAGTTTTGTTACTTTAAGGATAAGCAGCAAACTGTATGCTACCCAGCTTTATAATCAAATCGGTGATTAGACCTGTCGTCATGTCGTCTTGGCCCGTTAAGCGGGTGGATGAACAAAGTTTGCGTGTTGCTGAAATGCGTGTGTCAAGATGGGTGTGCGGACTGACAAGAATGGATAGAGTGAGGAATGAATATATCAGGGAAAGTCTGAAAGTATTAAATCTTATATATAAAAATGAATCGCAAAATGTGTTGGTAAGCGCATAACTCAGCAACGCCTGGACCAATTAGGCCAATTCTTTTTTAAAATGTTCGTTGAAGTTCAAGGATGGTTTTTACGAGAAAAATTCGAATAATTATCAGAAAAATCCTAAAATAGCCCTTCATCTTCATTCCCATACAAACGTTTTCTAACTAAAATGTACAGTCAATTTGAGCTTCATTGTTATTACAATAAAGTTTATATTGCAAGCACTCACTGTTGTCTAAGCAATGTAGATGTCTTCCTAACATCAAAGAGTCAATTTGCTTTATGTATAAAGTTTAAATTCAATCATATCTGTGTGTCATATCAAAACAGTGTGCGTGTGTGCGTTGGAGCACAGAATACATCGTTAATATCACGTTCCAAACTTGAATAGTCACAAAATGTAATAGTTCATATGGACCTATTTTGCAATTTGATTGGCTATGCGATATTATCTATAAAATAAGTAGGAACAAAAAACTGCCACTACATTTTTTTTTGACAGGACGAAGTCTGTCGGGACCGCTAGTAAAGAATAAAAAAGAATTTTATCATTTTTTTTTGGTCGGACCTATGCTGAAGCCTTAGATGGTTATGTTCAGCTTTGCAATGAGTGTGTTTGTGGAAGGCGCACGAACAGAAGGTTCGACGCCTAGCCGACTAACGACACCGACAACCGTTCCGGAGTCGTTAGGATCGAGACAAAGGGTGTCGACGCAACTTGAGCGCGCCGTCTAGCTCGAACGCTCAAAATCGCCGTGTAGTGCAGGGTGAGAATCTACCCGGTACGTGACGGTACCGGATATATCAAAAATCAAAATCAAAATAATCTTTATTCAACATAGACCTTTACAGGCACTTATTGACGTCAACAGACAAACAAAAAACAAAGCTTAAAAAACAAAAACCTTGTCCGTATAAGGAAAAAAAATATTGACTCGACACCTGTTCGGAAATTGGGAGAGCCTTCTCGAGAAGAACAGGCAAGAAACTCTGAAGGTCTATTTTTATTATCTCCTCTTTACAATGTTAATAATTATAATAATATAATATAAACATACAATATAGTATAACATACAATCATACCTAATACGATTACAGTCGTATGTATGTTTACATACACATATAAAAATAATACAATATTATAAATAATGTTGCTACCAAACATGACTCTATGAATAGTGTCCTTATTCCCAAATAGTGTGATCATTTAGATAGTCACTTACTTTATAATAACCTTTACTCATGAGTGTCTTTCTGATATGGATTTTAAATTTATATAAAGGCAAATCAATGACACTTTGCGGAAGTTTGTTAAACATAGATATACATTTCCCCAAGAACGAACAGCTAGTTTTATGGAGTCTGAACATTGGAACGGCAAGTTTATTTTTGTTTCTAGTATTCACATTATGTAGATCACTGTTTTCATTGAATTTATTATAGTTTCTATATACAAAAACTAAATTATCATATATATATTGACTAGCTAAAGTTAAAATATTAATTTCTTTGAACAATTCTTTTAGGGATTCTCTAGCTCGTAAACTGTAAATAGCACGAATCGCTCTTTTTGTAAAAGGAAAATACTCTCAATGTTAGCCGCAGATCCCCATAGCAGCAGTCCATAGAACATAACACTATGAAAGTAGCTGAAATAAACAATTCTTGCCGTTTCAACATTAGTTAAAAGTCTAATCTTTTTTACTGCGTACGCCGCTGAACTAAGTTTGATTGCCAAAGTTTCAATATGTGGATCCCACTGTAGTCGTGAATCTTTGACGGATGTGTGGTCCGGGTCTTCGCGCTCGCCGACGAGCGCGGTGAGTGAAGGAAAAACGTATCTGTGTGGCGTGAGGGACGACGCAGTTGGTTGGTGGCCGGCGGAAGGGATTCGTTTGCGCGTGTGATGGGGTCAGACGGTTCGGATAAGAGAATTTTATCTATAAAGGAGATGGCTAAGTACAGTATGGGCAATTGCCCTTGCAATGTATAAATACTGGATGTAGTTGCATCTAATGCTGGGTACCTGAAAGTTAACACATTCACTGCCACCACGATTTTCTTAAAGTCTACCGAGATGCCGCGATATAATACTGTGAACACGCTAAGCGTGTTCACGGCACTGCAACTTTGAAAAATAGTGAACACGCCTCGCGTGTCCACGGCACTGTTTATAGGTAAAATACATAAAACGGCTATATTTTTTTTTTGCAAACGTTTGCCAGTTAGTATTTCTTGTGTTGTGCGAGAATAAAGGTGTTAGTGACAGTATTGTCAGTTTTATACTTAATATAATGGCGAAAAAAAGATTTTATGGTAAGTATATGCATTATAGTGAAACATGTTGTTCTCAAACTTTTTTTACTGCAATCCCCATGCAATAATAATTAATGACGTTTCCAATTATTAATTTCAATTATGCATGTACTTTAATTTATAATGACCATGAATCTGGATGATTTATATAGATTCATGATATAGACTAAAAGATCTTTCTAACTGTCATAAATTGATTCTAAAATTTGTTAAATATTTTAAAGCACTTATTATCGTAGGTTCCTCTTACCTATGTATGATATAAATTAATTTTGAAGCATTTTCACTAATTACCTCTTTTTCCTTTACCCTTTTCTACAAAAAAATGACGAAGACGAAACAGACTATTCCCCTCCTATAAAACGGACAAACGTTTTTGTAGTGTAGAATTAAAACCGGATCCGCATAAAAAAAATCATCAAAATGACTAATTTCCAAGAACAACTCACGCTTGACCATAAAAGTTACTATGTCTAATTTATTTTCACAAAAAAATATGAAATGGTTTCTAAGACCTTTTCCTTATATATTTAATGGTTTAGGTTTTCCCCATACTGTCCCAGTTAAAAAAAACACTCTTTATACATACATAATCTCTATTTTTTATTTTATTTTAAATGGTGCACAATAAAGTTTATGTTCATTTCAAAATCAGCATAAAAGTAACTGCGCCTATAGAGGTCTTCTTCAAATACTCCGTAGTTATGTATAAAAAAACCTTTATGCACATCATGCAAATATGTGATGGTAGATTATGAAACGTAATACACGTAACGAAAAACCTTAGGCAGCCAACAGATAGAAAAAGCTCAAGACGGTACTTAGTTCAATGTCAGTCATTTATCAATTACTGCGTAATAACCTGTAAACGCATCTTATCTCCTAAGACAGAGTGAACAGAGGCGTCCTAAAAGTAGGTCTATTTACAGCCCTATACTCAACTGCAGCTCTGTATGACGAAGCAGAGGTGCTACAGAAGTTTTGAACTTAAAAATAGCAAAGGGGTCAATCTAATAAAAAGTTTGAGAGCCTCAAGGTAGCTCCAATAAGTGAACACGCGTAGCGTGTTCTTGGCACTGCAAAACCTTTATTTTCAAAAAAAAATCAGACTTGGTATTTATGGTTGCCGCTTCATTTAACCATTGCAGATCCTTCAAAAACTATGCAGTAATAATTTGAGCAGAATATCTGGCCTCGTTAAAGACATATTACCAAAACATCAAAAACCCGCCTGGCGTGTTCATGGCATACAGACTTCAATAAACTTGAACACGCCAAGCGTGTCCTCGGCATTGAATGTGTTAATATGTGATATAAAAAAAGTTCCGTGAACTTTTCATATTATTACAATCTTGAAACACATATTATGGTCGCAAAACTACAACTAGAGAATTTGCTATGAGCTTTAGGTAGGCATTTTAGTACAGATAAAATAACTGGGTAATATATTACTATTGTAGTGAATGATGGCTACCTATATATTGAAGAACATCGATTTTAATTCGTGATTGTGATTAAAATACGCAAGACCATTATTTAATATGTATATCCATATCGAGTTATGCGCTCAAGTTTACGCATTTGAAGTCGGCAAGTAGGCACAATACACAATAGGTCCGTTTAGAAAAGCAGGTTCAGTATTAAAATCAAAATTAAGTGATATCGCAACGAACAATCGAACAAACAAAAGTCGTATAACATCTGACATTGACATCTGACATTTTTAAAGTGCTGTGAAAATAAACTCTAAATACAATAACATCGATTAGGAAAGCGATATTATCGTGTGAATAAAACACTTATTTGTTGTTAATTGTTATCGACGATTAACATTAATTAAACATTTCTGTACAGAAAATATTCTTCTCTATTATTTAATGATTTTTATTTAATTATTTTATTTGATAAAACATAAAGTTTAATCCGCTATATCCGTATATATCGATTATTTTGTATAATGACCGAAACTACAATAATCGATTATCTCGTTTAAATGTCAACACTGTTCAAGTCCGGAAAATAGGAAAACAAGTTTAAAACTTTTTGACGTGAAACTTCTTTAAAATCGCGCCGAAACATACGGGTACCAGGTTCAAAAAGTGGACCGTAACGAAAAGGTCTATATCATCGCACCTTAATAATTAAAAAACTTTAGTCCGAGAAAGAAAAATGTGGTGTGAATATTTCACTTATATAGTCAGCTCGCTGTTGTAACATTGAGTTTCTTATTAAAATACTTAAAACACCGTCAATCTTGTTTTTGTTAAAAGCGATTCCCTAACATAGACGTTTCACGTTAAAACCAACGGCCGTGTGCCCCGGCACAGCCCCGCCCGATTTTTTTATTTAATTATTTTTTCACGAAAGTTCTAGGAAAATAATAATTATGTAACAATTCATTAATGAATATATAAAAATAACGAGTCAGTGTGATATATTTATACATGTTAAGGGCAGTCACTTAGCCATCTCCTTTAAAATTAATAAGGTTAAATAGGTCCGTATAATATCGGCCAAACAGTAACGGATACGGACACAAACACAGATCTTCGCATATCGTACACGTTTAACACGTGATCCTTTGCATGGCGAATTATGCTTGGCCAATTTTATAGAAGCATGTATTGTAGACGTTTATGAAACGTCATATTGGTGAAGTGTGCATGCCATATCCGATGATGAACTGTACACTCATGCGCGGACTGTGAATGTCGCCCGACCGACAGCTAACCGTGCCCGCGCTACAGCGCGTGCCGACGCGCGCGTGCGTCGCGTGCGGCGCGACCGCGGACTTGTACTGTGCGCAGTGCGCGCTCACGCCGTACTGCTCGGCGGCGTGTCAGCGCCGCGATTGGACCGAGAGGCATCGCGCTGTGTGCCACAACCTGGCCAGGTGAGTCGCGGCTATTATGCCTTATTGGGTAGACGACAATTTTTCAAATTCAATCTATACTAATATTATAAAGAAGTAAAGTTTGTGTTTTTTTTTTTATTGCAAAAGTTGACAAACAAGCAGGCTGCCCACCTGATGGTAAGTGTAACAGTCGCCTATAGTACATGTGGTTCCACGAGATTCGCAGCAAATCTGCAAACCTCATAAGAACCACAGTGTACGTTGCCAACTTGTGACATAAGATGTAAAGTCACAGTACCCAGTAATTTCACTGCCTATCTTACCCTTCACGCCGGAACACAGCAAAGCGAACCCTGCTGTTTGGCGGCGGAAATAGGTAAGACGGAGGTACCCATGCAGACGACCCTGGTACAGAGTCTACCTCCTAGTTTGTATATTTGTTAAATTGTAAGGGGTAATCTCGCGATGTACTGAACCGATTTTAAAAATTCTTTCACCAATAGAAAGCCACATTATTGCTGAGTGTCATAGGTTATATAAAAAAACGAATAATGATATTTTTTTACGTGGTGGTCCGTTTTGCAAAGTGAATCGGAGAAAAAACGGTCGAATGAAAGCGTTTCTTACGAACGCTGCCTTGATTATGAAATATATATTTTTAAGTTCTAGAGAAAAGATGTGGAGCTTGAAAATGCCTACAAAAAAGTCAACGACAGCATATGTCTAACTTTTTTTATATTTAAGTTACAAAAAGTAGTTTTTTTTTTAATATTAGTATAGATCATTAAACTTTTAATATTAATGAAATAATTTCAATCATTAGGTCATATTTATTAGTCATATATTACCAAAAATGATGAATCTTTATGAAAATAAGTAAACTCATCGTCTAATGTCTGGTTCCTATATTCGAAAACGATTCGTTTTTGCTACGGACAGTTAAATTCTGACATATTTTCCATACAACAAATGTTAAATTTTAACTGTCCGTTGCAAAAACGACTCGTTTATGAATATAGGAACCCGGCTTAAGTGTGAAGGCCAAACCAGCGGACGGTGCGCGATGGCTTCGGGTTTAATTCGGTTCGCGTTCGTGCTCGCTTCGGGGATTATTAATGCTATGCCCAACGAAGTGGGCGCGGGTCAGCTAGTATATAATAAGAGTACTCTTTTAGGTGAGAAATATTGTAGAACCAACAGTACACCTGCACCTATTACTTTTGAAGATACATCGACATGTTTGCGGCGCTGTCGCGGGTCGCTCAAACACGCTCCATACTAAATGCACTGCAATCGTGACATCATAACTCAGTAAACTCGTCAAATTTGTATGAGCGTATAAACAAATTTTAAAATAACTTCGTTATTTGTACGTTTATAAGTATTCTTTCTATATAAAAAAATGTTACATTTAATGTGAGAATGCTAGAAATGAGTTCGTATCATTAGAATGGTTTTTTTAAATTAAAAGTTATTTTAGACGTTCGGAGAAATTTATTGAGATATATTGAAAAGCTAATGGTTATATATTTTGATTTCAAAATGAGAGAGAGTATACATGTAATTATATATACATATAAATAAATACTAAATTATTAGGATCTTCGTTAATTCTTTTAAAATGGGTGAGGGTTGATAAATACGTTGTATGAGCGCGGATGAAATAATTATTTCGCTAATTGGTTATGAAAAATGGACTATTAATTTGGAGTATTGTCACATCACATTCGAAAAAATAGGAATTGGAACTGTCTGCGGAGAAATGACAAGAAAAACAGTTCGTAAGGAAAAAGATGTCACATTACATTCGAAAAAATAGGAATATGAACTGTCTGCGGAGAAATGACAAGAAAAACAGTTCGTAAGCAAAAAGATGTCACATTACATTCGAAAAAATAGGAATATGAACTGTCTGCGGAGAAATGACAAGAAAAACAGTTCGTAAGCAAAAAGATGTCACATTACATTCGAAAAAATAGGAATATGAACTGTCTGCGGTGAAATGACAAGAAAAACAGTTCGTAAGCAAAAAGATGTCACATTACATTCGAAAAAATAGGAATATGAACTGTCTGCGGAGAAATGACAAGAAAAACAGTTCGTAAGCAAAAAGATGTCACATTACATTCGAAAAAATAGGAATATGAACTGTCTGCGGTGAAATGACAAGAAAAACAGTTCGTAAGGAAAAAGAAATGCACAGTACCATAGTGATCTTCACCACACACATTTCTGGTCGTGGCGGTGGGTATGATCAGCCGATTTGGTGGTCTCAGAAAATTGTGATTTGCACCTTAGCACTGACTGTGTATCACTATAATCACCGGACGATCACTGATACACTTTACTGCTTTATTTGCGGTTGATGTGTGCGGTTTCAAACGTTGCGCAACACACTGATGATCATGCCATCTTGCGGAATATCCAGAACCTAATAATATAAGTGCGGGAATTTGATCGGGGTGTCAAAGGATGTGACGAGCGTGAGTGACAATACTCAATTAAACTAACTTAACCCTTAACTGCGGGTGTCGGTTTTCCGATTCCAGCCCCCCTAGACAAAATGCCTTTCTATTCGCGTTTTCTATAATAGATAACATAAAAAATGTATGGAACTGACATTTCCAGTAGATACGTCACGCGACTTGATGACGCTGATAGAAAACTCGCAGACAAGATGCTAACTGTGTTTCTATTCTATCGCTCGTCTGTGTTCTATTTTGACAGTAGAAGAGTTCTATACAAATTCATAGACAAAATGTAGTTTGTGACGTAAAAAATAGATACGGTTCTATTCTATTTCTACTCAACAAAGCGATTGCTCATACCCAATGGATTGGTGATAGATTGTTTGTTTGTTGTTTTAAAATAGTGTGTTTTGAAGTTCCTCCTAATGGCATTTTTTCTCTTTAAGCAAAGGAACTTAAGGCGAAACACGGTAGATTATTTTCTATTTCTATTCTATTTTCTACTGTCACGGTAGACACAGCCATTCTATCAGTAGATACACTTTGTCTAGCATTTTTCGATAGAAAACGCTTAGTCTATTATAATAGTAGAAATAGAATAGAAAAGACGCGCGTGCTTTTTGTCTAGGGCTACTGGATTGTCTGGGTGAAAGGTCAGCGGCCCGTAGTATCGATGTGAGGTACAGCAATCACTTCGGTGGAGCTGGACGGTTACTCATCCAACGTAAGGGAGGAATCCTGTTGACATGAGTTCCGAGGGAGGGGAGGAGCCCCCACTGGTTGGTTACAGTGGCCTCCCCAATAGGCTTGTTGCCTAAATTTCAGTAGTTAGATACTAATATACCTTGATGCCTATTCTATACAAAATAATTATTATTTTTGAAAAAAAAGTGCTTATTTATAAGAATAATTTTGCATTTAATTAAATATTTGACATTAGTCATCAAAAACGCTCATGACTGTCATGGCGTCTTGAATGACGTCACGCCGTGCAAAACACAGCTGTTTTAGTATCGGAATATTCGGTATTGTGAAGTTATTTTAATAAAAAATGGATTCATCGTATTACAAGTACTGCATAGTGCCCCAGTGTAATCAGCAGATACGTAAAAAGTGGCTAACACTCGCGAGAAGGAATGATGCCCATTCTTTTTCGCACTTCCACAAGCTTGGGAAGTTGGGAATGACATTTTGACTTTGACGTTTCGCACGGCGTGACGTAACACTTTTTAATTGGTGTTTGCTGTCACGTGACTTATGGCTTATTTTGTGCAATTTTATTTTATAAAAATATAAATAATCAAAAGTTATTATTTTATAAAACTTTGTTT
This sequence comes from Scirpophaga incertulas, assembly GCA_036419045.1. Lineage (NCBI taxonomy): Eukaryota > Metazoa > Arthropoda > Insecta > Lepidoptera > Crambidae > Scirpophaga > Scirpophaga incertulas. The sequence continues at coordinate 3,234,162 of CM071647.1, read as the reverse complement.
TTTCATAATTAAATGATCATCTTAATAGTTATGGAACCTAACGCATCAGATTTGTTCATAGTGGATACAAGCCTATTGGTCTCTCGGGGGACTCTCGGGGGCTGTGTCCGCCTGATGCCGGTAGGACTGGGTGTGGTGCTCGTGAAACATTTTTTGCGTGTGCATACACTCTTCAGTGGGGGGAGGGGGGGGGGTCGCTTGCGGCCTACCCCGCCGTTGTCCTATCACCCTTACGGTTGTATACCAACAAGGGCGGGATAGCGGTGCGTGCCATCTGCGCAACATCCAGGTGCAATGTGGGTCTTAGAATGATCTTCTGACCTACGTTTGAGAAGTGGGATTAAACTAACTTTTTAATTAATATAATAATTAAAAAATATATTTGACTAATAGTTGGTAGAAAAATTGTTACTAACATATTATATAATTACAATTACACCCGACTTTACATATTGTGTCCTTGTCACACTCGTTAGACCTCCATAATATTGTCCGCTAAGTCAAAATCTTTACTAACGATCTGAGGGCCTAGACAAGATACCTTTCGATAATCGTAATCGCATCGCTAACATAAAAAAATATATGGTATTGACATAACCACTCGAAAAGTCAAGCGATCGGTTATGTCAATACATTTTTTATTTTAGCGATGCGATTACGCTAATAGAAAGGCATCTTGTCTAGGCCCTCAGAACATGTGAGCACTTAACTTTAGAAAGATTGGTTTGAAAATTCTGTATGGCGCTCTCTTCTGATAGATCGACCATAACCTCAATAGGACCTGGGTTTAAGCCTGAGTTTAATTGGTAGGTCAAGTCGGTCGGGCCGTCCAGGTTGACATGGATTCCAACATTAACTCCTGGGGTATTTTGGTACGTTTCGTTCTCCTTGTGAGGTCTCTCAACCTCTCTATAAAGATGAAAAAAGAAATATTAAAAATATTTTTATGTCACTCGCTTGTGGCACCGCAGAACGAATCTCTGTTTGAAACTAAAGGTTCGAACATCATTTGTTAACAGGCTATCCACTAAGGAGTCCCATCCAGCCGCCTCAGAAATATCGAAGTAAGTCCCAACCACTTTTTTATTGCATACGGTGGCAGACGAGCAAATGGCCCACCTGATGGTAAGTGGTAACCATCGCTCATGGACCTGTTTCTTTTTATTTCACTGTCATCATTAATGAAAGTGTAATGTTGTGATTTTCAATATATCTTTCTACATAATAATTGTTAAATATAAGTTTAAAATTGTCTAATTTATTAACATTTAATAAGAAGTCTCACTGCCACAATATTGTTGTCAAACCAAACTTCCTTTTTGATTCCGTTGGTTATACTATATTTATTTGAAGTTGTAAAATATATTTCATATTGCACTTACATTAATTAATAAATGATTTTAAACTAAATATAATACGATTATCATAATCTTACATATACAGGACGTCCCACGGCCATGCAACACGGAGGGAAAGTATATTAAATAATGAACGTAGGATATTTTACTAAAAGAAGACATCGTTTTATTTTTAACCGCCCCGGCTTCGCACGGGTGCAGTGAAAAAATGGTTATGGTGGGTTATCCCTAAGAGATAGACATATACCATCGCGGTCTTTTTTTGTGGATTTTTTGTAAGTTGTACAATACTGTAGTACATTATTTTGGTCTGTCTCGTAGGTTCAGCCAGCGTTTGCAATATAAGCGCAAAAAACGTGCTTATTTACGACATCACATTAGAAACCTTTAAATTTATCAGTGTTTCTCTACTATATTATGCATTTATTATACATACAAACCTTCCTTAAGAATCACTCTATCTATTAAAAAAAACCGCGTCAAAATCCGTTGCGTAGTTTTAAAGATCTAAGCATACATACGGACATACAGCGAAAGCGACTTTGTTTTATACTATGTATTGATAATAAGTAGAACTGCATTCACAGATTTTTTGAAAATCGCCTACCTCAACCGGGAATCGAACCCGCCAAATGTGATAGAAAAATTACATGTATTAATAATCTTCCTGATGCAGATCGACGAAATTTCATATTCCAGCAAGATGGGGCTCCGGCTCATAACAGTAGGAGAACAGCCGAGTTTCTTAATGAATATTTTCCTTCCAAGATTGGCACTTTTGGACAGATTAGATGGCCACCAAGATCCCCAGATCTACCCACTTGATTTTTTTTATAGGGTTATGTAAAAGATTTAGTTTACAGGAACCGGTACAACAGTGTGCAGGAGTTACAAAATGAACTTAGACGTATTATTTCAAACATCCACCATGCAAAAATAAGTAAATCGACAGGGAGAGAAATTGTCAAAAGAGTGAGACTTTGTATACAACAGAACGGATCACATTTTGAGCATTTGATAAATTAGGGGTCATCCATAAAATACGTCACACGAATTTCGTGATTTTTTGCCCCTCCCCCCGTCCTTGTCACAGCTAGTCACATTTGTGAGACCCCCCCCCTAGTGTGACGTCACAAATTTTGAAATTATAGAAATTATTGAATGGTAAAAGCGGTTTCGAAATCAGTTTTATTTTCATTTTAATAAAATTAACATCAAATTAATTAACAAAACAAAAAACGATTACTTATATTAAATAAGTATATGGTCATTTCATGATTTTCTTATTATATTTTTCAAAATCACCTACTATAATCAATTAGAAAAATAGTACGTTTCGGGAGTACCCCTATTAATATATAGAAGAAGATACTATTCCTTTATTTATTTATGTGAATATAAAGACTTTACAATAAAAGTTAATATTTACAGCACTTTTCATACTAATAGTAATATTTTAAAATTTGCGTTTTAACAGTTAGGTTATAATATATTTTGAAATGTGACTTCACGAAATTTAAGATCCCTCCCACCCCCTTGTCACACAATGTCACACTTCGTCAACCCCCTCCCTCCCCCTAACCGTGTGACGTAATTTATGGATGGCCCCTTATTTTTTTTTTAATAAAATGAAAAATTTTATAATCTTAGTTTCATTTAATGTGCTAGGTTATTCAGGAAAACATAATGCTTATGAGTAGCCCTTTCAAACGCTATTATAAAATACAAGTAATTTTTCTATCATTTGGCGGGTTCGATTCCGGTCGAAGTAGGCGATTTTAAAAAAATCTGTGAATACAGTTCTACTTATTATTAAAAATAAAACGATGTCTTCTTTTAATAAAATATCCTACGTTCAATATTTAATATACTTTCCCTCCGTGTGGCATGGCCGTGGGACGCGCTGTTATATTGGCCCTTGCGATATATTGGCCGAAACCAAAACCGAAATATCGATCGGTGCTTAATCTTTAGGGAATGTGAAGTTGATTTTATGCGGTCAAAAGAGTGTTTTGAAGAGCAATTATTTTCATAATAGTAAAACTTACCATTTATAAATGTAAACTGAAAGTTAGTTTTACTACATGCATATGATAATTCCATGCTCTTTTTGTGCTCATTCCTTTGTGTGTTAAAATGCTTGTATTTTCCCAGCATACCTTTGGCGGAGCCGTTACGACAGCCGCGTACTCTCACTAGGGACTCGCATCGTCGTGACGAAGACGGTGGCTCTAGTGATAGAAATCAGAAAGTAAGATCGCTTATATGTATTTTGAAAAAAAAAAGCAAATATTCGCTTCGAATGGGACTCGAATTGTGTTGTATGCCTTAACAATCGGGTAGATGACATTTTTTTAGTTCTATACAGTGTGTCCCTGGATAAAGTGCAATCCCGAAAGGGGATGAAACTAGACCATGAATCATTGAGTAGAAAAATATAAAAAAAAAATATTGTAGGATTTACTGGTATTTTAAGATTTTCATGTTTAATTAAGGACTCTATGTACAAAAGTATTGATTTGTTCCAAAATAATGGGTCTATTTCTTTGAAATAAAAAAAAAAAAACAGAATGCCTAATACCCGGCGATGACCATGAAATAATAAATAGTCCGCAAAAAAGTAACTATCTTGGGTAAAAAAATGTATTTTTATGAAAAAAATTATTTTTTTAGATATTTATTTTAAAATACTTCAAATTACTAAAAAAAATGTGCCCTATAACTATGTAATTTTATAGCTTACTTTTATTCTTTACCATTTTAGCTTCTAAATAAAAAAAAAACACAATGTTCTAACTAAAAAAACACGCTATCTATTAACTTTTAAAGTGGAGCCTAATCGTGTTACCGTGCAGGTAGAGACCGTTTTTTCCATTGTTTCCGTCCTACTCTGTGCCCTACTCCACTGCCAAATGATGCTGCTTGACCGACTCTACCTTCATGCTTAAAGATACCCCTCCAGAACTAGCCCCTGCAGCCACAATTCCATTTAAATCAACACAAATAGCTCCTACTGTGTCTAATGGACTAAATTAAACTAATTTGAAGCGTTAAAATCAGTGATCTGTAAGCCTTCAGCAATTTTACGCGCTTTCTCGCATATTATGGGGCCACTTATGGCCATTTTTTAAGCTCGTGCTTGATGAAGTCATTCCACTAAAACTTTTACCAATTTATCAAACGTTCCTACCTTTTGCTATTTTCTCTGCACACCTCCGAATCTGTATTTTTCTTTGATTTCTTCTCTGTTTTTTAAAATGGCGCGTAACATAGAAACTGGTAAGTGAAGCTCAGCAGCTAACTGGTTTTGATTTGTTGTTTGTGACTTTTTATCGCAAAGCATTAAATATCTCGATTTTTTCTTGAAGTGACAATGCCTTTCGCTAAATTGTCATATTGTAACAAACAAATGATGCACTTGTTACAAAATTAAAAATTACAAAACAATCAGAGCGCGCGCGTGATTGAAACGGGATGACTATGTATTAAACGGGATACATATGAATGTATGAAAATATATTTTAAATTGCAGGGACTGGTGTAAATATGTATTATTATGCGAGAAATCGTATTATGCGGGATCGTCTTAAACGGGTTCTACTGTATTTAATAGTCATACCATCGTCATATTATTTATTTCCTGAAATGTAAACATATTTTTGCAGCGCCCTCTCATGGCGAAAAACTACAATAAGCACGATACGAGACAAGGCAACCGAAACAACCAGAACCAAAGCGGCGGTAACTATCAGAACAAATACGTCAATGGGACTGGAGCTCGGAGGTTCAATAACAAGCAATCTGTAGATCGCAGGTGCAGGTCGAACGAACAGGAGCAGGAGGAGAATCACGAGGACTGGGAGATCAAAGGTATACAGTAGTTAGATAGGGACGGTGCTGTTGGCCTAAATAGCGCCATCCTTTTCTAACCGGACTACGGTTGCTAGACTATAGCAAAGATTAAAGTTTGCGTCTTATTTTATAACACGGGCCTTATTGACTAAAGTTAGAAAGGGGCGGTACTATTGATAGGGGAATCAATAGCGCCATCTCTTTCTAACTTCACGGTAAGAAACGGTTACAGTGGCATCATACTGTGTCATCATGTCGGTGTTCATTTATTGGGTGATGACGAAAGATCAGTATACGCATGAAACTTCAAACTTACAACACAAATATTGGTTTCGTTATATAAAATCGTTACAGAATATTGTTACTTATGGTTGCGTCAAAGAATCAATAAAATTCTCGAACATTCGGAAACATTCGAGATAAACACCAACAACATACCTTCGGCTGCTCAAATTCAAAACCTAGTAACACCTAATTTGACCCTTGGTTAGGTTAGGTTTGGACCTTAAAAGACCCATTTTCATAGGTAATTTTTAAGATATAATTTAGCAAGTCTAAGCAATTTGCCGTGATTACGAGAATTTCTTGAAGTACTAATTCGAAACTTAGTATGTCAGAATACAAATTAAAAACCCTAGCATCTCAGGCAACTTACTAAGTTATGAATTTGAAATACCAACTTGCTATGTTTTGAATTTGGGGCTAAGTAAAAATAACAAATAAATAAAAGTTTTGATACTGTTTTTATAGTTATATTTGGGTAAATTCACAAAAAAAAAAGCACGAGCGATTTTAGTGTAACTATACTCCAAAAAGATTACGAGTATTACAAAGTAAAATGTCAATCATATAGCACAAATTTCGTCAAACAGCCAAATCGTTATCTCTTCTGGTTTCGTCGGGCTGACGAATCAAAGTAGCCGATCCGTTTTCTTGCTTCCTGAACATTTTTGTTGGAAGAAGTTACTATGTTTTGATTTTAAGTAGCCGCCTTGTCTAATGACACTTTCGTTGTTTCAGCTGCATCTCCCTCCACGGCCTCCAAACCTTCAACCCCTGCTATTAATCCACCCTCCACAGCGACGAACTGCAACAACCAACCGACGGAGAACAAACCGTCTTCTCCTGTAACTGACCAGCCTCAAGTAAAGACCAGTTCCTTTAACTTGAAGCTTCATCCGTCTGAAGTGACGCCGACTAAACGGCTAGTGCCAAAGAAGTGAGTTTCATTTGTATTCATAGGTTATGACTTATGAATTTAGGGCTCGGAATGAATAAAAAGTATCGATACTGTAGTCATGAGTAGTATCGATAAGAAAGTATCGTACTCGTAAAAGAACGACACAAAAGTATCGATACCTCAAAGTATCGAGTACTTTAACAGGCAGAGGCCAGCCAGGTCCTACGTAGGGACACGGTATCGAATAAAAAGTATCGATACTGTACTCATGAGTAGTATCGATAAGAAAGTATCGTACTCGTAAAAGAACCGTCACAAAAGTATCGATACTTCAAAGTATCGTGTACTTTACACAGACAGGGACCAGCCAGGTCCTACGTAAGGGACACGCTATCGAATAAAAAGTATCGATACTGTACTCATGAGTAGTATCGATAACAAAGTATCGTACTCGTAAAAGAACTACACAAAAGTATCGATACCTCAAAGTATCGATACTGTACACATGAGTAGTATCGATAACAAAGTATCGTACTCGTAAAAGAACCGACACAAAAGTATCGATACCTCAAAGTATCGAGTACTTTACACAGGCAGGGGCTATCCAGGTCCTACGTCATACTTTAGTATTGTCTATAACTTATTGTATGTTTAACTTTATTTTTAGTATTATCTGTGTCTTCATTCGGTAAGAGAAAATGAAAACATAACAAATGGTTTTTTTGTATAATTTTTTCGTGAGGGAAAGCAAATGTAGGTATCTAAACCCATTCAGGCAACGAACCATAGACTATTGAATAAACGAGTTAGAATTAAACAAGTGAAATGTGAATCCGGTAACGGATCTACTCTACGAATAAAAGCTTCAGCTCGATTGAACAAGATGGAGTTGCTAATGTTGCGATAAATTATAAAATGAAACCGATGATACTATTATTGATACTATTTGCCAACGAGGATATAGCTTAAGACTTACACCTCTTTTTTTTGTTCCTCTGGCAAATGCATTAAATTGCATACCCTGGCTGTGGCGAGCCGGCGGTTATGTGGGGCTCTCCTCCCCAGAAGGGGGAGGCCTACCCACTTAAAACCTCAGAGATGGCCTTCCTCAGGCATGTAGGGTGCCCCTGGGAACGCCAAGCGACATCCGGGAACCCCCAGTCTCCGCTCTCCTACTATACGTGCTACGGAGCCCGGCGCCGCCTTTTTTTTTTTCTTTTTTATTCCATAAGGTGGCAGACGAGCAAATGGCCCACCTGATGGTAAGTGGTAACCATCGCTCATGGACATCTGCAGTGCCAGTGGCACAGCTGAGCCGCTGCCTACCTGGAGAGAAATACTCTTTTTAAGCCTCGTTTGAAGTTAGACATATCGTAGCGCTGAGGAAACATCGCAGCTGGGAGCTCATTCCAGAGTTTGCATGTACGCGGAAGGAATGAACGCTGAAACCGAACTGTACTAGCCAAGATCGGTTCCAGGTGATATGGATGAACTCTACTGCGGTGGCGGGTGGTGCGATGGTAAAAAGGTGACGAAGGCACCATTGCAAATAAATTCCTCAGAGCACTCTCCGTTAAAGAGCCTATAAAGAACACACAGAGAGCCAAAGTCTTTCCGCTGCTCCAAGGTCTCTGTTGAGGCCGTAATATTGGGATCACCGATCACTTCGCCTCCTTCTGGAGCACCACAGCCCTCCTAAGACTTGCACCCTGTCGCCAGCTACCTGCTGGAGATGCTGTCCGTGGGTGACACCGTGGCGCTGTCCGTGGACGCGCTGAGCGCGGAGTGCCGCGGCCAGAAGGATGGCTTCGTGTGCCTGTCGCTCCACGAGCGGTTCCAGGATGACTTCCAAGCTCTTTGCACCTCGTACTTCGAAGCTTGCGCAGCCGACACGGAGGAGTTTACGTGAGTGATCATTTAAATTATAATAAAACTTGTAACACATTAAAATCATCAATAGTTGTAATTTTGATAATAGCTGGACGTGATATTTGACGAACTTGCATACTAACTTTCAATCCTTATTTCACCCCTATGCTAGAACAAATGTTTAATGATTTCTTAGGGGTCATCCATAAATTACGTCACACGAATTTCGTGATTTTTTGCCCCTCCCCCCGTCCTTGTCACAGCTAGTCACATTTGTGAGACTCCCCCCCTTAGTGTAACGTCACAAATTTTGAAATTACAGAAATTATTGAATGATAAATGCGGTTTCGAAATCAGTTTTATTTTCATTTTAATAAAATTAACATCAAATCAATTAACAAAACATAAAACGATTACTTATATTAAATAAGTATATTAATAGATAGAAGAAGATACTATTCCTTTATTTATTTATGGGAGTATACATACTTTACAATAAAAGTTAATATTTACAGCACTTTTCATACTAATAGTAATAATTTAAAGTTTGCGTTTCAACAGTTAGCTTATAATAGATTTTGAAATGTGACGTCACGGAATTAAAATCCCTCCCACCCCCTTGTCACACAATGTCACAGTTCGTCAACCCCCTCCCTCCCCCTAACCGTGTGACGTAATTTATGGATGGCCCCTTATCAAGTGCTTGAATATAAAGTTTCATGGTTTTTTTTTTTAAAATTAAGAAATCCCATACAAACATTCAATCCCTTCATCCCTTTTTTTCGAAATAATAAGTAGCCTATGTTCTGTCTCAGGGTCTAAAGATTGTCTGTACTAAATTTCATCAAAATCGGTTGCGAAGTTTAAGCGGGAAAGCGTAACAGACAGACAGAGACAGAGTTACTTTCGCATTTATAATATTGGTTGGGATTTAAAAAATTATCGTCTATCTAATTATCTTCACATACACACATACATATATGTCACACCTTGTGTCCCAATGGGGTAGGCAGAGCAGAGACCACCCCTCTCCACTTGCTACGATCCTGGCACACTTCTCTTGCTTCCTCCACTTTCATGAGCGTCTTCATGCATACTCGTCGGTTGCGAGTACTCTTGACCAATTCGCACTATCCGTGTAAAAAAGTCGTAACTAAACTTGGCGTCGAAAATGTTTTATTACGTAAATAAAGCGAGCATCATGCTTTACATCTTCTGTCAAAATCTCGTGAAGCTATTTACAAAAATGAAGAAATAAATGCAAAAATACAAAAATTTTGCGACTTTAAAAAACATAAAATTCCAGCATAAAATAGGTATGCATATTTACATTTATTCGTTTTAGAATTATCCCGCTGATAAAGTCATAATTATGTTTACGTAAATTTTTAAAAGAAGATTTACAAGAAAATTTATAACGCAAATATACATAATTACATGATCCTGTATTTTACAATCTAGGACTATTGTGTAATTCTAATTACTCTATGTACAAAAAAGCACTTTCCGTTAAATAACAACGTGATTATACTTACAACTCTAGATAGTAATGAAATATAAGAGAGTACGAAGCCGTAAGTAGAGTTAAATTAGTTCATATATTTCAATTCAAAATACATAACTAAAAAGCAATATTTGTAGTTACCCCTACAAATATGCTATGCTTTTCATGGAATAAAGAAGTAACCGTGTTTTTTTAGATTATCTCGAAGTACATCAATCTGTTCCTAAATTAAATGACAAGTGTAGTTGAAGGCAACTGTGACCTGCGATTATCTCTTTGAAACTTTTTTCTAGACCTCAATCAATAAAAATATAGGACAGTTTTTTTAAGCTCCTGAAAAGTAGGTGAAAATCACTTCCTTTTTCAAGGAATAGTGCGAATTATTTTTACATGATAGCTTTATGCATCATAGCGTTCTTTCCTGCCTGCCATCCTGCCAGGAGTATGGCAGGAGTAAAACTGAGTGACAGATTGTATAATGAAGTGATTAGAAAGAAATGTGGTTTGAAAGAGGATATCGTGACAAGAATAGAGAAAGGGATGCTTGGGTGGTTTGGGCATGTGGAACGGATGGATGAAAGTAGACTGACCAAAATGATTTATGAAGCTGGAGTGAGTGGAGACACGGGACGAGGAAGACCTAGGCGAACATATTTCGAACAAATCGAAAGTGTCCTCAAAAAAGGCCAGGTCAGAAGTACCCGCAATCGTCGAGCATGTATGAGGAATGTTATGAAAGTAGATGAAGCGAAAGAGATATGTAAGGACCGTAGCAAGTGGAAGGACGTAATCTCTGCCTACCCCCGTGGAAAAAAGGCGTGAGTGTATGTATGTATGTATGTTCTTTCCCCAGACCGAAACCGGGCGACGCTTTCTCGTACTACCGAGCAGAGGACGCCGCCTGGTACCGCGCGCGGTGCGTGGCCCAGGGTCTCGCGGCCCTCCTGGACTCGGGGAAGATCGTCTGCTGGGAGAAGAGTAAAGGGGATAAGCTGAGGCGGCTCGCGGCGCAGCACGCGGCCGCGCCGGAGTTCTGCTGTGTACTGAGCGCTCAAGGACTCAAGGTGAGCTGTCGTTGCGACGGTCCAACATTATAATACCTTAAATATCTGTATAATATAGTAATTTATTTTTTATTTTTTATGTACTTGGAAACAATGGGCCTTATAAGGCGGCTCAAAGTCACCCAGAGGGCAATGGAGAGGGCTATGCTCGGAGTTTCTCTGCGTGATCGAATCAGAAATGATGAAATCCGCAGAAGAACCAGGGTCACCGACATAGCCCGAAGAATTGCGAACCTTAAGTGGCAATGGGCGGGGCACATTGGTCGCAGGACTGACGGCCGTTGGGGCGGAAAGGTCCTGGAGTGGCAGGCATATGCTGGACACCGCCACGTTGGTAGGCCTCCCACAAGGTGGACCGACGATTTGATGAAGATCGCGGGACGGCGCTGGACGCTTGCAGCGCAGGACCGATCTGCGTGGAGATCCTTGGGGGAGGCCTATGTCCAACAGTGGGCGTCTATTGGCTGAAATGATGATGACTTGGAAATAGTGATTGCAATCCGGCGTCATTTTAAGTCCGGCCGGATTCGGCGGATTCAACCAGATCCGGATACGGATCAGCCGGATCCGGATACGGATCGGCCGGATCCGGATTGATTAAATCAAGATGATTTTCGCTTTTTAGTACAAAATAAGTGAGTTAACCAAGTGTCACTGCACTTATATGTTGGTAGTTTATAAAAAATAAATCGCAAATATATAAAATCGACTTTATTTCCTGAACAATGTTAAGACAAATATACAACAAGGAAACAATTAAAATTTAGTTGTGTAGCTAACTAGTAATAATTTTACGACGTAACGAGTAGCTCAGTCTTTGTAGAGTTCACTTTCACAGATAGATCAATTTATAAGTGACAATATTAATTATCAAGCAACTATAATATCTAATAGATACAATTAACCTTACGTAATTAACTGACATGAGATCAAAATCATTATTAAAGTATTTGAGAATGCTAACAAACAAGTCTTATAGGTATTTATGATTATGCCAGCTACCATGATTACTAACTGCTAGCACCGGATCCGGTCTTCGGATCCGGTATATTGGTACCGGATTAGGTAACCATTAATGATGCCGGAACCGCCGGATTACCGGATCCGTTCTTCCGGATTGTGATACTTGGAAAACTTACAGTACTACATATCTATGTGTCGTTATAACAATGCTTATCTATGTACAATTAATAAGTTTTCACATATAATTTTCTGAGTACAAGTGAAAATACAAAAACAAAAAAACAAGAGAAAACACGTCCCTATCGTAATAGGGAAAAACAGTGATGTCCATAGCTTCAATACCAGAAATAAGAATAAATTACATTTGCCTCACAGTAGGCTCCATAAAATTAATAATTCATTCAGAGGTAACTGTGTGCGTTTTTACAACAAAGTTCCAAGCACTATTGTACAATTAAGCTTAAATAAATTTAAAATCATGGTTAAAAGTGTACTTATTAGCAAAGCCTAATAATACGGTTACTGATTATGTAAATGACATGAATGCTTGGACTTAATGTTTCTTAGTTCCACCAGGCATTTCCATGAACTTTTGTGATTATACTTGTATGACTTGGTAACAATATATATTTTTGTAAATATAGATGCTTCTGTAAAAGTTATGGAGTTTCTTGCGCCCGTTCTTCTCTATAACTAAAAGAAGTCCGAATGGGTAGTAGGGAAAAAAATTTTGGACTATTCAAAAGAACATATCTCCTTGCCTATTTGAAATAAATATTTTGACTTTGACTTTGAGTATCATATAAGTAATAAAAATGTGCATTTACTTGTCTCGTCAGGTCGGGGACAATGTTACTTGCACGTTAACAGCTAAGACCACGGATGGATTCACCGTTGCACTGGAGGACATAGAGAACAAAGTCAAGATAGGAGAGGGTGTGATTACACGTTGGCTCCCCACTGTGGAGTACACGACCCATGCTGCTACGGGTAAGAAGTTTTGTTTCTTTTTTTATGATGTACCAGATCTTCATCCCCTTTGTCACCAAATTTTAATTCAATTCAATCAAAATTAATATGATTCAAATATGACTTATTTATTTATTTATTGTAATTAGGACCACCAGCAATTGTTATATATTACAAAATACGTCTAAATATTACAAATCCTTAATTATAGAATACAGTGGACCCCCGGTAATCCGGCCCCTGTCTAATCCGGCACCCCCTGTAATCCGACATGGTTTATTATTTATAATTGAATACATACATATTCGCTAATGCCTGATTGAACAAGTTACAACTTGTACGGTGCGTACAAGTTGTAACTTGTTCAATCATGTGATATTTATTTTTTTTTAAAGTATCTTCTATTTGTTATGTTTTATTTTATTAAAATAAAGTCCCGATAGTTATAATCTTTTTTATTACAAATGGTACAAGACAAATCTTACAACATGTGTTTTACAAATCCAAGAGTGCAGAGGAGAGTACAGCGCTCATACAGCAATGTCATAGACATATCACAGATTAAACATTTGCTATTCTACACGCTAGTGACAAATCACTACTGCGCTTGACGCGACGGTATTGTTTTGATTCTGAATGTTTAGTTTGAATTTGATTACATTTGACAACAGAGATTTAATCTTGCGTTTTAACTATGTTAAAAAAAAAATAATTGATGAATATTTTTATACATCTTAAATTGATTGATTTATAGTTTTTGATTATTTTAGTATGTACCTACATTTGTTTGTACACAATTATTTCCTAATGTGAAGTTATTGCATATATTTTGTAAGTTCTATAGCATTAATGACTTTAATTTTATAATAAAACGTAATCTCTCTATTGTGTTGATAACTTTACTAAATTTGAGATACATAATGAAGTATGATTTGTACTTCAGCGTATGTACATATATCTATAACTAATATTTAACTATAACTTACACAAATTGTTTTTCGAAATAATTTTTTATTGACCTATAAAGTTTGTATTAATTACTCGCAATGGTGTTGAAACACGTCGTATAACACTCGTGAGCAGTTGAAAATTACATTCTCGGCTGAATATTAAGCACTCACTGCGCTCGTGCTCAATGTCAGCCTCGTACACGTACCTTTTCAACATTACTCATTTGTATTATAATGTACTATTACAATAATTTATGATACGGGAAAACAAATATTTACGCTTTAGAATGTAATGTCTTCAAATCAACACCAAGCATTGGCATCATTTAAATAATCATTGACTTTGTAATAGCCCATACTCATGAGCGACTTTTTAACATGTGCCTTGAATTCTGAATGAAAAGGCAATTCAGCTACACTATGTGGAATCTTGTTTTAAAAATTTATACATTTGCCCATAAGGGAACCTCTAGTTTTTTGTAGCTTGTATGTTGGAATTATAACAGGCATTTAAGAGGAAACACTGAGAGCGAGAGAATTAAAAAATAGGTATTTACAAAATCTATTGCTGTCGCGCTGCGCCCGAACTGCCTCGAACAACCGAGCTATCAATGGTGAGTGCTACTGTCAATGTGTGCGTAGGTGGCCGCGCTAGGATGGTGGCGACCCGGCTCCTAGACGACAACGTCGAACGAATTCGCATATTCAGTCAGTAAGTGACAATTTGATGTTGATATTGGCGTTTGCGGTGTTTGTTCGTGTTGTTGATTTATCTCATACATTTTTGACCATCGCAATTCTTTACTTGACTTATTCTTTGCTTCACTGTTTTGGCTAATATTTTGTATTTTGAGTGTTTATCGTCATAAAGAGATAAATCGTAAGTATTTTATTATCAAAAAATATTGTTAAAATTGAAATAAAGCACTACATATCAACAAAGCATCGAGGTTTCATTTATGTCCTTACGAGACAAATAGACTTCTGCACATTTAAAGATATTACACTGAAATTAAAGAGGAATCATAATTATTATTATCAAATCCAAGGTCAATTACATATAACAGGCAGAAATATCTGTTTCTTTATTTTGTGGAGCCCTAAAGGTTTACTTTATGAAAGAATTAAAAGAGATGATGCATTTTGGCAGAAAATGGAACCTATATAGAACTCTTTTACTTAGACTGCCTATTACCTGAAATAATTGACGGTCGTATACCACGAAATTTAGCGGTAAGAGAGAGGCTAATCCATGGCCAATACTTCATTGGCCATGGATTAGTATTTTTTGCCTGGCTTAAATTTTAGATTAATTGTATTATTAGGACAATTTTATATATTTTTACTTTATTATTTATTTACTGTATTATTTTTATATTTAATAAAAAATATATCAAGAAAAAGTTTATTAATAACTTTACAACTTCAAAAATCGTTTGATCAAATACTTAGTGTCTTACAGTCTGTGATTCTGTGTGTGTGTATCAATAATATTTGTGCTGAAAATAATACGAGTAAAAAAAATTAAAAAAAGAAAGATTTTTTAATAAACAAGCTTTTATTTGACACCATTTTGGATTTAGAATGACGTTACTATATTTTTCAAGCAATTATAGTATAGCTAGAGTAATCAAAGCAATTTAATAAATGAATGTTATGCAGGAGACTAAAATCTGTTAAAAAAATCGACATCGATAAACAACACTAGACTATCGATAAAATTATCGACTATATACCTCATCATTGATTAGTGTATTATTTAATCTGCCTCCCGAACCTCAAGCCTCTCCCCGTAGTGTGCGATAGGGACAACTGCAGCTCGGAGAGAAAATATCTATTAATCGAAAACAAAATGTATTTTCGTAGTCCCCTGTTTATTCCCCCAAAAGTGAACCGATTTCATTACTTTTTTCAATAATAGTTAAGGAAAGGCTCTGGCTGTGTCTCTATGTTTTGCTTTTTTTATATAGTCACATGTAATTTGTTTGCTGGCCGTCTGAACACAACGGAAAATCAGGCTATTTTTATAGGATTTTAAACATTTATATCTCTTTTATTATATAATTTATGTAAAAAACAAAAACATAGGGACACGGCCACAGATGCTATAGATGCTGAGAAAAAAAATTATAACTCTACTGTGATTTTCCAGGGAGAAAACAGGGGACTACGTTTGTATGGAAAATAAGCCGCGCGGTTTCCTCTTAATGTAGTACATTGGTGCTAGTTATAAAGATAACAGTCCGCCCGCGGCTTTCCTGCCCTATTTATAATATTATTACTTATGTCAAAATTGTCTTTTTAAACTTATAAACTAACTAGCTTCCGCCCGCGGCTTCGCCCGCGTGAAATTAGTTTTTGTCAATTCTGGTCCCTTATGTCTAAGAGACTTACAGGGGCCAGCCTCACGTTGACCAAGATTCATAGTCCTCTCTTCAATTCAACCTCTATTTTAGCCCCATACTCGTAAAAATTTCAAAATGCTAGAACAAACGATTTTTTGTTTCTTATGACGTGATATTTGACGAACTTGCATACTAACTTTTATCCCTTATTTCACCCCCTAGCTGGTCGAAATTTCAAAAATGCTAGAACAAATGTTTAATGATTTCTTATCAAGTGCTTAAATATAAAGTTTCATGGTTTTATCTTTTAAAATTAATAAATACCATACAAACTTTCAAACTCTATTTCAACCCCTTCATCCCTTTTTTCAAAATAAAAAGTAGCCTATGTTCTGTCTCAGGGTCTAAAGATTGTCTGTACCAAATTTCATCATATTATAGTTTTTTTTGTGACGCGACAATTGGTTGGTAATCGTTATTGAATTGGATGTTTAACTTAGTAGTACCTATATTGTTAACTAGCGGACCCGACAGACTTCGTCCTGTCAAAAAGATTTGTACAGTGGCAGTTTTTTGTTCCTAATTATTTTATAGATAATGTCGCATAGCCAACCAAATCGCAAAAAAAGTCTAAATGACCTATTACATTTTGTGGCTATTAAATTTTGGAACGTGACATTAAATCCTCCAACGATGTATTCTGTGCTTCAACGCACGCACACTGTTTTGATAGATATGATTGAATTTCAACTGTATGTAGCGTTAATAAAGCGCAAATTGACTCTTTGATCTTAGGACACACCTTCATTGCTTAGACAACAGTGAGTGCTTGCAATATGAACTTTATACAATAACAATAAAGCTCAATTCGACTGTACGTTTTAGTTAGAAAACGTTTGCATGGGAAAATAAAAGGGCTGTTTTTAGGGTATTTCCGATAATTATTCGAATTTTCCTCATTGTAAAAACCTCCTTGAAGTTCAACGAACATTAACAAAAAAGAATTGGCCAACTTGGTCCAGGCGTTGTTGAGTTATGAGCTTACCAACACATTTTGCGATTCATTTTTACATATAAGATAAGGAATGTGCAACTCCCATACAAACCTATAACAGGTTTAAGGGGGCCAAGAAAAAAAGAAAAATGTATATAGTTAAATAATGTTATTAAATAAATAAATCAAAATCGGTTGCGAGGTTTAAGCGGGAAAGCGTAACAGACAGACAGTTACTTTCGCATTTATAATATTAGTTGGGATTTAATATATCTTTTATGAATAACAGATGTAATTCTTAGCATAAATATTTATTTATTTTCTAATTTGTGACACAAACAGCAGATACATTAATACACAAAAACTAAAGAAACTTACAAAACATAAACCAATAGTGTCCACATGAGAATATTTAATTCGATTCTGAGCAATCTCAACTTCATTGACATTTTAATTGGATTTTTGAATTTAAATTCAAAATCATTTATTCAGTCTAGGCTGTTACAAGCACTCGTGAAAGTCGAAAAGCTACGCCATCGGTTCGCAAATCTACGGCGGGAGACCTTGTACTGAGAAGAGCCGGCAAGAAACTCAGCAAGGGTTGTTTTTTTCCCCTGTATTAAATAGATACAGAGTCGTCAATTTGGAAAATGACTTCAAAATGGATAATTCATGAAGTCATTTTCCATTACATAATATAGGAAATACAACTAATAAAAATATAATTTGAAAACATGCCTATATTAATGCAACACATTAACATGCCTATATAATAAACTAGCTTTCTACCCGCGGCTTCGCCTGCGTGGCCTGATTGGGTCTATAGAGGGTTAAAGGTCATAGCTTTTGCCCACGGCTACATATGCGCAGAAGTCGTTTTATGGCGCGAAGATTTTATCGTGCTTCCCGTGGGACTATCTATTTTCCCGAGATAAAAAATACCGCAAAACCTTGCTCAAGAATCACTCTATCTATTGATGAAAGCCGCATGAAAATCTGTGCAGTAGTTTTTGAGCGAAGCCTTTATTGCGCATCCCGTGGGATCTGTCGATTTTTCCGGATAAAAAGTAGCTTATGTTACTCGGGGATAATGTAGCTTTCCAAAGGTGAAAGAATTTTTGAAATCGGCCTAGTAGTTTCGGAGCCTATTCATTACAAACAAACAAACAAATCTTTCCTCTTTATAATATTAGTATAGATAATGAAATATATGGTTAGCCGTTTTGTTTTCTTCCAGCGTCGACTGCAGCAGCCACAGCAACGCCCACGTCGGAGATACCAACGATACCGCGGCCGCAGCTGGTGCACGGGTCCCGGGTGTTCCTGGTGGACGCGTCGGAGCCATCCAGGACGTTCGTGAGGCCCACCGCGGTGGAGTCGCAGCGCAAGTACGACGAGGTCCTGCAGGAGGTGGTGCTGTGCGGCCGCAATGGTGAGATTCCTTTGTTTCATCATCATTTATATAAAACTAGTAGAGATGAAACGGATAGTGATTTGGCCGGATACCGGATACCGGATATTCGGCCAACTACGAGGCCGGAGCGCCGGATATCCGGCCACCGGATATTCGGCCGCTTATCGCGTTTCATATATATGTGTGTGTATGTGCAAAATAATCCGTTACTAATATTATAAATTCAGTCTGTTTGTCTGCTACTCTCTCACGCCTAAACTAAAGAACTGATTTTGCTGAAATTTGATACAGAGATAGATTAGACAACGAGAAACAATATAGATAGGCTTCAAAACTTTTGTATTCCCACAGAAAAGCGCGATATAGACGAGTTTAGGGCGTAAAGCACTCAGCGCGAACGGTATCGCGGGAAACATCTAGTATTCGGTATTCGGCCGGATAGTGCCCTACTATCCGGTATCCGCCGGATAGTGAAAATAGGCCGGATACCGGATAGTTACCGGATATCCGTTTCATCACTAAAAACTAGTTTCCCACAATGCCAAATAGTGATTGCAATCCGGCGTCATTTTCAGTCCAGCCGGATTCGACCGGATTGATTGAATCACGATGATTTTCGCTTTTTAGTACAAAATAAGTGAGTTAATCAAATGTCACTGCACTTATATGTAGATAGTTTATAAAAAATAAATCACAAATATATAAAATCGACTTTATTTCCTAACCAATGTTAAGACAAATATACAACAAGGAAACAATTAAAATTTAGTAGTGTAGGTAACTAGTAATAATTTTACGACGTAACGAGTAGCTCAGTCTTTCTAGAGTTCACTTTCACAGATAGATCAATGTATAACTAACAATATTAATTATCAAGCAACTATAATATCTAATAGACACAATTAACCTTACGTAATTAACTGAAATGAGATCAAAATCATTATTAAAGTATTTGAGAATGCTAACAAACAAGTCTTATAGGTATTTATGATTATGCCAGCTACCATGATTACTAACTGCTAGCACCGGATCCGGTCTTCAAACATGGGGGTTTTGATGGAGCTTTAATACCAAAAGTTGAAGTTAATTGATCTACGCACTGTTGTTGTGTCGAAAATCATTATTTAACAATTCAACAAATTATTATTTTTCTGATTTCAGAGCCACCGTTGCAAACACCCCCCACTAAAGGACAGATGGTTATTGGGAAGTTCGAAGACGGTCTGCATTACCGTGCAAAATGCTTGAGGACCAACATAGCCAAGAACAAATACATGCTGGAGTATGTCGAGTTTGGTATGTTTAGTCTAAATTTAATACATATATAACACTAGCTTTCTGCCCGCGGCTTCGCCCGCGTGGATTTCGGGATGGGTCTATAGAGGGTTAAGGGTCATAGCTTTTGCCCACGGCTACATATGCGCGGAAGTCGGCTTATGGCGCGAAGGTTTTATCGCGCTTCCCGTGGGACTATCAGTTTCTCCGAGATAAAAAATACCGCAAAACTTGCTCAAAAATCACTCTATCTACTGATGAAATCCGCATGAAAATCTGTGCAGTAGTTTTTGAGCGAAGCCTTTATTGCGCATCCCGTGGGATCGGACGATTTTTCCGGGATTAAAAGTAGCCTATGTTACTCTCCATCCCTTCAACTATCTCCACGTACAAAATCACGTCAATTCGGCGGTTCGTTTTGCTGTGAAAGACGGACAAACAGACAGACACACTTTCCCATTTATAATATTAGTATGGATTCACGCCTCTCTCCCATGGGGTAGGCAGAGATCACATTTTTCCACTAGCTATAATCCAAAGCTTCCGCGACTTTCGTTAATACTTAATGCACCCTCGTCGGTTAAGGGGTGCTCTTGACCTGACCTTCCTTCAATATAACACCTATTTGGTGGCAAGTATGTTCATAGGTAGCTAAGTACAGTATGGGCAATTGCCCTTGCCATGTATAAATACTGGATGTAGTTGCATCTAATGCTGGGTACCTGAAAGTTAATATGTGATATAAAAAAAGTTCCGTGAACTTTTCATATTATTACAATCTTGAAAAACATATAACATAAAAACCCCTATGATATTATGGTCGTAAAACTATAACTAGAGAATTTACTATGAACTTTAGGTAGGCATTTTATAACAGATAAAATAACTGGGTAATATATTACTATTGTAGTGAATGATGAATACCTATATATTGAAGAATGTCGACTTTAATTCATGATTGTGATTAAAATACGCAAGACCACTATTTAATATGTATATCCATATTGAGTTATGCGCTTAAGTTTCGTTACGGATTTGAATAACATCTATCTATCTATCCTAGGGGTGTCCACTCAAACAATGTATCGATACCTTGCGATATATCGTTTAAAAATATCGATATTTCTTTAATACCGAATATTTTCCACAAAAATTTTATATTGTTCTTTACTTATCAAAAGCAGTTTGTTGCTGTTTGTATCGTGTATGTGAAAGTATAATCAAAGATCAGAGTAAGATAGTTATACTGATAGTGTAATAAACAGCAAAATCTTCGAGAAAGTTATTTACAATCAACTAATAGGTCACTTGAGAACAAACAGATTCATGCATGAAAGCCAATTCGGCTTTACCAAAGGTAGATCCACTACCGATGCCGGAACTGCACTTATGAAACATATTTTTGACGCATGGGAGGGCAAGCGGGATGTAATTGGAGTGTTTTGCGACCTTTCCAAAGCGTTTGACTGTGTGAGTCATGAAACGCTTTTAAGTAAACTTAGACATTATGGTGTCTCGGATGGAGCTGTTAGCCTTTTAAAATCTTATTTATCAGACAGATTGCAGAAAGTCGTTATTAATAGATCAGAATCTGCTAGCTCGCCTATAACTATGGGGGTTCCCCAGGGATCAATATTGGGTCCTCTACTGTTTCTAATATATATAAATGACCTTCCTTACTACATTACAGAATCGTGTGAGACAGTATTGTTTGCAGATGATACTTCTTTACTATTCAAAGTTGATAGACAAAAGGAATGTTATGACGATGTAAATAGTGCTCTCTCGAGAGTTCTGTATTGGTTTACAACTAATAATTTGTCTTTAAATTCTAAGAAAACAAAATGTATCAAATTCTCTTTGCCCAATGTAAGGCAGGTTGATACTAGTTTAAATATGAATGGTGATGTCATTGACTTGGTAAATAATACTAAATTCTTAGGCATTACGTTAGATTCACGACTACAGTGGGATCCACATATTGAAACTTTGGCAATCAAACTTAGTTCAGCGGCGTACGCAGTAAAAAAGATTAGACTTTTAACTAATGTTGAAACGGCAAGAATTGTTTATTTCAGCTACTTTCATAGTGTTATGTCCTATGGACTGCTGCTATGGGGATCAGCGGCTAACATTGAAAGTATTTTCCTTTTACAAAAAAGAGCGATTCGTGCTATTTACTGTTTACGGGCTAGAGAATCCCTAAAAGAATTGTTCAAAGAAATTAATATTTAACTTTAGCTAGTCAATATATATATGATAATTTAGTTTTTGTATATAGAAACTATAATAAATTCAATAAAAACAGTGATCTACATAATGTGAATACTAGAAACAAAAATAAACTTGCCGTTCCAATGTTCAGACTCCATAAAACTAGCTGTTCGTTCTTGGGGAAATGTATATCTATGTTTAACAAGCTTCCGCAAAGTGTCATTGATTTACCTTTATATAAATTTAAAATCCATATCAAAAATACACTCATGAGTAAAGGTTATTATAAAGTAAGTGACTATCTAAATGATCACAGTATTGGGAATAGGGACACTATTCATAGAGCCATGTTTGGTAACATTATTTATAATATTGTATTATTTTATATGTGTATGTAAACATACATACGACTGTAATCGTATTAGGTATGATTGTATCTTATACTATATTGTATTTTTATATTATATTATTATAATTATTAACATTGAAAAGAGGAGATAAAAAATAGACCTTCAGAGTTTCTTGCCTGTTCTTCTCGAGAAGGCTCTCCCAATTTCCGAACAGGTGTCGAGTCAATATATTTTTTCTTTTTTTTTCCTTATTCGTACGTACGGACAAGGTTTTTTTTTTATTATTTAAGTTTTTTTTGTTTTGTTTGTTGACGTCAATAAGTGCCTGTAAAGGTCTATGTTGAATAAATATTATTTTGATTTTGTAATAAGGTAAGGGGCCGTCCATTACTCACGTGATCTTTTTTTAGCATTTTTTAAGCTCCCCTTCCCCCTATGTGTTACGTAGTGAGGTTTAAGACTATCGATCTATTGAATATCCCTAATCTATCTGTGCACGACGGCACACTTCGCTTACTGTGATTGGTGAAGGATTCCGAACGGTGCGGCCCGGGTTGTTCCAGGAAGAAATCAAACCGCCAGTTTTCTTGTGTTCAGTCGGGCAGCAGGTCTTCAGGAGCTTTCTGTTGTGGTGTGGTTGGACAGTCGTCCGCTTCAGTATGTGGTCCCCGTCGTAATCCGTGCCGAGTAGCGGGAGTCCCTCAATTTATTCCCAAAATCATCCCTACCAAAAAAATGCTATTTTTGAGACCCCCCTAGCGAGGCTTTACCGTACAAAAAGTACCTGTCGAACCCTTTTGCCCTTTATTTGTCCCTTTGTTCACATAATATATTCTTAACAATTTAAAAGTAAGGGTAATTTTTAAGAAAATAACAACCGAAACAACCTATATACGATTTACCGAACTGAAATCAATTAGAACACGGAATGGTTAATTATCTATAGGACACCAATCGCACGTCCGTTGCGCACGAACCCGTAGCAAAGAGTGGCGGTCGAGGCGAGCTGTTGTCTGGCGGGGCTTGCGATTGCGCCACCGGTTGTGACGTCACTGAGTAGAGGGGCCGGGCAATGGAGAATTCTCTAACAATATGCTTATTTGCTATATGTTCCCTTATTTCCATCCCTTTCATATATAAGTAATCTGTAGGAGCTCATTTTTTCCTCTATTTTGTCGTTTACTATGTCGATAATACGTCTTCCAGGGTGAATTTTCATCCCTGTTTCGGCTTAATTTATCCCCCACAAATTACCTATAGGACTTAAGTCGTCACTCTCTAGGGCATATGTTCGGAGAGTATATCAAGTATCTACTATATTTTAACCCGTGGCCACTGAGAATGCTCGGCAACATACATATAGGCACTTTTATATGTGTGCGATAGGACATTTATCTGACATTTTCATACATTTGCAATTTCACAGTGGCCACCTGTTTACAATTTTATAATTTATTATGCCCTAGCTATCCATAATATTGTTCATTTAATACATTAACATATAGTATGCCCAAATTCAACAATAGTTTTCATATATCTATACTAATATAATAAAGCTGAAGAGTTTGTTTGTTTGTTTGTTTGTTTGTTTGTTTGTTTGTTTGAACGCGCTAATCTCCGAAACTACTGGTGCGATTTGAATAATTCTTTTTTGTTGGATAGTCCATTTATCGAGGAAGGCTATAGGCTAAATAACATTACGCTATGACCAATAGGAGCAAAGACAGAGCAGTAAATGTGTAAAAAACGGGGAAAATTATTCATTTTTGAAGGCTTTCTTTGCGTGCGCTGCGAAAACGGTTCAAGATACACAAAAAATATGTATGAAAGAATTATTCCTCTATACATGATCTAAAAAAAAGTCCGCGACGGCATATGTCTATCTTTTAAGGTTTAGTCACAATGACCGTTTTTATGGTACCAAATTTGGTCGAAATAATTTGTTTAAGTTGTATCAACATAATAATACTAAAAATTCTGCGGAAACTCGACCATTCCGAAAATCCCGCAAGAACGGGAACTATGTGGGAAAAACCAAAAATCTGCCGGAAGTCACTATTCCACGCGGACGAAGTCGCGGGCAAAAGCTAGTCTAACATACTTTCCCTAATAAACTCATATATTCTTATGCTTACTCTTCTATCTTTGTCTAAGGGTTTTTAATCAACATATATATCAATCTTACATACTATATGTATTCCTATTGCTATGGGAACCTATTCTATATAGTTTATTCATTTCCTAAGCTAAAACTTATCTTTATTTCTTAACTATGCTTAGTGCTATTCTTAATATTATTCCGCCGTTTTATTACTGTCTTTAAATCTTATACATTTTATTTTCTAACTATCTATTCTATCGCGAACACTATCCATTACCTTAAGTCCCATAACATGACCCTTACAGACCTTACTTTGGGTTAAGCTAATTGGTGTACTAATTTTTATTTACTAAATATTTATTTATTTATTAAATAAACGGACGACCTTGCCGAATGGTCAGTACACTGGTTTCGATTTGTTTTCCGTTTGTAAACAAACGCTTTTGTGCCTTAGTCATGGTTGTTCACATATATTTCTGTCAAAATTATTTATATATGTAAAATATATAATGTCTAACCGTTACTTTGGGTGAGGCTAAAATTGGTATGAGTGAGAGTATAAAAAAAACTATAGTTATTAATGTTTCTCTTAATTTTCTCCATAGGTAATATCGAAATAACCCAGCTCGAAAAGTTAACTGGCTGTCCGTCTAAGTTGGATCTATCAACCGTTCCCACCGAAGCATCCCAAGCCACCCTCAAAATAGGCTGGACGGGAGAATTCTCTGCATCGGCTAAAGAATATATCCAGCAACTAAAAGATGATACAGTTGAACTTGTGTTGGTGAGTACAATTTTATATATGTATTGTAATTTACCTATTTCAGTACAGCCAACATCAAAAGTAGCTTAAGAATTTACTACTTACATAATAGTGTTCAATTACTTTTGATGCTGACTGTACACTTACAACGTTACATTTACAATGGTCCGTTGTCAACGGAGTATCGTAGAGGAGTATTTACTAGAAGTATCTTATATATAAAAATGAATCGCAAAATGTGTTGGTAAGCGCATAACTCAACAACGCCTGGACCAATTTGGCTAATTTTGGTCTTGAATTATTCGTAGAAGTCCAGAGAAGGTTTGTACGTAGAGAAAATTTAAAAAAATCTTGATAAAGTGTAAAATCAACATCTTTCTATTACTCCCATATACAAACAATTTGTATTAATACTTAAAAGCCAATTTGAACCTTTGGCAAGACAAAAAAGTGACGTTAGTTCTGTCAAACAAATTTAATGTCATCATATGTCATTTCAAGTAGGAACAAAAAACTGCCACTGTACAAATCTTTTTGACAGGACGAAGTCTGTCGGGTCCGCTAGTTTACGATATTTTTCGACTTGACTTCAAAAAAAGGAGTGTTCTCAATTCGACTGGTAGATTTTTTTTTATTTGTTCGCCGATTTCTTCGTCATTTTTGAACCGATTTCGATGATTTGTTTTTAGTTAGAAAGAAGATACTCCCGGAACGGTACAATGATGAGGATATCAGGGTCTGATGATGGGATCCTGGAGAAATCGAGGGGAACCGTCAAATTTTATAAGCACATGTACCGCGTTTTACATATTTTTCTAAAGTTATATTGGCATACTAGCTTGTGCCCGCGGCTTCGCCCGCGTACTAATCGTATTTTTCAACCGTCTACATAAAGGGGCTTCTCAGTGTGACCCGTATGTTTTATGTACGTATGTATGTTTGTCCGCGATTATTTCATGTTTGGCTGAACCAATTTAGATACCATAGAAACAATACCCATTGTCTATTTTCAGACTTTGACACCCCATTTCCCCCTTTTAGGGGTTGAATTTTCAAAAATCCTGAAAGACGTGTTTACTCATTTATTGTTAGGAGTACTCCTGCGAAGTTTCGAATAAAATATTCAAACAAATCTTGTTTCTCCATACAAACTTTGGACCCCCATTTCAATTTGAAAAATCCTTCCTTAGTGCACCCCTACACCTTATAAGGAACCTACGTGCCAAATTTGTAATCTCTAGGACCAGCGGTTTGGGCTGTGCGTTGATATGTCAGTCAGTCAGTTTCTTCTTTTATATATTTAGATTGGCAAGAGCGTCGGTGGCGCTGTGGTCTCGGCACTGGTTTGTGCGCCGCATAGAATCGGGAGGCCCGCGATCTAATCCCCGCCGTGTACCAATGTGTTTTTGTTCCGAATTTCATATGTACATTTATCCGACGCTCCTACGGTGAAGGAAAACGTCGTGAGGAAACCTGCGTACATCTGCGAAGCGATTCAAAGGTGTACGTAGTCAAGCAACCCGCACTGGGCCAGCGTGGTTGACTAAGGCCTAATCGCCCTAACGCAGTTAGGGTAGGCTCGAGCCCCTCAGTGGGGACGTATATGAGCTGTGATGATGATTGGCATTTGCTTCTGGCAATCATAATGTTATGCTGCTGAACTGATGATGGAAGATGTAAGTCCTCAATTACTATTACAGTTAGGAAATAGTTCTTTCAACATTGATATATGGATTTATACTCCTCTTCGTAGCTTTTATGAAGAGAAGTACAGGTCCACTAAACATTTCATGAAGTACAGGTTCACTAAACATTTCTTATATTATGAGAAAGTACCATGAGACCAGTAACTGATCATGGCATCCCAGGAAATCGAGAGGAACTGTCGAAACTCACAACTGTGACTCTATCTCTAAAACTCGTAAAATAAACTAATTTATAACAAAAAAAAATCGACTTCAAAATTTTGGAGCCGGTGCCAGTCAAACATCTGTGATTACTAGAGATCGGATAATCGGATGCATATTTACCTAAAGTTAGTTTAAGACAAAGTATGGAAACGGCTTTTTATTGTTTTGTTAAATAAAATTTTTCACCATTTCTGTTTTTTATTCAATTATTTAATTGATTATTGTTTTAGTCAAACTAGCTCACTACTTTCGTATAACACTCTTCATGTAATAAATCGTACATTCATAAATCGCACGGGGAACTGAAACTAAACTTCATGTAAATACGTAGGCATAGTTGTATAAATGAACCCGGAGTCTCGGTCTTTTGAAAATAAATAATACCACGTGCTAATTAGTCATTTTCAAACAATATCACTACGTTAAATTTGCAGTCCCGTATTTTCCCGGGATTTTTATTTAACAAAATGTATTTTAAAAAGCCGCTTCCATAATTTGTGAGACAAAAATTAACTTTAGGTAAATATGTAACCGATTATCCGATCTCTAGTGATTACAGGCTGGCACCGACTCAAAATTAATTTACTATAGTAATATTGATAAAATAATTGTACATTGCTAAATTTACAATAATATCATGTAAATATTGTTTATAGTTTTGGTAGGTTGAACAGGCGCGAGTGGAAATAAAGAATTTCTTAAGTTGTTAATCACAGTACTCATATTTAATTAAAAAACTTATTTCTTACTTTTTAGTACTTCATTGTTTAGTTTCCATGTAAATCATAATTCGAATTACTTTGTGCTAAGTTAACCATTTTTTGGTTTTTTAGTTTTTGATTTTTCAATTTTGAAGTCGATTTTTTTTGTGATGCTTTTACGAAGGTTACGAAGCTTTAGATATAGGTTTTACGTGATAAAGTAACCAACATCCACCCATATATACAAACCTTCTTTTTATATTCCTAAGTATACACATTTATCTGGTGAAAAGTATGTTGAATTAAAACCGTGGTCCAGATTTCTTGTTGTATTGTTTCCTGTATCGTGGGTACAGTCGCGAACATACAATCTCACATACGCGCAGACAGGAACGAATTTATGTAGGTCATACAAAATATTCGTTCCATGCGGGAATCGAACCCGCGCGACCGTGTAGTAGCCGATAAAATTGTTTTTGATTTTACAAAAAATGGTTATTTCAGAAAACATAAAATACTTTATATATACTCTTTATTGGACCCAAACACTATTACAATAAAAATATTAGGAGGTACAAATTTAATTAGTCCAAAAGCGGATTTTTATCTCAGAGAGATTTCTTCCAGCCAATCCTAGATGGTTAGGTGAAAATTTTAAAGAAAAATTTGCGGGGACACTTTATTTATATATAATATATAAATATACTAGCGGACCCGACAGACTTCGTCCTGTCAAAAAGATTTATAAAGTGGCAGTTTTTTGTTCCTACTTATTTTATAGATAATATCGAATAGCCAACCAAAATTGCAAAATAGGTCCAAATGAACTATAACATTTTGTAAATTTTGGAACGTGATATTAAATCCTCCAATGATGTATTCTCTGCTCCAACGCAAGTACGCACACTGTTTTGATAGATATGATTGAATTTCAACTTTATATAACGTTAATAAAGCGCAAATTAACTCATTGATGTTAGGAACACATCTACATTAATTGAAAAACAGTGAGTGCTTGCAATATGAACTTTATACAATAACAATTAAGCTCAAACTGACTGTACGTTTTGGTTAGAAAACGTTTGTATGGGAAATAAGGTCGTCTGGTTTTAGGGTTTTTCCGATAATTATTCGATTTTTTCTCGCCGTAGAAACCATCCTTAAACTTCAACGAACATATTAACGAAAGAATTGGCCAAATTGGTCCAGGCGTTGTTGAGTTATGCGCTTACCAACACATTTTGCGATTCATTTTTATATATAAGAAGAAGATGGAACTACGGAAAACAAATTCAGAAAGCCACGTCCAAGGAAAACGACGCCCCGGGAAGATCTGCATATTGTACGTCTTGCTAAACAAGAACCGTTTAAAGGATCCATTAGAAATGAGGTGTTTTCACCAAATGACCCCAGAGATCGTATTCATAAGTAAATGTATATTGTAAACTGATGTATATTGTATTAAGTGTGCCTTTTGTATCGTGAATAAATGTCTTCTTTCTTTCTTTCCGTTCGTGCGCTTTCCACAAACACTCGCGGTAAAGCTGAATATAGCCATCTGAGGCTTCAACATAGGTCCGAAAAAAAAGTGAACGTCATGTCACTTTCACTCGCACTATCGCGTTGACACTTTTTTTTTTATAGGATAGGGCAGCACACGAGCAAAGGGATCAACTGATGGTAAGCGATATAGATATAGATTTAAATGTACGAAAGTGTTTGTGTCCGAATTTCTCTCGTTATCAATAAACACAGTTTTTGCGAACACTGTCTTCCTGTTGTAGATATGATTGACACTTTTATGAACAAGTTTGTCTATTCTATATTCGAATATATCCTTTTCTACGTCGTTGCGGTCTATGTTGTCTATGACACTGTTTATATTCTTAACGCTATCCGTGACTTTGTCTTTGGTCGTGATGGTTTGAAATTCTAACTTCACTATATCGAGTTTTGGCACCTCTGTATTATCCAATCTGTCTCTTAGGACCTGAAAAGGAAACAAAAATAATTTATTATTAGTAATATTTGATCAAGATTAATGGGCGTAATAATAACTTGGCTCCCACTTTCAAAAGTATACCTGTCTGACTAACTTTCTTTGTCTATGGTTTTTTTTCTTTTATGATGGTAAGCGATAACCGTTGCCCATGGCCATCCGTAACACCAGAGTAGTCACAGATGCGTTGCCGGCCTTTTAAATGGGAATAAGGGGGCCGGGGGGGTTGGTCCTCCAGTACCCTCACTCACTCAACGAAACACAGCGCAAGCGCTATTTTACGCCGATTTTCTGTGAGGCCGTGGTATCACTCGTATCCCACGGTGCCCTATTCTTCCCGTTGGGCACGTGACGTAATTCGTTGTCTGATGTGGCGTTGTGTTCGACAGAATCTACCCTCTGGTGCCGCGTCCGCGGAGAGTGGCAGCGAAGTGCTCCTCACTGTCGCCAAGACCAACGAGTCTGTCAATAAGAAGGTGGAAGAATTGTGCACCCCCGAATGGAAGAAGTTGGAGATGAACGGTGGCGATGTTGTTGGTGAGTTGATTTTTGTTCGCAATACTTAATTCTCTCTTAAATATTTGTGCACGACTCTGGCACACGTAACTGTGGCTGGAATTGACAAGGATCCCGAACTGCGAGGGGTTGGTCCAGGAAGAATTCAAACCAAATATATTCAGTTCACACGGCCAGACAGGGTCTACAGGAGCCTTCTGTGGTACTTCCGGCAGTCGTCCGCTTCTATGTATATTCTCCGTCGTAATCCGTGCCGGGAAGGGGGGAGATATTTATTCCCGTTTTTGGGCGCCGTTTCAACGCACCAGAATGTCTGATTTTAGACCCCCCGGAAGGACGTACCGTACAGAAAGCGCCTGTTTAACCCTTTTGGCCCTTTATTTTGTCCTTTAATTGATATCTCATATTATATTCTGGTTTTATTTTTCCTTTACTATGTGTAGTAGCTGCAGCATAATTATAATTATTATTCGTTAAATCAAATTAATATTCGTGCAGTAATGTGCTTGCAAAATCGAGGAGGCCATTTTGAATATTTAATGCATTAAATAATAATGCAAAATTGTAAATTACGGATAATTTTATTAATAAAATTATTGTGATTAAAGTCTGACTTTTATTACCTACTAAAATGTAAATAACTCCTACCTAGCCAATTTTTGAGTTAGAACATTGTGTTTTTTTTTTATTTGGAAGCTAAAATGGCAAAGAATAATAGTAATTTGAAGTTTTTTAAAATAAACGTCTAAAAAAATAATTTTTTTCATAAAAATACATTTTTTTACCCAAGATAGTTACTTTTTTGCGGACTATTTATTATTTCATGGTCATCGCCAGGTATTAGGCATACTGTTTTTTTTTATTTCAAAGAAATAGACCCATTATTTTGGAAGAAATCAATACTTTTGTACATAGAGTCCTTAATGAAACATGAAAATCTTAAAATACCAATAAATCCTACAATAATTTTTTATAATTTTTTTTTTTAATTTTTCTAGTCAATGATTCGTGGTCTAGTTTCATCCCCTTTCGGGATTGCACTTTATCCAGGGACACACTGTATATATACACTCATAAAATATTAAATACAATTTGAAACTGATTCACATTAAGGTTTACAGTTTTTATAACTGTATAACCCACTCAACCGTTCCGCTGTCGTGTGTGTGTGTAGTGGCGTCAATGTGTCTTACGATCGGCCATTTCCGAGCGCGCGATTATCAAAAACTGGATAAACACAATTGAAACTCGTAAACTACACGAGCTATATTGCAACAAAAAATACCTACGGATAGAGGAGAGTCTAGCGCAAAAAACATTATATATATTTAACTTTCTATACCATTGTATTTAGTAGATAATAAATGTGGAACTTGAAAGAAGCGGAATATTTTTTGAAAGTTTCATTTTAATTTAGTTTATTCGCAATTTCATTTGAATTTATATCCTTCAATTAATCTTTAAATTAAACTACATTAAATTCTCTTTCGTTTAATACTAATATGTAGATATTTAGCACAAATTCAAATTATGAAATAAAATAAACAAACTTACCTGTCCTCAAAACGAAATCACTTCAGCAAATTAATTATTCAGTCCACAAAGCATATTGTGGTGACATCTATGACTTTTTAGGTAGATTGATTAATAGAATCCAACTCTGAAAGCATATTCTTGTCGTCACAGGCCAACAGGTGGCGTTTTATACAGTTTACAAGACACATTGTACCGTTTTACATATGGATACTAAACTATCCACTAACGTAAGTTTTTTTTGGATAGCAAGGTATCCACGATCGGTTGAATGGATAAAATAGTATTTAATAATTTAAAATAAAATAGGCTATAATAACAACTCTCTGTCGATAGATTGCGAGCGCTTAATGTACCACAGGCTGGAACGTGAAGAGTTTCCTGCCACAGGCTGTGTCTTGCAAATCCTGGACTTGTCGGAGTTTGAAGCCAACTCACTCTCCGTTTGTGTGAAAGGCAATCCCAGAGAGAAATATGTGGCCACGCAACTGAGGCAAAAAGTGAGTTTGTAACTTATTTATTTATTTAATTATACGTAAAAACAGGTAACAGCCAATTAAAAAACAAAAAAAAACAAAACTCAATTTCCGAGTATCAAAGGATAAACAAAACAAAACAAAACATAGATAAAAATAAAAAGAAAAAGATACATACATTATTTACAATTAAATCACACGTTATCTTAAATTATTTGACAATAAATTCTTAAAACTATAAAAACTAGAATGAAAAATATCGCAATCAATTCCTGCGTCTGCGCAACCCCTGACGAGCTCATAATACTGGCGACACATTCTAACTAATCTATACTAATATTATAAAGAAGTAAAGTTTGTGTGTTTGTATATTTGTTAAATTGTAAGGGGTAATCTCAGGATCTACTGAGCCGATTTTAAAAATTCTTTCAGCAATAGAAGGGCACGTTATTGCTGAGTGTCATAGGTCAAAACCGAAAAATAAAAAGGTTTTTACGTGGTAGTCCGTTTTGCAAAGTGAATCGGAGAAAAAAACAGGCAGCGGACGGCGCGCGATGGCTTCGGGTTTAATTCGGATCGCGTTCGTGCTCGCTTCGGGGATTATTAATATTATGCCCAACGAAAGTGGGCACGGGTCAGCTAGTTTATAATAAGAGATATTGTTCACGAAAACCCGAAGTGAGAATAATTTAAATTTACGAGCACGATGGTAAGTGTTAAAACTTAATTGGGATAGAAAATACGGTGAATCAATTTGTAACTAAATAATATTTGGACTCCAGAAAGGAGGAAAGGCTAGGGATGTTTATGTAAAAATGAATCGCAAAATGTGTTGGTAAGCTCATAACTCAACAACGACTGGACCAATTTGGCCAATTCTTTTTTGTTAATGTTCGTTGAAGTTCAAGGAGGGTTTTTACAATGAGGAAAATTCGAATAATTATCGAAAATACCCTAAAACAGCCCTTTTATTTTCCCATGCAAACATTTTCTAACTAAAACGTACAGTCGAATTGAGCTTTATTGTTATTGTATAAAGTTCATATTGCAAGCACTCACTGTTGTCTAAGCAATGAAGGTGTGTTCCTAACATCAAAGAGTCAATTCGCGCTTTATTAACGCTACATATAGTTGAAATTCAATCATATCTATCAAAACAGTGTGCGTGCGTGCGTTGGAGCACAGAATACATCGTTGGAGGATTTAATGTCACGTTCCAAAATTGAATAGCCACAAAATGTAATAGGTCATTTAGACTTTTTTTGCGATTTGGTTGGCTATGCGACATTATCTATAAAATAATTAGGAACAAAAACCTGCCACTGTACAAATCTTTTTGACAGGGCGAAGTCTGTCGGGTCCGCTAGTATCGAATAAATATATCGATATTTTTAAAATATCGTATCGTGAACAGAATAAATAATACAGACAATAATTATCACAACTTGCTTCTTCTATACAGTTACAACTGTTTTTATAAATCGTTATTTATACACACCTACCGGTTTTATGCATATTCCGTAAACTATAATAAACAAAACAGATAACTTTTAAAGGTTATATTGCATTGAAAACGAAACCAACTAACAAAACAAGTGAACACAGATCACATAAATAGGTAAGTCTAAATAGACTCTACCTACAGATTATAAAAGTTTTACAGTGCTGCCATCTCATGTCTGCGTTTCGTTATTGCAAAAGCTAGTTTTCTATAATCCGGTTATTTTCGTTTTATATTCAAATTAACAATGTTGCAGATTAAAAAAAAATAAGTCTTAGAAAATAACTAGATAAAAAGAAAATGGAATGTCACTCGATATTTGATATATCGGATGAAATATATCGATATTACATTCGATACTAGATGATTCGATAATATCGGATTGAAGCGATATATCGCGTACATGTATCGATATTTTTTGAATTTTCGATTTATATCGCCCACTCCTAGGATAGGCATTTTGGATACCTATAGTAAAGTGTAGTAGGTCTTATCAAGTTATGCATGCCGCTACAAGACATTGTCCTTAAAAATCACTCTTTGACTTAGTTTGGTTAGTGATTGCAATCCTGCGTCATTTTCAGTCCGGCCGGTCGGATCCCGCCGGATTGATTAAATCAAGATGATTTTCGCTTTTTAGTATAAAATAAGTGAGTTAATCAAGTGTCACTGCACTTGTATGTTGGTAGTTTATAAAAAATAATTCACAAATATATAAAATCTACTTTATTTCCTAACCAATGTTAAGACAAGTATACAACAAGAAAACAATTAAAATTTATAATCAAATTCAATATCAATATGAATTTGATTATAAATTTACAATTCATTCTGTTAATTTTTGGCTCACAAATTATGGAAGCGGCTTTTTAAAATACATTTTGTTAAATAAAAATCCCGGGAAAATACGGGACTGCAAATTTAACGTAGTGATATTGTTTGAAAATTACTAAATTATCACGTGGTATTTATTTTCAAAAGAGCGAGAGCTCATATTACCGACTAGTTTTGCATTACCAAAATGTTCTACAGTACCGGAATTCAGGGATTTTATTTATGGAAATAAAATAAAAAGACAGTTCCATACTACTTTGTCAAAAACTAAATTAGGTAAATAAATAAACATCCGGCTATCCAATTACGCAATCCCGGGATTTTTATTTAACAAAACAATAAAAAGCCGTTTCCATACTTTGTCTTAAACTAACTTTAGGTAAATATGCATCCGATTATCCGATCTCTAATTATAACACATAAATTATGATTAAATACACATTACATGCCAAAAAAATAATGTATTATAAATTAATTTTGTTGTTATCAAATCTGTGTTACCTGCAAATAAAAATGCTTCTGCTCCTCGATGGGGTTGTCTATGGGCTGTTATTATTATCACTACCAATAATTTGCAGATAACCGACTACTGTAACAGCGAGTTAGGAAAGGAGCCTTACTTGCCTGTCGTGGAGGAATTGTGCATCGCCAAGTTTCCGTACGGTCAGTACAGTTTTTCATAGTATACTTTCTTTCTGCAAGCGATTATTCAACCAGTCTTTCTAAAAGACAACATAAAAATTGTTTTGTTTTTCGCTTTGTCTGCACTCATCCTCATACCAAATTGAATCGAAACCGAGCCAGCTCTTTTTACCAAACTTTACCACAGTAGAAGTATATTTACCGTGGTAAAAATGTGCCCGTCTCCATATTCAGGTCTCAGACTATCCCGATATTATATTTCAGTGTATATTTATTCAAATAATAACATTCGTCTCCTAAGTTTTACCACTTTAGCCACTTGGCTGGGGTGGGGAGACGCACCTGAGTAGTGGTGATGAGTTTGGAAGGGCGTGCAGATGGGCTGTGGTACAGGGTCGCGTTGCTGCAGCACGCGGTTGGTGTGGGTAGCCACTTGGCTGGGGTGGGGAGACGCGCCTGAGTAGTGGTGATGAGTTTGGAAGGGCGTGCAGATAAGCTGTGGTACAGGGTCGCGTTGTTGCAGCACGCGGTTGGTGTGGGTAGCCACTTGGCTGGGGTGGGGAGACGCGCCTGAGTAGTGGTGATGAGTTTGGAAGGGCTTGCAGATGAGCTGTGGTACCGGGCCGCGCTGCTGCAGCACGCGGTTGGTGTGGGTTGCCACTTGGCTGGGGTGGGGAGACGCGCCTGAGTAGTGGTGATGAGTTTGGAAGGGCTTGCAGATGAGCTGTGGTACCGGGCCGCGCTGCTGCAGCACGCGGTTGGTGTGGGTAGCCACTTGGCTGGGGTGGGGAGACGCGCCTGAGTAGTGGTGATGAGTTTGGAAGGGCTTGCAGATGAGCTGTGGTACAGGGTCGCGTTGCTGCAGCACGCGGTTGGTGTGGGTAGCCACTTGGCTGGGGTGGGGAGACGCGCCTGAGTAGTGGTGATGAGTTTGGAAGGGCTTGCAGATGAGCTGTGGTACAGGGTCGCGTTGCTGCAGCACGCGGTTGGTGGGTAGCCACTTGGCTGGGGTGGGGAGACGCGCCTGAGTAGTGGTGATGAGTTTGGAAGGGCTTGCAGATGAGCTGTGGTACAGGTCGCGTTGCTGCAGCACGCGGTTGGTGTGGGTAGCCACTTGGCTGGGGTGGGGAGACGCGCCTGAGTAGTGGTGATGAGTTTGGAAGGGCTTGCAGATGAGCTGTGGTACAGGGTCGCGTTGCTGCAGCACGCGGTTGGTGTGGGTAGCCACTTGGCTGGGGTGGGGAGACGCGCCTGAGTAGTGGTGATGAGTTTGGAAGGGCTTGCAGATGAGCTGTGGTACAGGGTCGCGTTGCTGCAGCACGCGGTTGGTGTGGGTAGCCACTTGGCTGGGGTGGGGAGACGCGCCTGAGTAGTGGTGATGAGTTTGGAAGGGCTTGCAGATGAGCTGTGGTACAGGGTCGCGTTGCTGCAGCACGCGGTTGGTGTGGGTAGCCACTTGGCTGGGGTGGGGAGACGCGCCTGAGTAGTTGATGAGTTTGGAAGGGCGTGCAGATGGGCTGTGGTACAGGGTCGCGTTGCTGCAGCACGCGGTTGGTGTGGGTAGCCACTTGGCTGGGGTGGGGAGACGCACCTGAGTAGTGGTGATGAGTTTGGAAGGCGTGCAGATGGGCTGTGGTACAGGGTCGCGTTGCTGCAGCACGCGGTTGGTGTGGGTAGCCACTTGGCTGGGGTGGGGAGACGCGCCTGAGTAGTGGTGATGAGTTTGGAAGGGCGTGCAGATGGGCTGTGGTACAGGGTCGCGTTGCTGCAGCACGCGGTTGGTGTGGGTAGCCACTTGGCTGGGGTGGGGAGACGCGCCTGAGTAGTGGTGATGAGTTTGGAAGGGCGTGCAGATGAGCTGTGGTACAGGGTCGCGTTGCTGCAGCACGCGGTTGGTGTGGGTAGCCACTTGGCTGGGGTGGGGAGACGCGCCTGAGTAGTGGTGATGAGTTTGGAAGGGCGTGCAGATGGGCTGTGGTACAGGGTCGCGTTGCTGCAGCACGCGGTTGGTGTGGGTAGCCACTTGGCTGGGGTGGGGAGACGCACCTGAGTAGTGGTGATGAGTTTGGAAGGGCGTGCAGATGGGCTGTGGTACAGGGTCGCGTTGCTGCAGCACGCGGTTGGTGTGGGTAGCCACTTGGCTGGGGTGGGGAGACGCGCCTGAGTAGTGGTGATGAGTTTGGAAGGGCTTGCAGATGAGCTGTGGTACCGGGCCGCGCTGCTGCAGCACGCGGTTGGTGTGGGTAGCCACTTGGCTGGGGTGGGGAGACGCACCTGAGTAGTGGTGATGAGTTTGGAAGGGCTTGCAGATGAGCTGTGGTACCGGGCCGCGCTGCTGCAGCACGCGGTTGGTGTGGGTAGCCACTTGGCTGGGGTGGGGAGACGCACCAGAGTAGTGGTGATGAGTTTGGAAGGGCTTGCAGATGAGCTGTGGTACCGGGCCGCGCTGCTGCAGCACGCGGTTGGTGTGGGTAGCCACTTGGCTGGGGTGGGGAGACGCACCAGAGTTAGTGGTGATGAGTTTGGAAGGGCTTGCAGATGAGCTGTGGTACCGGGCCGCGCTGCTGCAGCACGCGGTTGGTGTGGGTAGCCACTTGGCTGGGGTGGGGAGACGCACCAGAGTAGTGGTGATGAGTTTGGAAGGGCTTGCAGATGAGCTGTGGTACCGGGCCGCGCTGCTGCAGCACGCGGTTGGTGTGGGTAGCCACTTGGCTGGGGTGGGGAGACGCACCAGAGTAGTGGTGATGAGTTTGGAAGGGCTTGCAGATGAGCTGTGGTACCGGGCCGCGCTGCTGCAGCACGCGGTTGGTGTGGGTAGCCACTTGGCTGGGGTGGGGAGACGCACCAGAGTAGTGGTGATGAGTTTGGAAGGGCTTGCAGATGAGCTGTGGTACCGGGCCGCGCTGCTGCAGCACGCGGTTGGTGTGGGTAGCCACTTGGCTGGGGTGGGGAGACGCACCAGAGTAGTGGTGATGAGTTTGGAAGGGCTTGCAGATGAGCTGTGGTACCGGGCCGCGCTGCTGCAGCACGCGGTTGGTGTGGGTAGCCACTTGGCTGGGGTGGGGAGACGCACCAGAGTAGTGGTGATGAGTTTGGAAGGGCTTGCAGATGAGCTGTGGTACCGGGCCGCGCTGCTGCAGCACGCGGTTGGTGTGGGTAGCCACTTGGCTGGGGTGGGGAGACGCGCCTGAGTAGTGGTGATGAGTTTGGAAGGGCTTGCAGATGAGCTGTGGTACCGGGCCGCGCTGCTGCAGCACGCGGTTGGTGTGGGTAGCCACTTGGCTGGGGTGGGGAGACGCGCCTGAGTAGTGGTGATGAGTTTGGAAGGGCTTGCAGATGAGCTGTGGTACCGGGCCGCGCTGCTGCAGCACGCGGTTGGTGTGGGTAGCCACTTGGCTGGGGTGGGGAGACGCACCAGAGTAGTGGTGATGAGTTTGGAAGGGCTTGCAGATGAGCTGTGGTACCGGGCCGCGCTGCTGCAGCACGCGGTTGGTGTGGGTAGCCACTTGGCTGGGGTGGGGAGACGCGCCTGAGTAGTGGTGATGAGTTTGGAAGGGCTTGCAGATGAGCTGTGGTACCGGGCCGCGCTGCTGCAGCACGCGGTTGGTGTGGGTAGCCACTTGGCTGGGGGGGAGACGCGCCTGAGTAGTGGTGATGAGTTTGGAAGGGCTTGCAGATGAGCTGTGGTACCGGGCCGCGCTGCTGCAGCACGCGGTTGGTGTGGGTAGCCACTTGGCTGGGGTGGGGAGACGCACCAGAGTAGTGGTGATGAGTTTGGAAGGGCTTGCAGATGAGCTGTGGTACCGGGCCGCGCTGCTGCAGCACGCGGTTGGTGTGGGTAGCCACTTGGCTGGGGTGGGGAGACGCACCAGAGTAGTGGTGATGAGTTTGGAAGGGCTTGCAGATGAGCTGTGGTACCGGGCCGCGCTGCTGCAGCACGCGGTTGGTGTGGGTAGCCACTTGGCTGGGGTGGGGAGACGCACCAGAGTAGTGGTGATGAGTTTGGAAGGGCTTGCAGATGAGCTGTGGTACCGGGCCGCGCTGCTGCAGCACGCGGTTGGTGTGGGTAGCCACTTGGCTGGGGTGGGGAGACGCACCAGAGTAGTGGTGATGAGTTTGGAAGGGCTTGCAGATGAGCTGTGGTACCGGGCCGCGCTGCTGCAGCACGCGGTTGGTGTGGGTAGCCACTTGGCTGGGGTGGGGAGACGCGCCTGAGTAGTGGTGATGAGTTTGGAAGGGCTTGCAGATGAGCTGTGGTACCGGGCCGCGCTGCTGCAGCACGCGGTTGGTGTGGGTAGCCACTTGGCTGGGGTGGGGAGACGCACCAGAGTAGTGGTGATGAGTTTGGAAGGGCTTGCAGATGAGCTGTGGTACCGGCCGCGCTGCTGCAGCACGCGGTTGGTGTGGGTAGCCACTTGGCTGGGGTGGGGAGACGCACCAGAGTAGTGGTGATGAGTTTGGAAGGGCTTGCAGATGAGCTGTGGTACCGGGCCGCGCTGCTGCAGCACGCGGTTGGTGTGGGTAGCCACTTGGCTGGGGTGGGGAGACGCGCCTGAGTAGTGGTGATGAGTTTGGAAGGGCTTGCAGATGAGCTGTGGTACCGGGCCGCGCTGCTGCAGCACGCGGCGTGTGTGGTAGCCACTTGGCTGGGGTGGGGAGACGCGCCTGAGTAGTGGTGATGAGTTTGGAAGGGCTTGCAGATGAGCTGTGGTACCGGGCCGCGCTGCTGCAGCACGCGGTTGTGTGGGTAGCCACTTGGCTGGGGTGGGGAGACGCACCAGAGTAGTGGTGATGAGTTTGGAAGGGCTTGCAGATGAGCTGTGGTACCGGGCCGCGCTGCTGCAGCACGCGGTTGGTGTGGGTAGCCACTTGGCTGGGGTGGGGAGACGCGCCTGAGTAGTGGTGATGAGTTTGGAAGGGCTTGCAGATGAGCTGTGGTACCGGGCCGCGCTGCTGCAGCACGCGGTTGGTGTGGGTAGCCACTTGGCTGGGGTGGGGAGACGCGCCTGAGTAGTGGTGATGAGTTTGGAAGGGCTTGCAGATGAGCTGTGGTACCGGGCCGCGCTGCTGCAGCACGAGCCTGGCGCGCCCGCCGCCAAGGTGTGCTTTGTGGACTACGGCAACGTGTCCGACGTGCCTGTCCACTTCATACGGAAGATTCTGCCAGAGTTCGTAACTGGTGAACCAGCGCTCGCCAATTGTGTCGAAATTGAAGGTAAAAAAAACCCCCAATATAATAAATACACTAACATTAAATCATATTTCCTAAAGGGAAAGAAATATTTTCCCGTGGTAAAATTGTCTTGTTCTTTCCCAAGGCACAACCCACATACTAAACGGCATCATAGGCAAAAATAGATTCATATTAACTTTGTGTCGTATTTATTTATCTAATCAAAAGTCTAAAAGTAAAATCAACATACTTTAACAATTTTAACATATACATTAACTAACATAATTCAACTAAAATGGTTACCTATTCGCCAGCGCAGAGACTTACATATTTTATTCCTACTTTACAATATTTTGTACCTTCCAACATCTCCATCCTACCTTAAATCTTTGTTCTCTTTTCGATCCCATTCGTCATGTCGTGTCTTGCGTTCTAATTTTAATCTGACTCTGGATATACCGCCCCGAAGTACCGACTATTTTTCATATTCTTTTTCGGCTTATGCCGTCCGGTTGTGGAACTCTCTCCCTGAGGGTATTAGGGGAGCGCGAACGCTGGAGTCCTTTAAGAATCAAGTCCGTGTTCACTTCCTGTCAATGATTCCTCAACTTAAACCAGTTATAGCCTATTGTCCTGTCCAATTACTGTACCCATCCTATATTTAAATCTCCTTTTAATATTTCCCTGGTCCTAGGTTTTGTACATTTGTTATGTATACAATAAAGGGTTATGTAATGTTATGTTACAATATTCGTTCGTATTCATCTTATATTGATTAAATGATTATTGTCCACAGACTTTCCTACAGACATCACGGAAGAGATGCTGGTTCGAGCATGCCAATATCTCAATGTGAACGAAGAAGGATCTGGCTTTCTAGAAGTAACTCGGTGCACGAAGGGTGAAGAAGGACTGTACAGAGTCGAAGCGAAAGGACTAATCGAAGCTATGGCGGGGACGAGCCAGCACTGAGCCATCGAGCTGGGCTGGCACATGCAATGGTCTGGTACGGTTCGGTGGTGCCATATAAGATTTGGTGCATCTGACTTTGATGTGTTGAATGTGATGACTTTGGATGGATGCTATTTTAATTATTACTTTTCATATTGACTACTTATTGATTTAACTTTGACCCCAGAGATTTGTATTTGTTGTATAGAACATAATGTCATTTATTTGTTATTTTGTGTAGTACAGAGGATCCCAAACTTGTTTGTGTCGTGGAACCCTTTCCTATGTTTTTCGTTTTTGGGCAGACCCCCTACAACTAATGTTATAAACATATATTTTTTTACTTCAAAGGTACTTTTATAAATAATGTATAATATGTCTTTATATTAGAAGACATTATAATGTAAGTAAATAGGTTCTGTCAGTGTATGTTTGGATTCATTATCGTTGACCCCCATTTTCATTTCATGTACCCCCAATTGTTTTTTCGCTGACGTAGATCCCTTGTTATAGACCCCTAGGGGTCGATATAGATCACTTTGGGAATCATTGGTGTAGTAGAATGTCGCAGCCAACTGGTTGAAATAGCCGTTCAATCAAACAGCTAGCCCTTTGACTGAACAACGTCATTCAATCACACAACTATACGTGGTTTAGCCGACTCGTTAATTGCAACGTTTTCAACATTACAGCTAGAAGACGCTTAGCCAACTGCTTAAATGGCAAATTAACTAAGGTGACCATTAGTTTAGTACTTAATTTGAGAGAATAGGAAGACTTTTTGGAACTTCTTGGGAGGTTATTCTTGAATAAGCTTAAGAGGTGACCAAACAAATTATTGATCTTTTCATAATCCCGTAATTTCTCCTCGAATATTTGTTTAAATTTTGATTCACTCGTAAGTGACCTCATAATGTCTGTGTCTTTAATAACACGTGTAACGTATATTTACTACTTACTTTCCGAAAAATATCTTGAAACAATCACAAACCACCCCGCGGCGGTGAGCGCTGAACTAATTCAATTAGACGGCGGCTTTTGTATCAGCTGTAGTGTTGAACGTTTTGACATACTCAAATATTCAATTAATAAGCTAGTCGTATGGTTGAATGGCGTTGCTAGCTGTTTGATTGAACGGCTATTTTAACCAGTTGGCTGCGACAAATACATGATTACAGAATCACCCTAGAAACTGCGACTTTAAAATCAATCAACACATTATAACAATAAGAAGTGAATATTTAAAATCGAGAAAAAAATATATGTTGTATGAAATA
The DNA here is from genome assembly GCA_036419045.1 of Scirpophaga incertulas. NCBI lineage: Eukaryota > Metazoa > Arthropoda > Insecta > Lepidoptera > Crambidae > Scirpophaga > Scirpophaga incertulas. The sequence continues at coordinate 3,191,484 of CM071647.1, read as the reverse complement.
TTTTGTTTTTTTTTTTAAATGTACATGATAGACATAAACTTCTTTGTCGCTCTGTATGTTCTTGCACTCTGGGCTTTTCAAGCCAATATGCTTCTGTTAACCGTTAGAGTACTAAGCAGCGATTTGTATCGAAAATTGCGACACACTTTTTCCTGTATAACCCAAAAAGATTTATTAAAATTGATCAATATTTGTCTAAATGAGAGTGTTTTATTTGACACCATATTTTTTTCCTTTAGAGTAATCAAAATGTGCATAGCATTTTCCAATAGATTTTTACAAAAATCGCTTAGCACTCGAACGGTTAAATAGAAACTATTCATCTTGACTTTATCTTTGCTCATCATCAAGCTCACCTTAGATTTTATCTTCGCTTATCATTAGTTGTATCGACATGACAAAATGATGTCAAGAATATATAAGTATTAGAAAAAATAAAAGTTTATTTCATGTATTAAATTTAAAGTATTGAAATTTAATAAGAGTTAAGTTGAAATTTGTTATTTTGTATACTCGAGATATTTGTATGAATGCGATCAGTCTAGTTCAGTGGTGATTGTTTGAACCTATATGGTGATGAGAATCGAATGGCTTGATAGTTACTTATAACTAGTGATGAACGCAAGTGTCTTCGCGGAACCTGAAACGGAAACAGATGTTAAAATTAAATTTTAGCAGAAACGGAAACGGATACAGAAACGGAAGTGTCAATAATATGAAAAAAAAAAACAAAACAAATATAATTCTTTATTAAGTGTCAAATACACTAAATCTAGATTAGAAATCTACCATAGAATAAAATATTGTAACTAGTGATTGCAATCCGGCGTCATTTTCAGTCAGACCGGATACGACCGGATTCCTATCAATCCAGCCGGATTGATTAAATCAAAATGATTTTCGCTTTTTAGTACAAAATAAGTGAGTTAATAAAGTGTCACTGCACTTATATGTTGGTAGTTTATAAAAAAAATTGGTTGTCTGTAGAACTCCGTCTACTGCCGATATTTGAACGTGACAACGTCTATTACATGGTATTTTTTTCAGGGTGCAATGAAGTTATTTAAAATAATGTATAACATTTATATTTTTATTACGTTGCCGTGTGGCGTCAGATCGGCCGTTACGCCGTTTCCGAGTATGCATTCGGGCGCTCTAGGGGTGGGGGTAAAGTAGGCGTGGACTCCGTGTGGCGTCAGATTCGGCCGTTACGGTGTTTTCGAGAATGACTCCACGCCGTACCAATTTAATAGACGTTGTCACGTCATCATAAATCGACATTATTTCATAAATCGACTTTATTTAAAAATATATAAAATCGACTTTATTTCCTAACCAATGTTAAGACAAATATACAACAAGAAAACAATTAAAATTTAGTAGTGTAGGTAACTAATAATAATTTTGCGACGTAACGAGTAGCTCAGTCTTTGTAGAGTTCACTTTCACAGACAGATCAATTTATAAGTAACAATATTAATTACCAAGCAACTATAATATCTAATAGATACAATTAACCTTACGTAATTAACTGAAATGAGATCAAAATCATTATTAAAGTATTTGAGAATGCTAACAAACAAGTCTTATAAGTATTTATGATTATGCCAGCTACCATGATTACTAACTGCTAGCACCGGATCCGGTTTTCGGATCCGGTATATTGGTACCGGATCCGGTAACCATTAATTGATGCCGGATCCGCCGGATTACCGGATCCGTTTTTCCGGATTGCAATCCCTAATTGCAACATGCAACTGAACATTTTATAAATATTCAAAAGGAGATGTCCTCTTATTACAAGGAGGTTGGTTTTTTGTGATCAGCGTTAACTAACAAACACCAAACTACATTAAATTGAAAGCCGAAAAAATATGAAGTATGAAATAAATAAAAGAAATATTTTTACCACCCCCAATTATTTTTAAATAAATAAAACATGTTTTTAAGAAATATTTCATTATGGCAACACCTTAATGATGTTTTTATTAATCTGTGACTACCGGTATCTTACTCTATGTTTGATATTTTTCGTTATGACATTGACAGCAGTTGCCTGACTTGTCAGTTGATTTTTTATTAATATTTTTTTCTGGCTCTAGATAACATACATTAAGTAACATAGCAGTCCCTATATTTTGTTAGTTAAAAACTTCTCAAAATTAGAAATATTCGGTTCATTAAAGCAATTATGTATGTATTTAGATTTTTAAAAGGCTTGTTGATAATTTTTTTCAAGCAATGTGTAATTATTGCGTTAAAGATATTTCATTTTTTATTATACTAGAATACGAATTATTAAAAATCGGGGGTCTTGAAAATAACATGACTTACGGCGATTACTTTCTTTTAGAGCCTTCTATCCAAATATATCAAATTTACCCGAGTTAGTTACTATAAACCAATATGGGACATCTCCTTTAATAGTGGCAAGTTACATTTTATAAAAAGTAATCAGTCATAAATAAAAAAGCCGTCGGTTGTAAACTTCCGTTTAAATGTCCGTTATAAAAGTTGCGGAAACAGAAGCGGAAACGGATGTTGAAAAGCGCGCGGAACTTCCGCACTTGCGGAACGGAAACGGAGATCCGTTGCGTCACTAGTTATAACGTTCCACTTTATTATCGTACTGATTGTCTGACTTCAAAGCTTATGTCGTTGATTGATACAATATTTAACATATAATGTGATTCTCGTTAACGATTTACATGATCAGAAGTGAAATCCAGATTGCATAAAGAGAGAGAGAGAGAGATAGTTATATACAGTGATGGCAATAACGACTGTTTTGTAATAACGAATAACACTGTTATGTTATTTTCCTATAACTGTTATTGTAACTGTTGTCTGTTATCCTGTTATATTGCTGTTTTGACAAATGTCGTTGAGTACGATTGTTACTGTTATTATAGCTAGCTTAGTTATTCTTAACAATGATATGGCTTAGGACTGTCAGAATATCAAGCAGTAATTTAAATAATAGGGAATTAATCTCTTTTTTGAAAAGAATCTTAATTTGATCCTTGCGTGTCAGTAAACCATATACTAAAAATATAAAAATTTTATACACTCGTTAAGTACTATAAAAATTGCATTAAAATTTAATATTTTCAAATTTCGCGCGTAATTAGACGAAGGCGCCGCACGAGTTGTTACTCTGTAGCGATGACGTCAATACGGCATGTAAATAATAAACAAAGCTCTATGTTTGATGCTATGTATTATTATATTCATAATTTAAAAATGAGTTATTATCTTTTATATATAAACAACTAATAAAGGAACAATAATAAAAGAGTAATACTGACATCGATGTTTCAATACTCCGTAACTCGGCAGAACAAAAGTCGGGATTTGCAGCAAAGAATTTTCCGACCATTAATGCATTTATTTTTGGTAAATTCGTACTATCTCCTTTTACAAAACTGCTTTCCATAGAGTGATTCACGTGCGATTTCAATTTAACTTACGTATTTATAACGTTCTCTTACATTAAAAGAGCAACCTACAAACTTCTTTTTTTTATTGTTTTGCGGCTTTATACGTACTATGATTCATAATGACATTGACAGGCATAAGTTTACAGTACCTTATGACGTCACGACATGGCGGCCTATGTTTCGCTCTTGTTTTACGTATAGATTAAAAAAGTGAATACTTTGAAACTAATTTTTATATTATTTTTGTTATTTTATGTACTTAAACATGATGGTTCCGACTATTTAATGCATAAGCTATCATAGTTATATGCTTTTAGATCTTTTCTAATATAGAGGGAAGTACCCTATTTAAAAATTACCTGATCAATATAAGTTTCCGGTGTATTTAAAAGTTCATTGATCTGTACATAATTTGTTATTTATATTCAATATTTACCTGCAATATTTGCAATATTGTTCCATTTCCATTTATTTACAATATCTACTCTAATTATTTATTAGTTACTTCAAAAGTACACGACACTAATTATTGCTACGAATAGGTAATTTAATTTGCATATGCGATCACATAAAGGCAAATCCAAACACGACACTAATTATCGATCACACAACGGCAAATAATGCGCGACTAAAAAAATGACAACAGCTTAGGCACCAGCAAGCCAGCAACAGTTTACCTAATTGTTATTTCAAATCACACTGCAAATCAAAATGAGTCTAATTGTCATACGCGCGAAGGTACAAAATTGTGAATTTGGTATTAGTAAAATTACTATAAGAAACAAACAAATAGGAACTTTATTTCCTTGTGAGAAAGGTTGATATTACAAGAAAGGTGGGCAACAGAGCGAGCGCCTACGCCTCCACAACGGTTCAAGTGGCAACAACAATGCGACTAGGCGATTCTTTTCTCAACAGCAACAGCAAGATAACAGTATAAGCCGTTGTTAAATAACGTGTTATTCGTTACGGGAAAATAATTCATTATATTATCTGTTATTGAAATAACGACCATTACTATAAAATAATTAATATTGTATCAATAACTTTTCCGGATTAGAAATTGTCAATATATCGTTTAGATTTATTGAAGCGATGAATCGATTTACTTGTGTTTGAAACAAATTGGTATTAATTGATTTTTCTTATAGTTTTGGGAAATGCAAATAGCAAAATAATCAAAGTAGTTTTTTTTACAACAATAAGTCTTTGAAATAAATGCCCTATTTAAACGTGACTTGATATAGATCAGAGGTTCCCAGACATTTTTGTGTCGTTAGACCCTTTGCCTTTTTTTTCGGTTTTGGGTAGACACATACCTGATTGAATTGATTGATTGAATGCCTACATCATACAACTTACTTCATATTGTAAACATTTTTATTATTTTTTTTTTACTTCATAGGGTAGTGTTATAAATAATTTTGTTTTTATCTTAGATGATAGTATAATGTAAGTAAATATAGGTACTATCAGTGTATGTTGAGAACCATTATCGTGGACCCCCATTTTCATTTCATGGACCCCCAATTTTTTTTCGTTGACGTAGATCCCTTGCAGGTTGTCATAGACCCCTAGGGGTCGATATGTAGTAGATATGTCGCAGCCAACTGATTAAAATAGCTGTTCAATCAAACAGCTAGCCCTTTGACTGAACAACGTCATTCAATTACACAGCCATACGTCGTTTAGCCGATTCGTTGAGATAGATTGTAGTTGTTCACCAACATCGGGCATAGATTATAAATGTAACTATGTTATTAGACGCGCACCTTATTTTATTACTAGCGACCCGCCCCGTCTTCGCACGGGTGCAATAGGGTATTACAGTCTAATTCAAAAAGTGTTTTAATTTAATATGTTATTGATAAAATACCACAAAAAAATATAAATACATTTTTTTTATTCCAATTATTTCATAAAAACGTGTTTTAATTTTACAATTCAAATTTGGGCGCGAAAACGCCAATTCTCAGGCCGCCATGTCTGTGACGTCACGGGCATTGTAAACATTACGCTTCGCTGAAAGAAATAAACATATTTTCGAAATAAATAATGAGTTCTAGTGGCTATAGTCCTTATCATTGGTGTCTTGTGTCTGAATGTAAGAATACAAGTGTTAAAACACCGGAAAAGTTATGGATACAAGTGCCAACAGATTTAAAAATGAGAAATACGTGGTTGAAATTAGCACGAAGAGATCCAAAGTCATTGTCCACAAAAACGAAATACTATTTTTGTGAGGATCATTTCGATGTAAGTATGCAGTTTAATAGCTCATATAAACATGTGAAAATAAATTCTTGTCATTACAAAACTAATATAGGTTATATTTTTCTGAAAGGAAATTTTAGGTTATAATACCTATGATCGCAAAATAAAGCATAATCGTAAAGTTTTGTTGTTATTAAAGGAAAGTTTGTAGTAGGTATATTAATACTTACATAGATGTTTTGACATTTCTTAATTCCGCAGAACAGAAGTCGGGATTGCAAGCGAAGAATTTCGCCACCATCAATGTATTTATTCGTGGAAGATTAGTACTTTCTGCTTTTACAAAGCCGTCTTCCATGGTCAATATATATAGTATAGGTGCAGAATATCAAGAAACGTGATAGTAATAACTGAGAAACTTCGTTAATCTAATAAATTACACAGTAGACATGTACAACAAAAACCGAGGTTGTTTATTTACAAGTCCAGTGACGTCACAGCGAATGCAAACATGGCGTACAGCGTTTTTGACATTCGAAGCACAGATAAAAAAACTTGTATTTTCAAATTGAAATATTTAATTTTGCAGTTTTATGAATAGAAATTAATATTTTTCGTTTGTTTTTTCATAAATGAACTATAAAAACATAAATTTAGATTTTATTTTTCATAGTGCGTAATACCCTATTTTGATACTAAATACACTACAGAAAAACTGTGAACGTTGTCACTACATAGTATAAAACAGTCGCTTTCTCTGTCCCTATATCTCTATGTATGATTAAATCTTTAAAACTACGCAACGGATTTTTAAGCGGTTTTTTTTAATAGATAGAGTGATTGAAGAGGAAGGTTTATATGTATAACTAGCTTCCGGCCGCGGCTTCGCCCGCGTTATATTCGAATTTCCCACAGGAAGGATATGTTTTAACAACACTGCCATACAACCTTTCACCCCCTCCTTTCAACCTTTTAAAACACTTTTCTGCTTTAAAAGGTAGCCTCTGTCCTTTCTCAGCCTCTAGACTATCTGTGTACCATTTCAATTAAATCGGTTCAGTGGTTTTAACAATATTTTCATACAACCTATTATCCCTCCTTTGAACCTTTTACAACCTTTTTTGCTTTAAAAGGTAGCCTCTGTCCTTTCTCAGCCTCTAGACTATCTGTGTACCAAATTTCAATTAAATCGGTTCAGTGGTTTTAACAATATTTTCATACAACCTATTATCCCTCCTTTCAACCTTTTACAACCTTTTTTGCATGAAAAAGTAGCCTATGTCCTTTCTCAGGCTCTAGACTATCTGTGTACCAAATTTCATTTAAATCGGTTCAGTAGTTTTGGCGTGAAAGCGGAACAGACAGACAGACAGAGTTACTTTCGCATTTATAATATTAGTATGGATAACATCCATTAAATAGTTGAGAAATACTGTTATTTTTGAGGTTTCTAATGTGATGTCGTAAATAATTACATTTTTTCCGCTTGCATTGCAAACGCAAGCCTACGAGATTTATGAAAATAATGTACTAGAGTCTGGCTAACGAAAGTTGGCCCCAGAATATTGGCGGTAAATTTAAAAAATACATGCATAACAACACTAAAATTATACTATGAAAATTGGAATAACCTACATTGATAGTTGGTAATTCATTATTTAAAATATATACGTAATTAATTCTTGGTATTCGTAGGTAAAAATGCAAAGGCTTTTTTTGGCATAATTTCAAAACATCAGTGTACAGTAAAAACTTACCAGTCATTGTAGCTATTTCTTCAAAGTACTGATTCTGGGTTGTTATCCCATCTTTCTGCTCTAATTCAGAGATATATTCAATAGTTCTTACTATTTCATCAACTCCTTCGACATCCTGCAGATTCTCTGTTAACGAAAGTTGATCGTTTTAAAATTACCAACGATAATAGAACATAAATTAATAATGTGTATACATAACATAGGTGATGTTATTAAATCAATACGTTGATTGATGCGATGTAATGTGAAAATGTTCGGGAATTAAATAAAAACAACAATTTTGGTCAACAAAACTGGTTCGCTTGAAGTAAACTTTTGCTTTGGGGGTTTCTGTTAGAAAATAAAACAATTCAGGTCTCTTATTTAACTGAGGCAGTATGAAGTCTGCCGTCACCTAGTATGATATATGTCTGTCTATCCGTTGCCCTAGATCCCATAACACAAGCCCTACAGAGTCTACTTTGGGCTAGGCTAATTGGTGTAAGTTTAACCTTTGTATTTTGATAATAGGCTTGTTGCCACTAAGAATAAATAAATAAGGCTTAGAGTTTCTAATGATTAATCATGATATGTAGTAAACAAAAAAACAACTTTTTTATTAAAATAATATAAGATTACTAATATTTTTGGAAATTAAAATCGGCGAAATTACTTATTTAATCACGTGACATTAAACGCCAATCAGAGAAGTGTGACGTCACGCCTCGCGAAACACCGGTGTAGTGTAGCTGTACATCATCTATCTAATCTGTGCTGTCAGTGAACACTGAACAGGTTATTTTGATACAGTTTGTTTTCAGAGACTATTGTTAAATTAATACAGTTTATTTTAAATTTAATCTTAAAAGACACGGACATTTGCCATGGAATCAGGATTTACCAAAGCAAACAGCAAGTAATTTGCCCAAAATTGACGCCGTTTTGCTTGGGAAATTTTTCGCAGCAAACACAGATTTCGTATATAAATAATTTGTTTGGCGTTTTTATCGTTGTACTTTTACATTGGGGCACTATACAGCATTTATAATAAGAGGGATTCATTATTTATTATAATGATCTCGTCGACTGACATAAGCAAACTCGATTGTTTGCAAGACGCCATGACAGTCTTGGCCTTTTAAGTTTGACAATTATAAGTTCATTTCAAAAAAAGGAAAATACTTATGAAAAAGGCCTATTTTTCCAAAAATAATATATATTAGGGGTAAAATAGATACTAAACTATACTTAGTTTTAAACGAATTTCCAAATTTTGTCAACCAGCCTATTCAACGTGATAAGTCTCTTAGTCATATCGCGTTTCGGTGGTCAGGTTACGGGGCTATGTAGCTTATGAGAGTTTTTTTTGAACGGTTAATTAAGAAAATGATAATTGTTGTAAGTTTATTACACGTCTATGTTGTTCGTGTGTGTATGTTTGTTAGTTTCTCGTTTTGCTATTAGTTGCGTTAGAACACTTGTAAGGGGCCATCCATAAATTTGGGGTCAACCGGTAAGGGGGAGGAGGGAGAGCGGGGGATTGACGAAGTGTGACAAGGTGCTGGGAGGGGGTTAAATTTGGGGTCAACCGGTAAGGGGAGGAGGGAGAGGGGGGGGGATTGACGAAGTGTGACATTGTGTGACAAGGTGCTGGGAGGGGGGGTTAAATTTCGTGACGTCAAATTTCAAAATCTATTATAAGCTAACTGTTAAGACACAAACTTTAAATTATTACTATCAGTATAAAAAGTGCGGTAAATATATTTTTTTATTGTAAAGTCTGTATACTCTCATAAATAAATAAATGAACAGTGTCTTCTTCTATCTATTAATAGGGATACTCCCGAAAGTTATTGATTTTCTAATTGATTATAGTAGGTGATTTTGAAAAATATAATATGAAAATCATGAAAAGACCATAATGCTTATTTAATACTTATAAGTAATCGTTTTTTGTTTTGTTAATTGATTTGATGTTAATTTTATTAAAATGGTAATGATTTCGAAACCATTTTTATCATTGCAATAATTTCTAAATGTAAATTTGGAAATATGTGACGTCACACTATGGGGGGGGGGGAGTCTCACTAGTGTGACTAGCTGTGACAAGGACGGGGGGAGGGGCAAGAAATCACGAATTCGTGTGACGTAATTTATGGATGACTCCTAACGGATAATGTTGTTACTTTCCAAGTTGTTCGCATCGCTTTGTTTTCTGTTGACGAATTGTTTTCCCTTTTAAATTTCAAGAGCTAAGTATAGGTTATTAGTAGTGCTCGGAATAGGTAGTTTAATTTTATCCGAGCTTTAGTTATTAGTTTATATTTGATATTCCCACCTAGTTTTATATAAATGTCTAAAAAGACATTACACATTTTTTTAAAGGACCAATTTTGAAGCCGCAGATGGCTATGTTCAACTTTACTATCCGCGCAACCAAAGATGAGACCTGTCAAATGCTAGTAGAGGGGATTTTGCTCAGGTACAGGCGCGCTCAAAATACAGTGGACCCCCGGTAGTCCGACAATCATTTTGCAGGGCAGTGTCGAACTATCGAATTTGTTGGATTATAGACCAATTTTTTTTTACAAAAGAGTACCTTGTAATCGGACAAATTACAAGTTCAATGATAAGATTCTTTATATATGTACATACTTTGAAGTACAAATTATTAGTTAGTTACTTCATTATGTATATCATTTCACGAGAACTCTGAAAAAAATACAGAATATTTTTCAAAGTATCCCTCATTATACGCAATTGGTCCCATCCTTCTAGCTTTTATAGTTTTTCGGAAAAAAAAAATTGAAAATAATCGGCGTGCATACGAACTTTTTCTAATATCTCAAAGACAGGTCAAGGTCAGGGGTCAACGACCTTACATTTCGTATTCTTTTAGAGTGCTAATACCAGTACAAATGATGATTCCGTCATGGGCCATGGGGGTCATTTCGTCCTCCTTACCTCGCTATATATACCCTTTAGTAAATTTAACAACAATAGCTTCACCCAAAAAAGTCCTGATTCGTCTGCATCGTACACAGTTATATAAAATAATGAGTTTGGATTAACATTTTTATTTTTATTGAATATTAAATTCGGTATCGCTGTCGTCGTCATGTATAAAATGAATTCCAGTTATATATTCGTGGGTGCGATGGCAACCACTATCACGAGCTATCTGGTACAGAGTCTATCTAGGAGGTAGACTCTGTACCAGGGTCGTCTGCATGGATACCTCCGTCTTCCCTATTTCCGCCGCCAAACAGCAGGGTTCGCTTTGCTGTGTTCCGGCGTGAAGGGTAAGATAGGCAGTGAAATTACTGGGTACTGTGACTTTACATCTTATGTCACAAGTTGGCAACGTACACTGTGGTCTTATGAGGTTTGCAGATTTGCTGCGAATCTCGTGGGAACCACATGTACTATAGGCGACTGTTACCACTTACCATCAGGTGGGCAGCCTGCTTGTTTGTCAACTTTAGCAATAAAACAAAAAGCTGTCCCACTCGTGCTAGGCTGTGGTGTGGCTGGTCCGTCTTCGGCGGAGCTGTTTTCACTGTCCTCCGTGTCACTGTCACCCTCATCGGAGGAATCCCCTACTGATAATATTTCCTGATCAGTCAAATCATCAATAATATGATCACTTTCAATATATTCTTGTTAAATTTTTCTAGTTTTCGTCCACCTTTTCCTTCACCAACTCCCATAACTCCTGAAATAGTCCATTTCACGTTCTTGTTGCTAACATGGCGTTTTATTGCTGCCCATGCCATTTCGATAGGGTTTAAGTCGGGATGATATGGGGGCAATCTAAGAACGCAGTGGTTATGCTCTTCCAGTATTTTGTCAATGCTCAATCTTTGTGCTTTTTAATTATATTATAATGCCTTTTCCTGCAAGCCAAGAATGCATTTCGGCTTTTTTGTATTTGAGGTTGGCGCAGTCTCATCCTCCTAGGACGCATTGTCGACTACCACGACGGCATTCGGTGAGAGATTTGGGATTAATCGAGTCTAAAGCCATTTTTTATAATTAATGAAATTCATGTCGTCGTGGTAGTCTCCCGATTTTGTTCCCGATTTGAACATCAACAATGCATTCGGAACAAAACCTTCTACGGAACCTGCGTGAACGATGACTACCCGCTGGCCTTTGGACATTGGTTTCTTAAGTCCTTCCAATGACAGATCGGACCAACCTTTTGATGTTGTGTGCGTAGAATGCACATAAGACTCGTCAGTATATATTATAGGACATCCTTTTTGACGGTATGGTCCGAGTTTCTTTAAATATTGAATTCTTTTGAGGCGGAGATCAGACCGCCGCCGAAACCCAAGGTTTTCTGTTATTTTGCGCAAACTGGTTGCGGACCCTGATACCCAATATCATCACGTGACTTATTTGTGATGTGAAGATTGTGGATACATCGTTTTATCACCCCTTTATCAAAATTGTCCACGTCGGTTACAGGATTTGGTCTCGGTCGTTTTTTTCCAGGAGTGCGAAACACCGACAGCAATTCGGAGCTATTTGCTTCCTTCACAATTCTCTCCACTTTTGTACCGGTTTCAAATTTCCAACGCCTTCCGCGGTTTCCTTAGCCATAAACTTGTAAACGTCATACACCATTGTTTCTCACTGGCACAGTCTAGCTACACTTACAATAAATTGAAATAAATATATAAAGGACGATCTGTTTGTCGCGTCACCAGGGAGCGCGTACAGGAAAACACAAGAATTAGTCTCGTTCTTCTGTGTCGGTGTTCAATTTGTCCAGGTTTTTTGGTAAATGAGCTGTTTTGAGAGCGGTTAACTTTTTCTCCTGGACTTCTCCCTCGTTCTCTGTCCTTGACAGCTTCTTTTCCTTCCCGGCATCTTTCATCCCCCATTTTCATATCGAAACCCCTTTAGCAAAGCATTGTGCCGTCGTATTTTCTTAATACGTGGTGGTGGACAGAATTTGGAGAGGTTTCTACGATGTCGGTGACTTCTTCCATAGTAGGCAGTAAGCATTTCTGGTTCAGGTCATCCGGCCTTTCGTATCCAGTCTTGGCTTGAGACAGGCTTGGGTAATGCTTCATACTGGGCTCATGTATGTATCAAACACATGTATGTACTCCCACCTTTTTCCCCATGGGGGTAGGTAGAGATTCAGTTCACACAATGATTCTTTATATCGTTTCCCTGTTTCTGCCTTAACATTTATTTCCGTGGGAGGAGGCAGGATTAAAACTGATCTCTACAAATCACATATACTATATTTTTCTAAAAAAAAAACGTCAGTATGCATTAATACGGTTATTATTATTAATGTATCTAACTATTATATTAAATGATTGTCTTCGAATTAGGCTTACTGCTGTGTATGATAATCTTTGAACCAGTTATTTCTCTGGTTTTGTCACAACGGTACATTACATTTGGTACACGAACATTGTGTGAACAATTGCACATCTTACACCGTAATCGACTTGGCTTAGACGAAGTCGCGGGCACAGCTAGTTTAAAATAATATTTGCCATATGTATCCGTTATTTAAATGTGTAACTATCATTAAAAACTATCGGCGAATAAATTTACGCGTCGCAATTATTTGTTTTATTTAATACTCCGTTTTTTTACAGAGGTAGGGCATTCCATCCCGCCTGCCTCTGTGATACCTCCTTCCCTCTTGCTACAATCCAATTGTCAGGATGTGTCAATGCAATGATGTTTCATCAAGACTCAACTCGAGACATTAGACATATTTGGACAAAGTCTCACAAAATTCAAAAATAGTATGATCATATTTAAGGCGTTAATATATTGTATGTAATTATGTTCTCTCATTATTAAATTTTAGTTTTATACTGCCATATGCGTACTGCTCTAGTTACCTGTGTCGTTCATGTTGATGTATAAGAAAAATGTATCTATAATCGATTGTATTCTCACAAATGTCACGTTTAGAGAATATTGCACTAGAGCGCCATTCACAAAATACGTGACAGCGCCATCTATAAATTATGTTGGACTAGCAGAAGGCTAGCCTACTAACTAAACACTACGAGTACTTACAAGCCTTTGGTCGGGCAGAAGGCCTGGATACGTATTTTTGAATCATTAGACGTGAATTTGGAATTCGAATACGAATGCAAATCGTGCGCGAAATTATTTCTACTGCTTACAATTTTATAGATTTTTGAATCACTCAAATTCAGTGTTATCATTAAAAACATATTCTTAGTTAAATTCCGTTTTCACACAGAAAAATTCAAAATCACAACAACAAAAACAAAACCGGCGGTGACCCACACGTGAAACGGATCACTGTCAAGGTCACTTAAGCGTTGGATATTCTACTAAAGTTCGATTTTTAATTCGAGTCAGTAAAATGACATTTCCAGTGTCATGTGTCACAAATCATATTATTTAATATGGTATGTATTACATATCTATATATATACTAGCTGGCCCAACAGACGTTGTCCTGTCAAATGTCTCAAATGTCAAATGTCTCAAATGTCACGTTGTCTCACGTTGTCTCAAATGTTTTTAAATAAATAATTTAGCTGAAAAACAATATCTATATGACCGTATTGTGAATCTAAACCATTCTCAAGCCCCTGGAATACACACAAAAAATTTCATCAAAATTGGTCCAGTCGTTTAGGAGGAGTTCAGTCACATACACACGCACACAAGAAATATATATATTAAGATAAAAATCAATTGCTGTTCGTTAGTCTCGCTAAAACTCGAGAACGGCTGGGCCGATTGAGCTGATTTTGGTTTTAAAATGTTTGTCGTAGTCCAGGGTAGGTCTAAACGGTGAGCAAATAAGAATTGCGAGTAAGATAGAGTAAGACGACAATTTCATTTTCCCATATAAAAGTTGATCACTTACTTTCTGTCAAACATTTGACGGTATTTGTACTCTCAGTTCCACTCGAATTGAAGAACGCATTAAAACAAGACTTTTGAATCGACAACATAATATCAACTTTGCTTATAACATCGTGTATTTAAATTTCAAAATATAAAAATAATTAATGTGTTGACATATTGATGGGTGCCAACCTATTGTCTATGGGGCCGTCCATTAATCACGTGATCTTTTTTTTAGCATTTTTTAAGCCCCCCTCCCCCTTGGTGATACGTAGTGAGATTTAAGACTAACCCCCCCCCCCCTTCCCAACATCACGTATATTTTTAGTACCTATAAAGAATTTCAAAATTTTACCTTCAAATACAGTTATAAACTATAATTTTATTTTATTCTGAAATTAAGGACCATGATAATAGACGGGGAGCTGGTAACACCGAAAGTCTCATAGCGAATCAAAAAATATTTATTTAAATAAATAGTACATAAGTATAGGAATAAATTAAGCTGGTATACGTGGGTTCCTATTACCGAAAAAATGTAAAAAAAAAATGTTTTACCGTCGTCATCGTGGCAAATCAAAATATAACACTATACGCCGCGCTGTTCATCTGTTTAAAAATTGCGCGTTTGACGAAAAAATAAATACACGTGATATCTTACTACACACCCCCTCCCCCCTTGTGTTATTTTCGTGATTTTTATCAAACCCCTCCCCCCCCTTTTAAGCCTCACGTGATTAATGGACAGCCCCTATGGTAAAATGTCACTTGAAATGTAAACGCCTCTTTGCTGTGCACCTATACTATAATCTTATATATATAAAAGAAAGTCGTGTTAGTTACACCACTTATAACTCAAGAACGGCAGAACAGATTGGCTGAAAATTGGTAGGGAGGTAGCTTAGAGCCAGGAGACGGACATAGGATACTTTTTATCCCGTTCGACAGCGTTCCTGTGTGACTTGACATGAAACGTCAGTCACTATAAAACGTGGTATTACAAAAAAGAATCAGACTTGGAATAACAAAACGCAAATGACAGCTATGTAATTGACGTAAAATGACAGCTATGTAATGACGTATGGATGACAATTTGATATTTGGAAGAAATCAATATTAAAACTATTTCTATTAAATAAATAAATTAATAACAAGTGGATTGAAGTGAAGTGAAGTTTAATTAATAATGCCGCGACCAAGACGATCGAATCTTTCCCGACAAAGCCGTTTTCAACAGAAAAGCGGAAAAATCTTTTTTTACATACAGCGATACAACATGACATTTGAGACATTTGACAGGACAACGTCTGTCGGGTCAGCTAGTTTACAATAAAAAAAACGCTTTGACACCTAATAAAATAAAGCATGACTAAATGTCTAAATCTATTGATTGCCGAACATCACTATTGTAGTGGATTGTAGTGGGTCACCCTTTTTTGTATCAGTGACAATTGCACTTGTCATTTTACAGACTCGAATTAAAAATCGTAGTTTAGTAGAATTCAAAAAACGAGTGGGTTGAACCACTCGTTGCACAACGCACGAAACGAAAGTTCAGAAATAGTGAATTCGGTAATTTTTATACGAATCTCACGATTTCGAATGCGAATTGGTTTTCTATTGTTTCTAAAATTGGTCTCCTGGCCGCGTGCAGTCCGACATAACCTCCGTGACATTTGCCGTTTCCGTGACATTCCCGATTGAGTTGTTCATAAGGCTGGACGAAGGCATAAGGTCAGGCAAAAGGTCAGCGAAGCCGTTGTCTACAGAGACAAATCTCGGAAGTTCGCCCCATTCATAAAATCCGGGTTGTATGTTGGTGACTGGTTTAGTGAAGAGACTAACAGAACAGAAAGGTATGCCCTAGTCCTAGTGTTACTGTGACCTGTGTTCCCGCAAATTTTTAATTCTCACGAAACGTCCAGGGTTGGCTGGAAGAAATCTCTGAGGTATAAGTCCGTGTTTGAACTAATTAACTTGTAACTGTACCTATTAGTGTTTTATTTATTGTTATTTTCGTTCAATGAAGAGTTTCTTCTTCATTTGGGTTTGATGGCGGTGCCCATAGGATTTCGCCAACCTCGAGTTTTTTTGCTTAGAATACTTTTTTTAATTAAAGTATGCGCGACTCATGTTATCCAGGCCGTGAAAGTACAAGTGAATGCAAAATTAAAATTAAACAAGACAAATAAAATACAATATAAATGAAGAGTTTATAAATGTAGAGTTTACATTTTTTCTTAAAAACAAAGCAAAGCAAAAGCCAAACCAATCAAACTGCAAAGATAAATAGATTAAAATTACTTCTTGCTTAAAACAATAATTAAATGAATAAGATGAATCGCCAACTGCTTTATTCTTAAATCAAGAACTCCAATTTCTGTCGTAATTTGTAATTACAGTTAGAAAGGGATGGAGCTACTGACCCGTTTGGCCGGCTAGGACCTAAATAGGTCGTAAATCAACGCATGTGCAGTACGACTGCAGATTATTGATCCAGTGGGGTTCCTGGGGAGGGGCTGGGTGACTAACGCTCCCGGACTTTTGCACTAACGATGAAAATAGCAAAATAATAACTCATCCGCTACTTCGTCTGAACGGATGATAGTTTTTTCCTATTTGACACTTATCGTCATATTTTGGAGAGTTCACGCAATATATGGGGAACATGCAATTATAATATTTATGAAATTTTGTTATTAAAAATGCTTAAAAAAATATATAGAGTAGGGCAAGGTTTATATTTAAATTAATAATTAAGTGAAACGGAACGGATTTAAAACACCAAGCAGCGTTCAGTGACGTCACTCCTGTTATGACAACTTATTTGAGGTTATAAGTTGTAGTAAAAGTGAACAATTAAACCAAAATTAATTGCGTTTTTTGAATAAAAATGAAAGTTGTGTTTGCCAAAGCAGATTCTAGGACTGCCAAAAGTTAATGTTGACATGGTAGTGACATTTTTTGTCGAAAGTGCAGAGTTTTCAAGTCTAGAAATAAAAGGGACTAAACAAAAAGATATTGAAAAGTGTTAGGTAGGTAACTGTTTCTTTTGTATACAAGCAGATTAACTAAATTTACAATAAATATATCCGCTGACTTAGGACAAAGAGGTCTTCACAGCATCGAATGATAGTCTTTGGGGAATAAATGTCATTCCTCTTCACCGATTGAATCCACATTTTTCTCAGTTTTGGGTCAGAAGGTCAGAAGGTAGGAAACTTATTTGAAGTAGATGGACACATTGGCACAAAACATACGTCCACACGGCTTTTTTTTCGGAGTATCAATGGCCATAGTTATGTCACCTGATGTTGATGCATAGTCCATTGTAAATTTTTACAAAATAATACCTTGAAAGTCGAATTAAATGCAAAAAACAACTGAAGTCAGCAATGGCGTTATAATATTTTTAGCACTAAACTCGCCCTCTGATTATGTAGATTTGTTGCTATACGAAACGGACAGTGCAGGGTACATTACTGTTTTATTAAGATTCAATGCCAAGTACCTTCTTAACTTATTCATCATTTTTAAACGTCCCATACTAGGATTTCCTGGAGTTGCTGGGGGCTTGGGGTTCCCGGAAGTCGCTTGAGTGTTCCCGGGGATCCCTGCATGAGAAGGCCATACATACATACATACACTCACGCCTTTTTCCCATGGGGGTAGGCAGAGATTACGTCTTTCCACTTGCTACGTCTTTACATATCTCTTTCGCCATCCCTGAGGTTTTTAGTGGGTGGGCCTCCCCCTTCTGCGGAGGAGAGCCCCACATAACCGCCGGCTCGCCACAGCCGGGGTATGCAATTTATTGCATTCTCCTCAGGGGAACAAAAAAAAAGCGTAGTTACCTACAAACTTGGAATCTCACATGAACGTATTATGTCAACACTGAAAAAAGTTTCAATTTGACACAAAAATCCCCATTAACAAAATTATCCGTTATCACAAAAATAGAACCGAATGAATGAAGAACCGCTCAACCGATTTTGTGCAAACTTCACATGAACCATCTACTAAATAGTCCGAACAAAGCGTAAACATTTGGTTTGGATAGGTGACCCCGTTCTTGAATTATATTATTACTAGCTTTCTGCCTGCGGCTTCGCCCGCATGGAATTCGGGATTGGGTCTATAGAGGGTTAAGGCTTATACCTTTTGCCCACGGCTACATATGCGCGGAAGTCGGTTTATGGCGCGAAAGTTTTATCGCGCTTCCCGTGGGACTATACGTTTTTCCGAGATAAAAAATACCGCAAAACCTTGCTCAAGAATCACTATCTATTGATGAAAACCGCATGAAAATCTGTGCAGTAGTTTTTGAGCGATGCCTTTATTGCGCCTCCCGTGGGATTTATCGGTTTTTCTGGGATACATCATGGCCTAGAACCTTCTCCAAGAGTCACTGTCTATTGATGAAAACTGCAGGTAAATTCGAACAGTAGTTTTTGAATAGTCTATATCGCGCATTCTACGGGAACTGTCGGTTTTCTGGGATAAAAATAGCCGAAAACTTCCTCGAGAATCACATCATCTATTGATAAACAACACATGAAAAACCATGCAGTAGTTTTTGAGCGAAGCCTTTATTGCGCATCCCGTGGGATCTGTCGATTTTTCCGGGATAAAAAGTACCCTATTATTTAATCCGGACTTAACTTTCAAGTCTGCAAAATTTCAAAGCAATCGGTTCAGTAGTTACGGCGTGAAAGCGGAACAAACAAACAAACTCACTTTCCGATTTATTTATTTTTTCCCACGTGGGATGGTAGTGAATCCTCATAGGGGGCGCGCCACCACAGTGGTCGCTATGACAACCCCCTGGTGCTTGGACGACCTCGCACCGGATACCACCCGCAACCGGTCTACGGCGGGTGGTTATGTTGGACTCTAGCAGAAGGCCAGCCTACCAACTTACACTACCTACAGCCTTTGGTCGGGCGGAAGGCCTGGGACCCTATCGGCTTGAACTAACGCTCCCGCCCTCCAGAACGGGGGCGGTGCATATTCCGATTTATAATATTAGTAAGGATAACGAAAAGTGGCATCGCAAAATACAATTACCATTATGTCAAATCAACCTAACCTTGTACTACATGTTTGTGGTATTTAGTACCGTCCCTTGGGTACTGGTACTGAAATGCAAACCTGTTACAGCTATGCCCAAGAAGGGACTGTCAAGTCGGGATGCAATCGTCGCCAGAACGACGTTGAATCTGCTCCACATTACGCACCTAAGACGCGCTTGGTAATGTACGGCGAGCGCGACGACCCGGACCACACTTCCTTCGTCAAACATACCCGGTACCGTCATCACGTACCGGGTAGATCCTCACCCTCCTACATGGCGACCTTGAGCGTCCGAGCCACTAGACGGCGCGTTCTTTTTGCGTAGACTCTTTTAGACCCGACCCTAACAACGCCGGGGTCGCTAGCAGGCAAGGCGTCGAACCTTCCATTCATGCGCCTTCCACAAGCACACTCGCGGTAAAGCTGAACATTGCCATCTGCGACTTCAGTATAGGTTCTAGGTAATAATAATATTAACTGCAACCTATACTTACATAATAATAATTAGAGATGGGCCGAATATTCGGTATTCGGCAACTTTTTCAGTGTTCGTATTCGGCCGAATAGTTTGGTTACATTGCCGAATAATTACCGAATAAACAAAGTAAATAACGAGTGTAGGTTGTTTCGTAATTTGTCGGTTTGACATCCTATACCAGCATTCTCAGTAAGCAACTATCAAAAAGATATAAATATGCGTCAAAATGTAAATATAATACATATTATATATAATAAATATTTTGCAATAAACCGTAGCTTAAGTAAGATAAAAAAAAAATTAAAAAAAAACTTTTTAAAAAACACGCTTTTTACGCAAAGACTAAAAAACGTTTGAAAAAACTTTTGTTCAAAATTAAACATTACTCATTTAATGGTCTTAACATTTACACCCCACGCTTTTATAGTCATTGAGTTCTTGGACTAATTTGCTAAATTTTATAGACAAATTTTTGAGTTACATTTCTTTTTGTCATCAGAAATTTTTCTTGATATGTACCCAAATTTTCTAAAAGCGTGACTTTATTTTTATTTTCAAGTTTTTAGATCGGTTTTTAGTCTTTTTAATAAAAGCGTGTTTTTTAAAAAGTTTTTTTTAATTTTTTTTATTTACTTCTTTTTAGATCAAATGTTTTTTAGTCTTTATAACAAACAAAAGTTTTTTCAAACGTTTTTTAGTCTTTGCGTAAAAAGCGTGTTTTTTAAAAAGTTTTTTTTAATTTTTATTTTATTTACTACTTTTTAGTCTCGTGATTATTATAACAAACATAAAGAAATGTACATAATTGTTCAGAAAATGTCAAATTAAGTCAAAGGATGTCCATGGGAAAATGACAGATTAAATTTTTTAGTGTTATTAAAAAGTTTTTAAATAGTGATATTTCTACATTATTATTAAATGATATTATTAATAATCTTGTAATAAATGATAAAAATGTATTTGGAGCAGTGAAAATGTTTAATATTGACATATCAAAAATGTACATCATCGACATTGGATTTTTTCTCATATTAAAAAGTTTTTAATTTATTACAACATAATTATGTATTTTTGTGATTCGAAAATGATTGAATATTGTATTGTCATCTAGAATACACATGTAAAAAAAATTTGAGCTCGATTGGAGCAGTAGAAGTGCTCGAAAAATCGATTACAAGATTTGATCATGACAAACAAACAAACAAACAAACGGACAGAGTAAGTCAATAAAAAGCGTGTAAAAAACCATAATTGTTTTATTAATCAGCTTTAGCATTTGCATGCTCTTAATGATAGGAACATTCCTAATGTTCCCTAATGTCATTCCTAATGTATGTTTAGGCACGATAGGTAACGTAAGTAACTATTAAATTAATAATCATTCTAAAGTTTTAATCAGGCATGAAACGGTTACGTTTTTTCATAAACATTCCCAGCTTCCGTGAAAAGTCGTTCACTATACACTGAAGACCCAGGTGCTGCCAAGTATATTTTAGCTATGTTTGACATTAAGGGATATTTTATTTTATTTTTTATCCACCATTGAAAAGGACTTTCATCTCGCTGTAGAAGGTTCTCCTGTAAATATTTGTCCAGTTCAGTTGCAACAGGACTTTTTGAATTATCCGTCGGCCTCAATAAAGCTACCAGCGTAGCTTTATTGAGGCAACTTTTTCCAAACAGCCTCAAAAATCTGCATGAGTAGAATTTGAAACAGTCTGAGCCACCCGATTACTGTCATCGTCTTCGGCAGTACTCTCATCATCACCGTTTCTCAATGCCTCGGCAATAAATGGCTGAGTGCGAACCTGTACAAACAGGTTTACTATAAGTACCTATGTTCGCGCGAACCGAATATTCGGCCGAATATTCGGTTCGGTAAGAGCACGAGACCTATTTTTGAATTACGAATGCGATTTCGAAATCACCGCTGACTAAATAGTCAGCGGTGACTTTGAGGTCACGGATTCCCAAACATCCAATTTTTGAAAGTCGATCGCAGAGCTGCCAACATAGATAAAGTACACACATAAATATAAGAGTTCGGTTCCACGCAGAATGTAGCCGCTGCCGATTATTGTCGGCTTAACCATTATGGTTATTATATATATAATATATGCTACATTCATATATATCTATGTATATATTATAGGTATATATAGGTTATATATACATGTAAATAAACCTTTATATACCTATAATATATACATACATGTATATATGAATGCGAACACATTACCACCGGAATCAGGTTCGGTATCGACACATTACAGTAAACTCAAGAGTCTTTGCGTATTTAAACATTGAAATATAATAAACATCCTGCAGAATGTTATATGAAAGTAAGTAGATCAATACAAAGAGTTGAACGTAATTCAGTAAGCATTAGTTCAGATAGTGAAAAAAATACAGTGACTATAGACTATTCTCCTAGAAACGTAAAAATCAATGGTCGTCACCGGCTGCAGAGGTCGTTCGTATGTCATCCGGTTAAGACGAATGATAAAAATAATATATTAATTTAATACGTTGCAAAACGTAACGATTCTACTATTTATGAATTTTATTTACTTAATTTTTCTTGCTCTTGTTTAAATATTTGGAAGGAAGAAATATAAATAGGATGTTTACTGTTTTTCCGAAAATCAATACTCCGGATACGTATATAGAATTCCTGAAGTGTAAACGTGGTAAAAAATAATATTTGTTTTAATTTAATTTTGCAACGTGCAATTTTACTAGCCTCCTTTTGGTCATTCTACTTTAATGAAGCTTAACTCTGCATATTGTGACTCTACTGTCGGTTAATCGGTTATGTTGATAATTAAAATCTAGCGACATCATACGCGTCCTTGTATCGCGCATGCGCGACAACAGTACTGGCCGAGGCGTCGCCGTGGCTTAGGTTAACATTTCAACCCGTGAGTATTTGCAGCAAAGAAGCAGATTTTATCTTAGTCTCTTACATATATCTTAATAATATTTTTTTGTTAGTGTGTTGTGAAGTGTTTTAGTTTTGGTGACAACAGAAATACTATGTAAGTAGTACATGCTTAAATTTTATTGATATCGACATCTTCAAACGTACTTAACAAATCACAGCCGAAACGTAATAGAATTGTTGTTGATTGTTAGCTAATGTCATTATAGTAATAGTTCAGTTACGTTCCGCTTCAATTTATTAAAATTATTAGCCCTTAGTTATCTAACTCGATCTTTTCGAAAAATATTGTAACTTATTGATTACTAGCGGACCCGACAGACTTCGTCCTGTCAAAAAGATTTGTACAGTGGCAGTTTTTTGTTCCTAATTATTTTATAGATAATGTCGCATAGCCAACCAAATCGCAAAAAAAGTCTAAATGACCTATTACATTTTGTGGCTATTCAATTTTGGAACGTGACATTAAATCCTCCAACGATGTATTCTGTGCTGCAACGCACGCACGCACACTGTTTTGATAGATATGATTGAATTTCAACTATATGTAGCGTTAATAAAGCGCAAATTGACTCTTTGATGTTAGGAACACACCTTCATTGCTTAGACAACAGTGAGTGCTTGCAATATGAACTTTATACAATAACAATAAAGCTCAATTCGACTGTACGTTTTAGTTAGAAAACGTTTGCATGGGAAAATAAAAGGGCTGTTTTTAGGGTATTTCCGATAATTATTCGAATTTTCCTCATTGTAAAAACCCTCCTTGAACTTCAACGAACATTAACAAAAAAGAATTGGCCAAATTGGTCCAGGCGTTGTTGAGTTATGAGCTTACCAACACATTTTGCGATTCATTTTTATATAAAAGATGATGAAATACTTGGTCTTTCATTTTGTTTGCAACGTTAATGGCGTACAAAGATGGATGATACTAATGGTAACTCTTAAGTATCGATTTCATCTTCGTAAATATCTTCATATTCATCGTAAATATCTTTCTTAATTTTATTCATTTATGATATTAATTTTAATGTTTGTTATTCGTTCAAAGTAAGAGAGGATTATATTTAGTTAGATATATATATATATATTTTCACAAAGGTCCTACAATGAAGCCCTTATTGCCAACGATAACGATAAAAAAAGAACATAGCTGTTCAAGTTAATTTGATTTTCACCCTTCCTCATTACATGCCGACATCACGCTCTTATTAGACATGCGCAAAACAGTACTCCATGGCGTAATGTCATATAGCATGACTTTTCGAACCGCGTAATATGGCATTCGAACATTACTCAGTACAGTACTCGTCAGAGTAACTTTTTTCTATGGTGCAGTACCTACCTAAGAAACGTGACCTGCTCTGTAACAGGTCAAATGCAATAACGTGTTATGGCTTTAAAGTAAAGATACTTGTGTTATTGTACTGAACGCTCATCATGTGTAATGTAATGTGATAACATAGCAGGACATTGAAACATACACTGAGAAAAAAAAAATGGCTAACAAAGTGTCCATAAAAGCTTTGTTAAATAATTACAGTAACTGCAACAAAACACTTGACACACAATAACAAAGGTCTCATAGTGCCCTCTGCAATTTTTTTATTGTTAGAGATTTATTGTTCCTGCGGCTTCGGAAATCTGAACCAAAGTAACAATGTTTATTAATGTTGTTAACACAGCAACGCGACTGTTGTTCGAATATTAACTTTAGTGTTTATAGTATGACAAAATAATCTGTAACAAAGCTAAAGTTGTTGTCATGTTTATTTATTACGATGCTGGATGAACAATATTCAAAACTAACAAATTTAAGATTGTTCGCTTAGCAAATAAATTAGTGTTATGTGACAACTTTCGAGTAGTTGTTTCGTTTTTATATACGCAGGACTCGGCTCGGCTCGTCCATTTCCTTCGCGAATGTTCGACCGAGCGGGCGCGTATTGTGTCGGTGTAGCACAATGGCGGAATATACTTTAAATCACGGTTGTGAACACTAAATACTTTTGCTCTACTATTTAATGTGAATTTAAAAGCAAGACAATTTACAACTAGTGCTTAGATTTAAGAACGGACATGAAGCAGGTTGGGTGAATCGTTGGGGTTACCTACGAAATATCGAATTCCAAATTATCGAATATCGAAATACACTGATAATATTTTGATATTCGATCATTTGGAATACGATATTTCGTAGGTAACCCCAACGATTCACCCAACCTGCTTCATGTCCGTTCTTAATCATGGCAAAACGGGAATATTTATGGTGACAAAGCTAAATTGTTGGAGTAACTAATATGAGTTGTGATATGGCACAAGATCACAATTGTTTTTTTTAGCAACATAATATTGTTGCCGAATCTACCTAATTGTCGCTTTCATTTGACAATAAAAAAATTGTTATGGTAGCAATTCACTATGAACGGCTCTCCCGGATTATCTTTTTGTTGTTAATTTAGCAGGATTTTTTTCTCAGTGTAGTAGATCTTTTGTTTGTTTACTATAACTTTTACCAAGTAACGAGGAAATGCGTATTGCAAAATGAAGATTATTTTGTACTGTCAAATCAACTATGTACATTATTATTCATTATACAATGACAATACAATGTTAAGTTCTTTTTACATATAATACAGATATATGCAATTTTCTTTTTGTATTTCTTTTATATTTTTTTAGTTTTTTTTTTGTAGATTTTTTTCGTGTATAACTATATGAGTAATTTAATTACAACTTTTGAACAATAATTGAGTCAATTTTTTTGTTGTAAGCCGAGTACGCCTGTCATGTAACGTCAGGCCATTTTGGAAAATACTCGCTTGCATGGTACGGAGGTGCCAGTGATGTTTAACCTCTTTAGCATATAATTAAAAATATTCTACATTCAGAAGTAAGCGCGAGATTTTTACCTACGGAAATGTAAACCTTATTATCTTAAAGCAATATAACACAAAACAGATAGTACCAACCATAAATAAGAAAATGTAGTACTAACAGTGCGGGCGGCGGCGGCCATAGAGCATATTTGTCAGCGGCCGACCGGTCGCGTACTGTTTGTTGCCATTGTTGTACGCGGTCATGTTATATTACGCGTCATTGGTTACTGGTGACCAATAAGACCCTCTATTAAATGTTTATTATTCACTCCTTATTAAATGTTATTTTATTATTTTGACGACCTAGACAAGACTAACAGGAGATATCCTGAAATAAAGAATGCGTACATTAATAACCACAGCCCATATACGAGGGGTGATCAAAAAGCAATGATAAACGGATAATTCTAAATATAATAAAATTCTGAAAAAATATTTGTTCAACTCCCTGGACCTGCACAAGTTCCCGGACAAAAAATGGTATAAATAGGACGTCATTTTTAAAAGTTACATTCATTTGAATACGAGCAGTCGGAGTGATAACATCAAAATGGAGAAACCAGAAGTACGAAGCGTCATCAAATACTTCTGCATGAAAAAAATGTCCACCAAAGACATTCATACAGACTTGGTGGAAACATTAGGGGACTCTGCGCCTCCATATTCTACAACTGCACGCTGGTGCAAGGAGTTTAAGATGGGAAGAACATCCACGGAAGATGAACACCGCGAAGGCCGCCCATCCTGTTCCCTTACTGAGGAAAACGTCAAAAAAGTTGAAGATCTGGTTTTGGCAGACCGAAGAGTGACCATTCGACATTTAGCTGAGAACACAGGCATCTCATTTGGTAGCATTCAAAGGATCTTAACTACCGAGATGAACATGAGAAAGGTCTCCGCGCGTTGGGTCCCGAGAATGTTAACCGACGAACAAAAGAAAAAACGACTTGACATTTCAAGGACCAATCTTGAAATGTTCCAGGCTGATCAAGAAAATTTTTTGGCTCGATTTGTGATTTGGCTCGTACATTCCCAGGGAGGGCGCAAGCCTAAACTGTGTTAGGGCGATTAGGCCTTGCCAGATAGCTTGGCCTGAGGCGCCGCCGCGGGTCGCTGGCGGTGGAGGCGACCCGGGAGGGACCTCATCCCCGGATGGCCGGGGAGTGACGTCGTAGGAGTCTGCAATCATATACCATATATGTCTATCTCTTAAGGGTATCCTACAATAACATTTTATGTCATTTACTTTTTACGACAAATAATAGCTAATTTTCGAAGCGATTTTAACCAAAACAGCATTAATCTTTATCCAATTACATACTTAAGGTATGTACATTGTTGATTTAATATTCGATGTTGATTTAAGATCTATATGGCATATGATTTTAATGAATATTTTCGAAGTTATTACAGATTTAAAACTTATCACAAGCACCCCACGGGCTTTATTCAATAATATCAATTTTTCAATTGATTACTACGTTTAATTGTTAATTTTTTAATTCAATCCATTTTTAAAGCGTATTTTTTAGTTTTTTAAACTATAATTTGTTATATACAACGTTCATAGTTTTTGTGTTTGTGAATTCAATGTCATAGCAATTACAATTCAATACAATTTATTGACAACAAAATTTAAAATCATTCGCATTTGATTCGTTATTGAAATCGTTTCGGTATATACGGCAATGTATGGAAATGATTCCAAATAACGGAATCGTTCCATGTTTTTCTTTCTAATGAAACGAAAATGAATGTTTTTAGTGTTAGTTTTTCTACAGGCACTGATTTTGTTTGGCCATTTTGAAACTGAACAACTTGTAAATACATCAAAGATGCTGCACTATTGTTTTACAAGTCTACGGCCGAAGACCTTTTTTTTGTTCCCCCTGAGGAAAATGCATTAAGTTGCATACCCCGGCTGTGGCGAGCCGGCGGCTATGTGGGGCCTCCTCCTACCCACTAAAAACCTCAGGGATGGCCTTCCTCAGGCATGTAGGGACCCCCGGGGAACGCCAAGCTACTTCCGGGAACCCCCAGCCTCCACTCCCCCGTCGACGACGGAAGACCTTTTTTTATGCTAGGCCCGGCAGATTATTATTATTTTTTTTTATATGCTAGGCGCGGCAGATGACCTCCTTCCGCTTATTAAGCTCGAAATTTGATCACCTTCGTAGTAAACTGGTTGGTACACCGGTTTCAAGGTGTCGCCATCTCTGAGGTCCCGGGTTCGAGTCCCGGTGGGGGCAGATATTTACGTGATGAATGCGAGCATTTATACCTTAGCCTTAGGTTGTTATAATATATTTCTACCAAATTTATTTATGTATGTATAATATATGTATGTCTATCCGTCACCCTAGATCCCATAACACAAGCCTTACAGAGCTTACTTTGGGCTAGGCTAATTGGTGTGAGTGTAAGGAATATTTTTATTATTATTTTTTGATGTTTTGATAATATTTAGATAGACAGTTTAGATGGCTACGAGCCTTAATCCGCTTAACGTTCGATGAAATGCACTTAGGATGAACGGAGTTGTTGGTGGCAGGAGCCCGGGAGCGCCTGGTCACACCGCCCCCAGGCCCCTCTCCCCAGATAAATCAATAATCTGCAGTCGTACTGCACATGCGTTGATTTACGACCTGTCTGGGTTCTCGCCAGCCAAGCCCTGTTGCTCTCCGCACCGCTCGCTATCACCATGCTCGTTCGGTGAACGCCCTGCCAGTCCGCGCTCCGTTACCGTAGATTTCTGTGAACTTTTAATGTGCCAATAGTTAACTGTGGTTTTGGTTTAAACAAGAAGTAATTTGCTGTTAATCTTCGATTTGAATTGAATCGGCTGCAGATAGACAAAGTTTTTGTTGTGATTTTATCAAGTCGTGGACAAGATTTTATTCTATTACCCTACTTTATTAATAAGATTACGTCAAGATTAGTGCACACCTTTATATTCTTTTTTATCACCCACTTACAGACGACATGGAGTCCCTCATTAACGCGCGCTTGCGACATTGGCAGTATTTAGAGTCAATGCATATATTTCCTATGAACATCGATTTCGGCCCTTTTGCGCAAGTCGTACACCCGTTGGCTACCCATTCAATTCCGTTCCCAAGACCGCATTACCATCATAGCCATACCAACTCTATTAGTAGGGACCCGTCCCTCCATTCCAACGCGCAGGACCGCAGCCGCCCATACCCGCTACTACCGGATTTAGGGGACACGATCGACGAGACTCAACTATGTGTCTACATCCGAGACAAATCCTACAGGAACATTTTGGCTGTCCTGAAGGCTAAATCCATCAATTACTTGAAGGTGAAACAGAGAGTGCGTGGTGTCGTGGTGAAAGTCCCGACCAGACGCGACTTCCAGACACTTATTATTTTCCTCACGTGTTCTAATTACACTTTCCGTGTGTTCTATGGCCATGACGAAAACCAATTGCGCGTGATCGTCCACGAAGTGCCGGTGGAGTTAGAAACGGACGTCGTATTCAACGAGCTTCTACTACAAGACTTCCCTATTAAGGAAGTTCATAGATTGTACGGCAACCAAACATCGCCATATCGGCAACTTCTATTAGCACTTGATCACTCTCAAGAAGGTGAATCTATTTTCCATGTGCAAACGCTGTGCGGGGTGTCTGGTTTACGGGTCGAGGCAGTCAGCAAAAAGTCGTACGTTGGACAGTGCCACAATTGCAACAAATACGGCCATGTCTCCCGCTACTGCGCTGGCCGCTTTTGCGTTGAATGCCGTTGCCATCATAGTTCGGAATCATGTCCACGCCCAGCCACCAACTTAATATCAAGTTGTACTTCATGTGATCGAGCAGGCGGTACGGCGAACTGTCTAAGCTCATGTACAAACTCAGGCTTGAATCTAGTCACAAGTCAAACTACAACCCTGCCTTCACATACATGTGTGCCCACAGTTTCAGTCCACGAGTCAACTTCGGATTCATATCGGACTGTACGTACCGAACCAGTAATCCAAGACCAACAGCCAATTTCGATCTCAAGTCCAGAATCAAACAGGAGCTTACCTGATTACCTTGCACGTATAATCCTGGATTCATCCCCGATCACATCACCTGTTCCTTATAGCCTCCAAACTAATACCGATTCGTCCTGCAAGGCCTCCTCTCCTTCCAGGCAAATGATCAGTCCTAGACCTTCATCCCATTTATCAGCACTTTCATCCCATTTATCTCCACCGTCTACATCTTTACATACCATTCCTTCTCCAATGTCTATAGCTTCTTCTCCCATCGACTATCTCTCTGCTCGTGAAGAGCCTTAATTCCGTTCCGCGACAATTGAAGAAAACGAAGAATCAGGTTGCCGGAGTAATGAGCCCTATCAATTGTGGTAAGAACATTATTTTTAACTAGCGACCCGCCCCGGCTTCGCACAAGTGCAATTCGGATACTAAATACACTACAGAAATACTGTGAACGTTGTATATGATAGGTTTTTCAACATACTTCCTCATAAAGTGGCTCTAATCCCATGGCAATTAGGCACATAATGACACCTATAATCAAACTGACTTTTTCATTACTATTATTCACGAGTGAGTAATAGTTTTTTTTTAAATATTATTGGTTGAGTTACGCTTACATTTGCGCTAAAATGCTATCCGCGAAAAGCCCAAAAAAAACGAAACCTCATTTTTTTAGTCTATGGCCGATGCGCGTGCATAGGAAAACTAATTAATTTTTCCCGCCATTACGAAGATGTCTCACTCGCAGAGAGTAAATCATAGAGTATAGACAGACATAGATTATCTAAAGTATTGACACAGATTATATCTTAACAGTATATAACAAATTATAGTTTAAAAAATTAAAAGGACAGGTTAATAAATTGATTGAATTAAAAATTAAACTGTAATAATCGATTGAAAAATTGATATTTTTGAATAAAACACGTGCTTGTGATAAGCCGACCGGTACCGCCGCGCCGTAAAATCTACGTCCCACATTTTTAAAATTTGTAATATCTTCGAAAATATTCATTTAAATCATATGCAGTAAAGGGCCATATAGATCTATATTACATCGACAATGTATTTAAGGTATTTGATTGGATAAGGGTTAATGTTGTATTGATTAAATTGCTTCGAAAATTAGCCATTATTTGTCCATAAGAGATAGACATATACCATCGCGGAGTAGACGTTTTCAATGTGGTGCAGTGCTTAGTACATTATTTTGATAAATCTCCTAGGATTCAGCCTGTGTTGTAAAAAATGTAATTATTTACGACATCACATTAGAAATCTCAAAAATAATAGTATTTCTCCACTATTTAATAGATGTTATTATATAATAACATCCATTAAATAGTAGAGTATATAAACTCGTTCAATTCGTTCTCTCTAGTAGCAACAAATTAAATTCTCGGTATATTAATAACGATTTAGATCGATACACGACGACGTCCCTTAGACCGGGGGCGATGGCCCACGTCGCCCCCGCTTTCCGCCGCCTCAGCATCCAAACTTAGAAACTGTCTTAGTAACCTAAATCTCTATAAACTAAAGTGTATTACAAAATATTTTCCACACGCATTTCAATACGCAAAAATTTGAATAAGTTACGTAAATAGATTCTTATTTAGGACATGCGAATACCCCTATACGTGTCCCCACCGAGGGGCACGAGCTTTTTTTTTTCTTCAGGAGAGGAAGCAACGGCAAGAGTCACGGAGGCTATGTCGGACTTCATGTGGCTAGAGCGGTCTGACCAGGTGACCTTTTTTGTCAGGCATGTAGGGAGGGAGCCCCCGTGAACGCCAAGCGACTTTCGGGAACCCCAAGCCTCCGCTTCCCTGCCGATACAGGGGAGCCCTCGTCGGGAAGGCTACACTACCTCCCCCGATCTCCTCCACCGACGACGCCCCCGGGCACGGAAGGGGCGTGGTCCCTCCCGAGTCGTCGTATCCGCGGGCGCGACTTCCACGCGCCCGCCTGCGGCGACCCGCAGCGGCTCCGCAGCTGTGTTACCGAGCCCGGCGCCGCCTCCTTCGAGCGGGATCGGCCATGTCCCGACCCCGCTCGGCGGCCTCCTTTTGGAGCATCACTTCACAGAAGGAGGCCACAGCCCTCTAACCTCCCTTGTCCGCCAGCATTGCCGCAATCAATGCCGGCGGAAACAGATTTCCCTCGATCTGTGCGATCAAGACTCGACGCTCGGAATCCCACGCGGGGCACTCCGCCAGCGTGTGCTGGGCCGAGTCGAGGTCGGATGCGCAGTGGTGGCATCGTGTCGATCCCTCCCGTCCTATTCGACACAGATACTCACCGAAGCTGCCGTGCTCGGTGAGTATCTGAGTCAATCGGTAGGTGACCTCCTCTTTCCCGTGGAGGCAATCTTTGAGGTGCGGGAGTACGGCACCGACGGCCCGAGGCCGCCACAATCCGTCGGTGCCACTCCCGCCTAGGTACTTCGTGCGCGGGTTCCGGGGCGTTCCCCCCATCGCTCCCCCAATCCTGGCCGACACGCCGCGACGTATACGAAACACGATGTCGAATGGGGGGAACGTCCAACCATCCCGTCATTATATGCTCATCTTGGTCAATATCAGGATGAGGTAACGCGCACTCCTTTCACCCTACTCAATTTTGGCAAACAAGCAATTAAGTAAGGATTTTCGTTTGTTCACAGCTTCTGTAACCTAGTCTGGGCAGATGTACCACTCTGGCCGAGTAGATCAGCTGGCATCACGGTGCTACGCTGCGATGCGCAAGCTGAGAGTTGCTGCCCGACTGGGCTCCACGGTGACGCAATGCGAAATATTAACATTACAAACAGACTGACTGTGCGAATTAAAATATCGATGTTAATATATAACGGGATATCACGGCATATCTATTTTATTGCCTGACGTTTTCTGCATACCTACTGTGTTCATACCAGTATGAGGGTTAGAAACATGGTGGGTAAGAACTTACCACTCAAACTCCAGGCTTATACAAAATTGATTGCAGATTTGGTAAGTATTTGTTGTATAGGTCAAACGAAGCGTTCCATAGCTTGAAGTGTCAAGGAAAGTTGTAAAGAATCGACAAATCTTATAAAATTTGAAGAAGGAACAAAACATTGAATGGAATTTTATCACACCCAAGTCTTCGCCACGAATTGCAGAAATTATTCAAGAGCAGTGATTGAAATTAAAAAAAAACACCCGAACAGTTTAATCAGATGGTTTCAGATTATCAACTGCGTGGAAGCCAGTGGTGACTAAATTAAAGGTGACTAAGTGAGGGTACGTGAAGAACAAAAAATATGACGGTAGTTCGACAAAACCACCGCTTGAGGAGACTTGATATAGCGCAATTCCATCAGCTACTGCTACGGTGCAACCTGTGGTTCTACCTCGAGTTTGCTATCGTTTTCGATAAGTATTTGACATATACTAACTACAGAAGTAGTGTTATTTTAATATAAAAGAGCAGTACACCTGTACAGTTTCGATATAAAAATGTTCGCCGTCGATATTGTTTGTAAACGAATGTAAACTCGTGGTAGCTATATACACTGGTCGAAACGTTTCGCAATAAAATTGATATTTCGTGAAACTTAGTACAATATGAACATGTTTAAATTAATCAACGCGACTGTAAAATTTATTTCTTATTTCATGTGGGCTTTTCTTTAGACCTATTTTTTATTGAATGTTTTGATACTGAACCTAAAATGTAATAGTACTACCAATGCAGTTTGATTAATAAACAAACGTTAACTACTAATAGTTAATGTTTTGTTGCAGAGCTTAACATGGATGCAGGTGGAACGTGGATGGAGCTTTCGAAGCTCTACGTAGTGGCACCTTCAATCTGCTCAAGGTAATATTCCTCGGAACACTCCATGTCTTATCAATACTTCTGAAAGTCAAAATAATCTTTAAATTTCTATATCTTTTAATATCTGTATCTAAATAAATTTAAAGACAAAGAACGGAAACTTATTTATGTGTGGTGGCGTGTCGTGACGCGTCAGAAGGGAATCGGTTCCATACCTTTGATTAGCGACATATTCGTATTTCTGTCGTGGCGCCGACCGTTCGCCGCCGATTGCGCCAGAGCGGTGGTGGGCTATTACGCGACACGACACAATAGGCAAATCCATACTAATATTGTAAATGGGAAAGTGTGTCTGTCTGTTTGTCCGTCTTTCACGGCAAAACGGAGCGACGAATTGACGTGATTTTTTACGTGGAGATAGTTGAAGGGATGGAGAGTAACATAGGCTACTTTTATCCCGGAAATATCGACAGATCCCACGGGATGCCCAATAAAGCTTCGCATCGCAAGCATCGCTCAAAAACTACTGTACAGATTTTCATGCGGTTTTCATCAATAGATAGAGTGATTCTTGAGCAAGGTTTTGCGGTATTTTTATCTCGGAAAAAACGGATTGTCCCACGGGAAGCGCTATAAAACCTTCGCGCCATAAACCGATTTCCGCGCATATGTAGCCGTGGGCAAAAGCTATGACCCTTAACCCTCTATAGATCCAATCCCGAAATCCACGCGGGGGCAGCCGCGGGCAGAAAGCTAGTGTGTTTCTATACCGGCGCGTGGCTCGTGGCGCGAACGTCTAGTGGACAATTTTTAGGGTTCCGTAGCCGAATGGCAAATAACGGATTTGTCATGTCTGTCCGTCCGTATGTCACAACTATAAGAGCTAAACAAAAACAATAAATTATTAAACAATACGACGACCTCCATAGTCGAGTGGATAGTACACCAGTTTCAAGGTGTCGCCATCTCTGAGGTCCCGGGTTCGAATCCCGGTGGGGGCAGATGTTTGTGTGATGAATGCCAGCATTTGTACCTTAGTCATGGTTGTTGATATATATTTCAATAAAAATTATTTATATATGTATGTATAATATATGTATGTCTATCCTTTGCCCTAGATCCCATAGCACAAGCCTTACAGAGCTTAGTTTGGGCTAGGCTAATTGGTGTAAGTGTAACGAATATTTATTTATTTATTTGATAAATAGGGTTCCCCATACTTAGAACTGAAAGTCAAATTTTCAATCAAACCCATATTGTGGGATATTTATGGATAGGTCTTCAAAAATAATATTGAGGTTCTAAAATATTGAGGTTTGAGGAGGTTATAAAAATGTAAAAATTATTAGAGCACTCAATCCCTTTGCCTTATATAGTTTTTTGTTTTTTATAATGTCTGCTTTTCCCCCCTAAAATCTCTTTGTCAATCTGTCAATGTTATTCTAGAAATAAAAACAAGTTTATAAATTCTATATTAGTTTTTTTTTAGAAGATCACGTCTCGCCATAGCTTCCACAAATACTTAATCTAAATTCAACAGGTTATGGGCCCAGAACCCAAGTCATAAGTAATAATGTCGGCGAAGCATTTCTCAAGCATCGAGTCGCTTCGTAAAGATAACTATGACACCTGGAAAGTGCAAGCCGAAGCCGTGCTGATAAAAGCTGGTTTGTTCGACTATGTACGTGGCACAGTTGAAAAGCACGACGCTAATAAAGACGCCTTGGCAAAAGCCGAGTTACTACTCATAATCTCGCCCAGCGAATTGAGGTTAGTAAAGCAATGCAAAACGGCAAAAGACGTTTGGGACACGTTAAAAAACTCTTACGAGAGCAGTGGACCGGCCAGAAAGGCCACTCTTCTTAAAAAACTGCTTCACATGAAGTACAAAATAGGTGACAATATAAGAGACCACATAAATAATTTTGTTGATTTAGTGGGAAAATTGTCTGATCTAAATATAGATGTCAATGCAGATCTTTTAACTATAATGATGCTGTACAGTCTCCCAGAAGACTATGACAACTTTCGAATCGCCATTGAGTCTCAACAAAACCTGCCAACACTCGAGGAGCTAAAAATAAAAATCATTGAAGAATCTGAAGCAAGAAATAGACAAGATTACACTCAAAATGAAGAAGCCTTTTATGGACAAAAACAAAAACAGTTCAAAAAGTATAATGCAAATAAAAAATTCTTAAAATGTGAAAAGTGTAATAAAAAAGGACACAAAACCAAGATTGTTGGTTCAATAATAAAAATAATAAAAATTTTAGAAGCAATCAGAACTTATATTGCAGTACAGCTCTAAATGTAACAACATCACCAACAAAATGGTGTATAGACAGTGGGTGCACTTCACATATGTGCAACGACAAGTCATTTTTTGTGACAATGACTCCTTCCGAAGAAACCTTGAAACTAGCGTCCAATAAGACTGAAACAGTGAAGGGAAAAGGTTTAGTCAGAATACATATAAATGGTGAGGCAATAAACTTACTTAATACTTTATACATACCAGAACTTAGTACAAATTTAATTTCAATCGCAAAAGCTACAGAAAATGGCTGCAGTGCTTACTTCAATAAGAATAGAGCCACTATCAAAAATTCAAATGGTAAAATTATAATAAATGGAATGAAAACTGATGGCCTATATTATGTAGAATTGGACAAAAACATGAAACATAATGTTTTTCTTACAAAAGAAAATAGTATAAATGATTGGCACTGTCGACTAGGTCACATAAATGAAATTGATTTGAAAATAGCTTTAAAAAATGAGAGCATGAAAGGACTAACATTTTCAGAAGAAGAAAAGTTGCCAAAATGTGAAATATGTATAAAAGGAAAAATGACAAACTTACCTTTTCCAAGTGAACGACGTGAAGAAACAAGGGCACCTACAAGATTACATATTGTACACTCGATGTCTGTGGTCCTATGCCACAAGAAAGTAATGGAGGTCACCGATACTTTGTAACTTTCATCGATGAATACAGTCGATATGGAAAAATATATTTCATGAAAAATAAAAGCGAAGTACTAGAAAAATTTACAGATTATAAAAAGGAAGTTGAAAACATGACAAATCAAAAAATAAAGATTCTACAATCAGATCAAGGAAAGGAATATGTAAATAAAGAATTTGATAAATACCTAAAAGTATGTGGAATTCAGCGTAGACTTTCAGCTCCATATACACCGCAGCACAATGGTATTGCTGAAAGAAGAAACAGAACATTATTAGAGAAAGCTCGCTGCATGATAATAGAATCCAACTTACCTGAACCTTTCTGGGCTGAAGCTATAAATACCGCTAATTATATAACTAACAGAGTTCCATCAAAAGCTACAAATGGAAAAACACCTTTTGAAAAATGGGTTGGATATACTCCATCAGTTAGACATTTTCATTGTTTTGGTTCAAAAGCATTTGTACTAGAGAAGAGAAACAAAAGAAAATTCTCTCCAAGAGCTAAAGAAGGAATTTTCTTGGATACTCTGAAATAACAAAAGGTTATAGAATCTGGATAGATCATCTTCAAAAAGTTATAATTAGTAGAGATGTAAAAGTTATAAATGAAATGTATTATAATGGAAATGTGAAAGAATCAGAAGAAAATGATGAGACAAAGAACAAACAACAAACTTTTCCTCTTCAGCATTTTTCTTTTCAGGAATCTTTGAAAAAGAATAATATGGAAGAGAAAGATTGTACTGATGAGTCGAATGAAGTCATACCTGAAACAGAAGAAAATTATGAATCATTAGAAGAAAATAATCAAGACATACAAAATTTACCTGATAGTATTGACCCAGAAACGGATGATGAAGACCAAGATGAACCTGAAAAAGAAAAAAGAATCATTAGACAAAGAAAACCACCAAAATGGACACATGATTATGATATGTCAAACCTATGTTTTGAAGAAGTACCAGATGAGTCATGGGAACCAGCTATCAAATCTGAAATCATAGCTCATTTAAAGAATGATACTTGGTCAATGGTAAAGAAAGATAAAAATGTCAATATTATTACATGCAAAATGGTACTACAAGAAAAGACGGACAGCAAAGGAATAAGAAAGAAAGCAAGGTTAGTTGCTAGAGGATTTAATCAACTACCTGGTATTGATTACTCTGAAACATTTGCACCAGTAGCTAAGTTAAGTTCCATAAGAAGCATGATGGCCAAAGCTGTCGAACAAAACCTGAATATAAAACAAGTTGATGTAACAACTGCATTCCTGAATGGAAGCATAAATGAAGACATCTACATGGAAAAACCCAAAAATCTTGAAAAATATTTATGTGATATTATGCTACAAGAGGAAGATGAAACTTTAATACTAAAAGCAAGACAAATGTTAGAAAAGCTAAGACATTCAGAAGGTGAAACAATATGTAAACTTAATAAAGCCATATATGGACTTAAGCAAGCAGGGAGGCAATGGTTTACAAAACTTGATTTAAAATTAAAAGAAATGAAATTTGAACCATCTACAGCTGATCCTTGTATATACATAAGCAAGATAGGAGGAGCAGAAGCTATAATATGTATATATGTAGACGATATACTTATACTACATAAAGATTTAAACATAATAGATAATATAAAAAGAGAATTAATGCAAAGTTTTGAAATGAGAGATATTGGTTTATTGAAATATTGTTTAGGAATAGAATTTACATGCAAAAAGGAAAGTATATCTATGTGTCAGAAGAAATACATAAATGATTTACTCAAGAAATATAACATGCAAGATGCTAAGCCAGCATTAACACCAATGGAAACATCTCTAAAATTGAGTAAAAATGAGATTATA
This sequence comes from Scirpophaga incertulas, assembly GCA_036419045.1. Taxonomy (NCBI): domain Eukaryota; kingdom Metazoa; phylum Arthropoda; class Insecta; order Lepidoptera; family Crambidae; genus Scirpophaga; species Scirpophaga incertulas. The sequence continues at coordinate 3,153,204 of CM071647.1, read as the reverse complement.
GAAGAAAACTTACCTTATAGAAATTTAATTGGAGCCCTTATGTATTTATCTGTTGCTACTAGGCCAGATATAAGTTTTTCTGTCAGCTATCTCAGCCAGTTTAACAATTGTTATGGAAAGGAACACTGGACAGCAGCTAAAAGAGTCCTTAGATATTTAAAAGGAACAGTTGACCTACAGCTCAATTTCACAAATAAAGGAAATAAAATTTTGGAAGGTTTTTCAGATGCTGATTGGGCGTCCTGTACACTGGACCGAAGGTCTTATAGTGGACAATGTTTTATGAAGAATGGTGGATGCATAAGTTGGGCAGCGAAGAAACAAAATGCTGTGGCGCTTTCTACCGCTGAGGCGGAATATACAGCAATATCAGAGAGTGCAAAAGAAGCCATCCATTTATTAAAACTTTTTTCAGAAACTGGCAACAAGCAAAACCAAATTACAATTTATACAGACAACCAGGCTGCTCAAAAACTATCAACAAACCCTATAGTAAGCTCCAAGTCCAAGCACATTGACATCAAAGTGCACTATATCCGAGAAATAATTCAAAAAGGAATAATCAAGATAGAATACACACCGGGTGAGGACATGAAAGCTGACATCTTTACCAAAGCTTTACCGAAGATAAGATTTATATCTCTACGTAAGGCACTTGGACTTTCGTGAGGAGGAGTGTAAAAATTATTAGAGCACTCAATCCCTTTGCCTTATATAGTTTTTGTTTTTATAATGTCTGCTTTTCCCTCCTAAAATCTCTTTGTCAATCTGTCAATGTTATTCTCTAGAATAAACAAGTTTATAAATTCTCATTAGTTTTATTATTAGAAGATCACGTCTCGCCATAGCTTCCACAAATACTTAATCTAAATTCAACAAAAAATAAAATTGTAAACTAAATAGTTTGCTCGAGAGACGCTTCTAAAGTGGAAATAGAGTATCTTCCCCATAACGAAATTTCTAAAATTGGGAATTCAACTAATTTGTAAATAACATATCATTATCATTGCAAACTTTTACCGAAATTGGTTTGAACGAGATTTAATTAATTAGTTTTTTTAATACGTTATAAATCGTAAACCGCATTCAATCAACTCCATATAATTGTTAGAATGGACGAAACCAATTAAAAACTATTTAATTTAATGTCTTTTGTTTTATTTGAATTGCACTTGTTACAGAAAATAAAAAGAAACAACTATGACTTTTTTACACTTTTTTTTTTCTACTGCGTATAGATGTTGCCACTTGTAATAAATTTACTTATAACAACACGCCTCCTTAAATTTATTATTTTATAGCCTGTCCTTAGATAACTAAATTAATCTTAACCCTAATCTATTTTTTATAAATGCTGTCTTACTCAAGCTTTTTGTTAACATATCTGCCAAATTACATTTAGTATCAATTTTTATAATATCAATTATTTTATTTTCATAATTCTCATTAATGTAGTGATACTGTACTTCAATGTGCTTTGAGTTTTTAGTAAAATTGCCAAATTTTGCAATTGCAATTGCACCTGAATTGTCTACATACAATTTTGTGGGATCAAGTTTTATATTAAATGATTCACTTAGCATGTTCCTAATAAAAATCACTTCTGTCACTGCCTCTGACATAGCGGTATACTCTGCAAAAGTAGAGCATTTAGTTACAGTATTTTGTTTACGTGTTTTCCAAAAAATTAAGTTTCCATAAAATCTAATAACAAAGCCAGTAGTAGATTTTCTATCCACATTATCTCCTGCATAGTCAGAATCTACCATACAATCCAAAATATCACTATTTACATTATCAGAGTATGTTAACTTTAGACTTTTAGTTTTATACAAATATTTTAATATTCTCATTGCATATTTGTAATGAGTTTGGTTATAACAACTTTGATATCTGCTTAAATAATTCACACTGTATGCTATATCTGGCCTTGTGCCTGTACTAATATACAATAATTCACCTATTATATTTCTGTACTTAATACTTTCATCTACTTCTCTAGCTTGTTCTAATTTTAAATTTGTTTCCATTGGAGTATCATATAACTTAGTATTATTCAGATTATACTTTGCAGCCAAAGATTCAATATACTTTGATTGGTTTAGAGTCATAATATTTTTATCATCACTGTAATCAATATCTATACCAATATAACTTTTAATTTTGCCTAAGTCTTTCATTGCAAATTTTTTCATTAAACAATTTTTTACCTCTTTTATTTTATCTTTGTCTTTACAACAAATTAAAAAATCATCAACGAATATTAATATGTATATGGGATCTTTGCCTGCTCTATTAACATATAGACAGTTATCATAGTCACTTCTTACAAAATTTAGTGTATTAATAAAGTTATTAAAACACTCATACCATACTCTAGGGCTTTCTTTTAGACCATAGAGTGCCTTTTGCAGTTTGTAAACTCTGCTGTCACCAGTTTCATAACCTTCAGGTTGATTTACATATACTTCTGATTTAACTTTTGCATTTAAAAAGGCTGTCTCTACATCCATCTGTTCAACAAATAAATTATTTTTACAACTGTATGACAGTAAAATTTTCAAAGTCTGCATTTTTCCTACTGGCGAATAAGCATTTTCAATGTATTCATTTTGCTGGAATCCCTTAACAACTAATCTAGCTTTATAATCATTATTGCTTTTCCTTCTAAAAACCCACTTCATATATATACCTTTTTATTGTCTGGTCTTTCAACAATTTGCCAAGTATCATTTTTATTTAAGCTATTAATTTCTGAGTCCATTGCCATCTGCCATTGTTTACACTCATTGGAGGTAATCGCCTCCTCAAAACTATTTGGTACATTTGCATCAGTATAATTAACATAAATGAAATGTGAGACTGGATTACCATATCTCAAAACTGGATTTCTTTTTCTTTTATGTGACCCTACATCCTTTTCCTTATTATCATTGGAGTTCTCACCTGCATCTACAAAATTGTCTATGCTTATCCTTATCAGTTTTAGCTCTATCATCTGAAGTTTGCTCATTTTCTGAATCTATAACCTTTTGATCTTCTATTTTTTCTAAACAAATCAGTTCATTATCTTCTTCAACTACTTGTACATGTCTAGCATTAATTATTCTATTATTTATTAGAACTCTATAACTATTTTCATTATAACCCACTAAAATTCCTACTTGTGCTTTATCATCCCATTTAGTTTTTCTTAGAGCTTCAGGGACCCTGACAAAAACTCTACTTCCATAAATTTTTAAATGCTCAACATTTGGTTTAACCCGAAAAATATCTCATATGGAGTTTTATTCTCTACTGTATTTGCAATAGTTCGATTTTTTAAATATGCTGCTGTTTTTATGAATTCAGGCCAATACCTTCTGTGAATTTTAGCTTCTCTCATTAAACACCTAGCCATGTCCATAGCAGATCTATTATATCTTTCCGCTACCCCATTTTTAGTTCGTGGACATAGGGTGGACATGGTAATAATTCTATACCCTTCTGTCTGATAAAGGTATAAACATCTTTATTTAAATATTCTTTGCCATTGTCACATTGGATTTTTTTAACTTTTCTGTTGAATTTATTTTCTACTGAGTTTACAAATTCTATTAAACAACTAACAACTTCAGACTTACTTTTAATACAAAATATCCTTGTACATTTACTATAGTCATCAATAAACGTGAGGAAATATTTTTGTCCACCATAACCAGGTGTGTTATGTGGACCATTTAAATCAGTGTGTATTAATTCTAAGATTTCAGTAGTTCTTGTTCTATTATTTTTAAAAGGTACATTACTCATCTTACTTTGAATACAATTTGAACATTTCATGTCTATCCCTTCAATCTTGTCAGGCAAACCATTCACCAATTTATTATTTATCAATTTATTTAAATATTGGAAGTTTATATGACCAAGTGCCCTATGCCATTTCTCCTTTTGAGTTAATTTTACTGAATGTGCATATATTTCATTTTTAGATATAAAACTTTTTAAACAATACAAATTATTTACTTTATTAGCCACTGCAATTAATTCTCGTGCACCATTATAAATTTTTGCATTATCATTTTTTGCTATTATTGTGCAACTTTTAGTTATTTTCGAAAGACTTAACAAATTTTGCTTAATACCTTCAACATAATAAACATTTTTCAGATCTACATGTTTCTCGCAGTAAAAGTTCTTAAAAAAGATTTTTAAAGTACCTATTTTGGTAGCTTTTAACATTTTGCCATCTGGTAGTTTTACATTGACAGGATTTTTCAAGACTACTGAATTACAAAAATATGTATCATTTTTTATTAGATGGTCAGTACATCCACTATCTAAAAGCCAATTTATTACATTGTTATTACCTTCTGTTTCAATGCATTCACATACCTGAGTTGTTTCCAGATTACATACTTGAGTCAACCATGACTCCGATGAGAAGTTGTCTGTTGATTCACCACTAGACTGACCTTGACCTCTAAAATTATTTTGACCTCTGCCACGGCTGTAACCTCTGAAATTGTTTTGATTTCTGCCTCGACTGTGACCTCTGTATGCTCCACCTCTGTTGTAGCTTCTGCTTCTCTGTTGTACTTGTTGACCTCTAAAGCTTGATTGTCCTTCATTATATTTCCTGCTATGCCAGCAGTCTTTCTTGAGGTGACCAGTTTTTCCACAGATAAAGCATTGAGCTACCGATTTAGTTGCAAATGTACTCACATTATTCTTCTTGTCTGTATCACTCGTGGCCATATTTTTCTCTTTTATTTTAGAATATACATAATCAACTGTTCTTTGTTGTTCTGGAATCACATCAAGAAAATCTCCAATATAACTGTAGTTTGGTGGAAGCGCTCTTAGTAGGTATCTTAACTTTTCAGGTTCATCTATTTTTCCACCGGCCTCTTTAAACTCATTTATTTTCTTTTCAAAATCAACAAAAAAATCTTCCACTGTACTGTACTCGTTTAATCTTACATCTTCAATTTTTCCTCTACATATTATTTGCATAGCTGTAGATTGAGTTAAATACATTTTGTCAAACTTGTGAATCATTTCATATGCTGTTTTGCACTCAGTAACATACTCCAGTTGTTTATCTGAGATTGTGCTCAATATAATAGTCCTTGCTTTTAAATCCTTCTTTTTCCATTCGGCGTCTTGATTTTCATTTTTAACAATTGCGGCCTCATTGCATTCTTTATATTCCAACAATGTTAACAACCTAAATTTCCAACTTGAATAGTTTGCACCATCAAAAATGGGTATCATAATATCTTCTACTTTTGCTTGTCTAGTCATTTTGCAGAGGATGACGATTAATTTTATGTAAATTTATTATTTTCACAACAATTTCTTTCAATGCGCGTGTTACCATAACCTCAAAGGCTTAGTCGTATTTAATATTATCATTGCACTTTATACTTCTCTTCACACTACGTTTTCTTATAACCACGCTCTGCTACCATGTTAGAATGGACGAAACCAATTAAAAACTATTTAATTTAATGTCTTTTGTTTTATTTGAATTGCACTTGTTACAGAAAATAAAAAGAAACAACTATGACTTTTTTACTTTTTTTTCTACTGCGTATAGATGTTGCCACTTATAATAAATTTACTTATAACAACAATAATAAACAATAAAGAAAAACATTTATTTAGATATATACGGAACCCTACGTGCGCGAGTGAACCCTCGCATTGGGCAGGTTTTTTTCTTTATTACATTTGCAGCAAAATGTCCTGACGATCTTATTGAACTTGTACGACATTAAAAAGCCATATTCTTGTAAGGTATTCGCATAAATATTAATGTTGAAAGTACCAACACTAGAATACTTTATATACGGATGACGGTAGATGTTATTTGTGTGCTTACCAACTATATATATATATCCGCTGTACGGTGACATCTCTCGATTGTAATTAGAAGTTCACATACACCCAGTACGTTGTTTCATTTGCTGCCGATACTTCAATTCTTATGACTAAAAGTTTCTCTTCGTCACTCTAATTCCTTAACACGACGACAAAATTCACCTTTATCTTGCCTCCTTCTTTTTATACGGTGAACCCAGTATCTTCTTTTCATTTTACTCTCAAGAAGTCATATCCAGAAGAGGGAAGAATTAAAAGAAAATATACGTAAGGAAATTCATAGCATTTCTCCAAACACTTGACGGGCGGTGATAGAAATGTCCGCTCTAGGTTTCAAGTGTGCCAAAGTAATCAATATATAATTACAAAATATAACCCCAATTTATGCTTTTATAATAAATAAACAATTATTCTTATTGTGTACTTATATATTTTTTATGATCATTTGAAATGTGACCGGACTTTTGGTCGAGCCTATATTACAGTTTTTATGAATATAAATTATTTTTTTATAAATATACTGACTGCATTCTGCTTTGTAGAAGAGTAGAAGTTGTAAGTTTTACCGTATTTATGGTTTTGAAGAAACTCAATAGTATTCCTAAGCGAATGATACATTTCGTTGTTTCAGGCTTATGGCAACTTCAGAAAATAGAATCTTGGGATCCACAGATATCATAAACTTAATTATATGTCTGTATATCTCACGAAATAAGACTCTTCGGATCACTACGATCAATAAGATATATTAGAATAAGATGAGAGAGCCAGCGTTGGCTAAGGCCTAATCGCTCATAGTTAAGGTAGTTGAATGAAGAAAAGAAAGCGATAAAGAAGGCAAAGGATGGACTTTATTCCTTCATCTGATATACACGAAAAAATTGTTACAGCTGAAAGCCTAAATAGTGGAACGGAATGTTTCAAGAGGTTTTGAAAAAACCTACCTATAAATGTGCGAATAATCAATCTGGACTTGATGAGATGTCGTTATTTGAGATATTATTTGCTTATGCCTACGTGGCATAATGGAGATATCAGAGTTGTTTCAGGTCTACAGAAGGAGTGTTCTGTCAGCGGTAAGTCATTATTATTTGCTTCTCTCCTTGTCTTTCTCCTGTCCTGTTTTCATTTTTATTTGGGGTCGCCACAACATGTCTTCCACTCTCCTCTATCACTTCATTTCGATATTCTCACCCTCCTTCAGCATATCATCATTCACACAGGCTGTCCATATTTCTTTGGTCTTCCTCTCCCTATACTTCTTTCCCTCTAATTTTTTTTCTTTTTATTAACAATACAAGTTACATAGTGCCACTTATGCCCGGTTTCTGGAGTACATTTTGTCAATGGTTATCTGTTCAATAACGCTATCAGTTCGATAACTCCCAACAATTCGTTTCTGAACACCGTAGAATTAGATAAACTCCGTTTAAACTTAGAACTAAACTGACCATTAAGTGCCGTTATCGGTCCATAACTTTATTTGACGTTTATGTCTCTGTGGTTTATGAATGGCAAACAAAAATCTTAAGGCTATTAACGTGGTAATTTTATGTGAAATTAAATAGTGATAGCTACATTTTAATTATTATATTTAAAAAAGACAATGAGATCTACAATATTAAATACGAGTAGTTCTTCAAAGTCAGATACAGAAGTACTGGAGTTCATTTCTGGAATATCTATACCCAGAAACTTACGAGAAAGAAGAAATTCATTTGAAATGTTAAAATAAAGTACCGCGACACTACAAAGTAAAACAATTAAACACAAACGAATTCAAAATCCGTGCGAAAGCATGCCATTTTTTTTTTCATCTATAATCTTTTTATTTTATCGATTTATGGGTATAATTCATACAGGCAATACTATCGAAATGTTAAAAATTATTTCATAAAATAGTGTTTTAATACTTAATATCGATAAAAAAAAATGTTATAAATGTTTAAATTGTAATTATGGATGAATTAATATAACAAAGTCAATTTTTATTTCATATTTTGTGAACAGACCCATCTAGTGACATAATTTAGAACTACTTAACTGTTTCATAGCTGTTGAAAGCACGGTCCCGCATTCAGAAACTCACTGACAGTTATGAGACGTTTATCTTTTCGATAACTTTGTTGAATCATTAGTTATTGAGAGCTTAGCTAAGGTATTCAGAAACTGGGCATTAATCCTCTAAGGTTTATGTGTGACACATACAGTAATAAAAAATACATTTGTTTGAGGTATTTTTGAAACAAATGACATACATATTATAAAACACGCGTACACTTCGTTTGTGGAATGAGCTCCCTGCCGAGGTTTTCCCGCAGGGCTACAGTATGGGGTTCTTCAAAAGGGGAGTAAATAGGTTTTTGAAGGGTCGACAACGCGCAAGTGACACCCCTGGTGTTGCAAGTGTCCATAGACTACGGTAACCGCTCACCATCAGGCGGGTCGTAGGCCTGTTTGCCACCATTGTAGTATAAAAAAAACACAAAATTCAAATAAACATCATCTAAAACAATTATATCTTACAAAGGGAATAACAATTAATATATATATATTTATTTGGGAATAATATATATTATATATATATATATATATTATATATATATATATATATATATATATATATATATATATATATATATATATATATATATATATATATATAATACAATTCCTAGATACAATAGATTTAATTTCATAAATACAATTACAATAGTTTTAAATTACATAATGAATATTTTTACAATGAGATCAGCACACTCCTAAGATTCCTTGGATAAAGCTTTCAGGGATTCACTCTTAAACATTCTTGGCTTAGTACAGAAAAAATCAAGGTCATGCAGCTTATCGTCATAAATTTTGCAAGATCTCCTAATAAATGTGTTCCTTCAATAACGTTTTAGAAGCGGGATATGAGAAAATATTTTTTTTACAACTAGACCTCCCACTCGATCAGGGAACATGAAAAGAGACCTTACGTAAGAGTTTTGGAGCATCGATAATACTGTTTAACAGTTTTAAAGAAAAACTACGTCACAGAGATCTCGGTGTATACTATTATATACTCTTTAAGTTCGATTTTTAATTCGAGTCAGTAAAATGACATTTTCAGTGTCATGTGTCACAAATCATATTATTTAATATGGTATGTATTACATATTTACAATAAAAAAACGCTTTGACACCTAATAAAATAAAGCATGACTAAATGTCTAAATCTATTGATTGCCGAACATCACTATTGTAGTGGGTTGTAGTGGGTCACCCTTTTTTGTATCAGTGACAGTTGCACTTGTCATTTTACATATATATATATATTATATATATATATATATATATATATATATATATATATATATACATATTTATTATAATAGCGTCCAATTTAGGGAACCGCCTTTTAACTCAGTTGGAAGGAGATAAATATAGATTGTCAACATCGCAGTTGATTTTCAGGTAAATGACCTTTTGTGTCGCTGCTAATTGGCCGTGCTTGTATCGGTAGAAGGAGTTTTAATATGCGCTACTGTCACACTAACCGATCATGGCAAGCAAGCAATTGAGAAAGATTATTCGTCGTCACAGATTTTGTAAACTAGACGAGACTGACGCTTTGTTCGACTTGATGAGTTGATGTCAGGAAGGGTTGCAGCCCTACAGTGGTATACGGTGACGCAATGCGAGATTATTAACTATACAAACTGACTTGTATTTGCTTTTTTTTGTAACAATAACTATTGTATGAACTGTTGATATAAATATTTTTAAATTGATCAACGCGAATGCAAAATTTATTTAATGTTTCCTGTGTTGTTAAGACCTGTTTGATATTTGATCTCTTGATACCTAACTTGAAAAGTGAACCGTAAAACAAGTTTTAACTTTCACATTTTTCTGCACAGAGCTTTTGTACGTGGATGAGTACAGAGCTTTCGCAGCTCGACGTATTGGCACTATTACCCAAGGTAATTAATGTTCCTCGAAATACTCCATATAGATCTAATAATAGTGTCCATTTATAACTCGATAGCTTTACAGTTTTGTAAAAACTCGATAGTTTTCTTGAGCATATATATAGTTTTACACAAATATTTTATGGAAAAGGCATAGCCTTTTGCAGGAGTTTCACAAAGTGTAGAGTCACGTGTTCGATTCCCGCGATTTGGCTCTCTGTGTGTTCTTTATAGGCTCTTTAACGGAGAGTGCTCTGAGAAATTATTTGCAATGGTGCCTTCGTCACCTTTTTACCATCGCACCACCCGCCACCGCAGTAGAGTTCATCCATATCACCTGGAACCGATCTTGTCTAGTACAGTTCGGTTTCAGCGTTCATTCCTTCCGCGTACATGCAAACTCTGGAATGAGCTGCGGTGTTTCCTGAGCGCTACGATATGCTTAACTTCAAACGAGACTTAAAAAGAGTATTTCTCTCCAGGTAGGCAGCGGCTCAGCTGCCCCTGGCACTGCAGATTTCCATGAGCGATGGTTACCACTTACCATCAGGTGGGCCATTTGCTCGTCTGCCACCGTATGAAATAAAAAAAAAAAAAGAAAGGAAGCTGCTAATTGACCACTCTATACAAATATAGGGAGTAAAAAATAGCCCTTGCTGGTTCTTACCAGTGCAAGGTCTCCCGCCGTAGACTTGTAAACTAGCTATGTGCCGAGTACGGTTTGACTCGAATCAAACTCGATTCCAGCTTTGGACTCGCCTTCTCGATTACCAATTTATTTTGATTCGAGTCAGAAAGAATCGGTTCGTACTCGCTAATTTGATTCTATTTATACGAGTCCTACTGATAGTATTCGAGTTTGGTTAACTCGCTTGTACTTGCAAACTGCTTACATAAGCTCCTATGCTCTGTCTTGATTCAATATTTATTATCTTTTAATAAAATTTACAGTATTATTATTTTTGTGTCATTGTGCTTAACCTAACCTACATGCTGTTTGAAGCTAACTCCTTTCTATTTTTTCTTATTGTTCTAAATTTCCAGACTCGAATTTCTAGACTCGAGTCTAGGAATCGGACTCGAGTCTAGAAATATTCGAATACCAAACATAGAATTCGAGTACTGGGCTCGAACTAGGGAATCGAGTCCTGATTCGAATACCGTATAAACTGACTCGAATCGACTCGATCCACCAAAACGTCGACTCGGCACATCACTATTGTAAACCATAGGCGTAGTATCGTGGCAAAGTGATTGTAAATAATTCTGTTTGAAGAATAAATTTTTATTTATGATTTTGAATATGTTTCAGGTTTATGGTGTTTTCGGAATGTAGAAACTTGGGATCCAACCTGCATATAACACGAAATAAGATTATGAGAATGAGAACGCCATGAAGGAACCGAAGAATTACACCATTCACCTCATCATGAAGTAGAGAAAATTCTGAAAGAGGAACAACCACTCCGCGCTTGTTGAAGTATTATATACCTTATTCCAGGTATCATAAGGGAGAAATAGAAGCAAGTGCCTTCGGTATAAAGAAGGAATCTATGCTGTCAGTAGTAAGTAATTTTCTCTTCCATTTGGTAGATTAGATGCTTTGTGTGCTAAGTTCAGCAAGTAAGACTACAGTCTTATTATATAAATGTATACTTTCCTCAAGCCTTTTGACAAGCAAAATTCTAGTAGCTATGTTTGAATAGGTATGAAAAATAGATGTTCCCGGGCTCCCTACAAGCCTGAGGAAGGTCATCCCTGAGGTTTTCAGTGGGTAGGCCTCCCCCTTCTGGGGAGGAGAGCCCCACATAACCACCGGCTCGCCACAGCCGGGGTATGCAATCTAATGCATTTTCCTCAGGGGAACAAAAAAAAAAGAAAAAAAAAAGTTTTGAAACATATATAGCATCCGATGTCACGCTTACTGAATATGTATATTTTAATTTCAAAAAAATCTGTCTAGTCGTTTCTATTATTTATATTTTAAAAGCAATTAATATACGAGTATAAAAACTGAGTCCCCGCAAATATTTCTTTTGAAATTTCACAAAACCATCTTGGGTTGGCTGGAAGAAATCTCTCTGAGAGATAAGTCCGCCTTTGGATCAATTAACTTGGTACCTGCTAAATTTTTTTTTCATTTTTATCATATATATATATTTATATATATATATATATATTCATTTATATACACATACTCACACACACACACACACACACATATATATATATACATTATAAACAGCATCCAATTTGTTTTATTGTTTTACGAGTATCTTCTTTACATAGTATAAAAAAAAAATCGCTTCCGGTGTCTGTATGTATGTATGTATGCTTAAATCTTTAAAACTACGCAACGGATTTTAATGCGGTTTTCTTTAATAAATGGGTATATTCAAGAGGAAGATACATATATGTATAAAGCATGCACAATGTAGTAGTGGAACACTGTCAATTTTTGAGATTTCTAATGTGATGTCGTAAATCAACTCACTTTTTTGCGCTTATATTGCAAACGCTTCGAGATTGGTCAAAATGATGTACTACAGTATTGTATGTTTGTATGTATGTATGTATATATGTATATGTATGTATGTATATGTATATATTGTATGTCTATCTCTTAGGGATAACTTACCATAACCATTTTTTCATTGCACCCGTGCGAAACCGTGCGAGTTATTTTATACGAGTATGTTTACTAGCGACCCGCCCGGCTTCGCACGGGTGCAGTGAAAAAATGGTTATGGTGGGTTATCCCTAAGAGATAGACATATACCATCGCGGACTTTTTTTGTGGATTTTTGTAAGTTGTACAATACTGTAGTACATTATTTTGGTCTATCTCGTAGGGTTCAGCCAGCGTTTGCAATATAAGCGCAAAAAAAACGTGCTTATTTACGACATCACATTAGAAACCTTTAAATTTATCAGTGTTTCTCTACTATATTATGCATTTATTATACATACAAACCTTCCTTAAGAATCACTCTATCTATTAAAAAAAACCGCGTCAAAATCCGTTGCGTAGTTTTAAAGATCTAAGCATACATACGGACATACAGCGAAAGCGACTTTGTTTTATACTATGTATTGATTAATTATTATATTGAAATATAAAAATATCCGCTACGTAGTTTTTAACTAACTGATTATCTGTATAATGTGCCATCTACAGATAATCAGTTATGATCCCAAATTATTTTTTCTATTATTACTGATGCTGTCTTTACTTACGGTACTCAACTACCCTTATATCGCCTGGCAGAAAATGTCTAATAGCATTAAGTCCGCCTTTGTACGCTCTGTGTATTTGAGGTTTAAACTTGAGATAATACTTTAGTTAATCTTAACTTTGTATATGGAAAATATATCTGACTATCAGAAGGAAAGGCGAATAAATAAGAACATGAGTTATCTGGAACACTGATGTATTGCGACAGACTTATACAGAAATGATAACGTACAATGAACTCTTTATTCCAAGTACAAAACAAAGGAACTACTCAAATAAGTAAAATCAGTGTGTCCCTATGGGGCCGTCCATTAATCACGTGATCTTTTTGAAACATAGTACATAGTAGAAACCCCTTGGTGAAATATAGTGAGGTTTAAGACTACCACTATTATTTTATTCTGAAAGTAGCTTTCCGCCCGCGGCTTCGCCCGCGTTGTATTCGAATTTCCCACAGGAAGGATATGTTTTCCGTCGGTAAAATTATCTTATTTCCTTCCTTGGGTCCTCGGGTTCCAAGTTCCAAGTCCGTCCGACCAACCGACGTACCAACTCTGGTCTATCTGTGTATAAAATTTTATTTAAATTGGTTCAGTGGTTTTTACAATACTGCCATACAACTTTCACCCCCTCCTTTCAACCCTTTACAGCCCTTTTCTGCTTTAAAAGGTAGCCTCTGTCCTGTCTCAGCCTCTAGACTATCTGTGTACCAAATTTCATTTAAATTGGTTCAGTAGTTTTAACAATATTTCTATACAACCTATTATCCCTCCATTCAACCTTTTACAACCCTTTATAACCATTTATGAATGAAAAAGTAGCCTCTGTCCTTTCTCAGCATCTAGACTATCTGTGTACGAAATTTCATTTAAATTGGTTCAGTAGTTTTAACAATATTTCTATACAACCTATTATCCCTCCTTTCAACCTTTTACAACCCTTTACAACCATTTTTGAATGAAAAAGTAGCCTCTGTCCTTTCTCAGCCTCTAGACTATCTGTGTACCAAATTTCATTTAAATTGGTTCAGTAGTTTTAACAATATTTCTATACAACCTATTAGCCCTCCTTTCAACCTTTTACAACCCTTTACAACCATTTTTGCATGAAAAAGTAGCCTCTGTCCTTTCTCAGCCTCTAGATTATCTGTGTACCAAATTTCATTTAAATTGGTTCAGTAGTTTTAACAATATTTCTATACAACCTATTATCCCTCCTTTCAACCTTTTACAACCATTTTTGCATGAAAAAGTAGCCTATGTCCTTTCTCAGGCTCTAGACTATCTGTGTACCAAATTTCATTTAAATCGGTTCAGTAGTTTTGGCGTGAAAGCGGAACAGACAGACAGACAGACAGAGTTACTTTCGCATTTATAATATTATTTATTTATTTATTTATTTATTTAATAAGGCTTACCAACTAAATACATAAGCGTCATTAACATATTAACATTTTTTGTATAATGGTATATATGCATTTAAATTATAGGTAGGCACAACATTTTTTTAAAGACGTTTGTTCCTAATTATAAACAACGACTATAACAACAAAGTGAAAAGAAAAAAAAATATCTAAAAATAAAAAATACAAAACTCCCTAATAGCTCTTTTAAAATTATACGACTTTGCAGTAAAAATGTCAATATCAATATCTGAGTTGAATTTTTGTGCAAAATCATTGGAGTTTCTTTAGTATGGACTAGTATGGATTAAGGACCATGATAATAGGCGGGGAGCCGGTAACACTGAAAGTCCCGTCACAGCGAATCAATAAATATTTATTTAAATAAATAATACATAAGTATAGGAATAAATTAAGTTCGGTATGCGCTGATTCCTATTACGGAAACAATAACAAAAAAATAAAATATTAAAAAAAAAAAATGTTTTACCGTCATCGTGGCAAGTCAAGATAATAACACTATACGCCGCGCTGCTCATCTGTTTAAAAATCGCACGAAAATATAATCTTTTACTATACCCCCCCTCTTCCCCCATTTTCGTGATTTTTACCAACCCCCCCCCCCCCTCTTTCAAGCCTCACGTAATTAATGGACAACCCCTATGTACATGTATAAAGTATTAAATAAATAAGTAAGATTATTCACAGAATTACAATCATCACATAATTTTCTGTTGATTCACTTCAGGATTACGGCATAATAAAGAGGACGTGACGCGACGGATTGCTGCGATTCATGACCAGTTAAATGCGATTTCGGTAAGAATTCTTTTGCAATAGCATTATAAAACAGTAATAAAGGAAGTGCAAAACAAAACGCGAAAACGTGCCTATTCAATTTTTCACGCCTATTAACAACTTATTTGACTGCTCTCAATTTTCTTGAACTATTAGGGGTATTTTGTAATTGTGGCGGTAGAATCGCAGAAGCGCACCCCGCCATAAGCGCTCAGAGATCACGGGGGGTTTTAGTGGGTAGGTCGGTCTCTTAGACCGGAGAGCCCCACACACGGCCGCGACTCGACGACCTCCATAGTCGAGTGGATAATACACCGGTTTCAAGGTGTCGCCATCTCTGAGGTCCCGGGTTCGAATCCCGGTGGGGGCAGATGTTTGTGTGATGAATGCGAGCATTTGTACCTTAGTCATGGTTGTTGATATATATTTCAATAAAAATTATTTATATATGTATAATATATGTATGTCTATCCGTTACCCTAGATCCCATAGCACAAGCCTTACAGAGCCTAGTTTGGGCTAGGCTAATTGGTGTAAATGTAACAAATATTTATTAAAAAAAATAAATAAATATAAAAAAAAGATATATACTCACTAGTGCGGTGTCATGGTGCATAAGGAGCATTTCCCCTCGCCGGAAAATAAAAAAAGTATTATGTAATTGCTGTTTTGTATGGAGATTTCAAAGATTTTTGCTTATTCTATAATAACGTTTTTCTTATTTATTTAATAACTGAAAGAGCAAACGATACGAAATTTTTACACACGCGCAACATTATTAATATTTTTGTAAGATATAAATTATGTTATAATGTTTGAATACTTAATAAATTTCTGCTTATTTCATTATGATTATTAAATTTCCCATTATTTAACTAACTCAGTCCTCATTTTTACAAATAGACACTGACAAATTTATAAATGTAAGAACATTGCGAAGTCAATACATACTAAATTAATAAAATTAAATATAATTTAAAACAATTTTCAACTTCTTTCTGTAACTTTATGCAAAATTTGATTTGACCAAGAAGAAATCACGTTGTCCCATACAAATACAGTCTTTTTCGGCATTCCTTAAGGGATGAAAATAAAGGCAAATTCCCCCTTTTCACCCTTTTAGTTGTAGAATATTGGAAAATCCTTTATCGCACCAATAGATACATACTATTCTATAAAGAACACAAACAGTTGTCAATCAGTCAGTCAGTCATTTAGCCAAAGCAATTTATAAGTATGCGTTACAATGAACAATCCGAAAAATATGAGCTTATAACTTTTGTTAACTTCCTTTTGTCACATTGCAGATATCTCTTCGTGGATGCAACTAGATGATCCCTTGCCGCGATTTGCAGGGACTCCGTCACTCCTAGTGAAGTAACGTTACTGAGACTGAGAAAACACGGCTGAAAGGAAGAATAACGTAGCAAGTATTGATGGACAGATCGACTAAGCTACGAATATTTAGTCTATAGCTACAAATTCACAGATCTACGTAGCAAGGAAGTCTACATAGTAGCAATGGAGGTAGTCGTAGTAGTGGAGGCAATCGTAGCAGTGGCGACAATCGTAGCTGTAGCGAAAATCGTAGCAGTGGTGGCAGACAGGAGTGGCGACAATCGTAGCACTGTAGGCAGTCGTAGCAGTGACAACTATCGTAGCACTAGTGGCAGTCGTAGCAGCTTGGAAACAATATTCATACGTAGTTTCAAAATCTTTGTATTCAGTCTACATATATCTTACTGTAGATCAAAATGTATTTAAATAACTTAAAGCAAAATAATGCTGAACGATGAAATGTATGTTATATTGTACTGTATTTACATTGCTTCAATGAATTAACCATGAATTATAGATTTACCAGGACTTATATCAGTATTCAATTATATAATATTTAGAAGTTTTTAGTATTTATATTGGGAGATTTGACTCCAATTATTATTAAAACCGACTATTAAAATAGTATGTATCATATCATGACGTTCTTGTCGATCTTGTATACAAGTAGCCGTAAGTAATCTTGAAGTTTTTATATGTTATGAGTAAAATATTTTCTACTCGGTTTTGAAGGAACCTAATATAAGTAATATTGTGTATCGTAAAATATAGAGCTATTAAGGAAATATGCATGCTCAATTATTTTAAGGTACTAATACTGTAATTTACCCTATTTACTATAAGTAAATAAATGATTATTCCTGAATTTTGAGTTTCATTTTCAGTACCAATTTACGAATAGATGTATACTCATTTTTTACTTGTTCGTAGGCACTTGCATGGTTTTTATTGTCTTATGCTTAAATTACATGGTACAGTTTATATGGCAATTTGGCGAGCGGCAATCGACTCCAAATTTTCAAAAGTATTGTTCTCCTTGACGAGCTGATCACGAAAATACTATTGAAGTGTTAAGTCGCCGATCATTTCTATAATAAAAATATCTAACACTACTTACTGAGCCAGAATCAAGAAGAAGCAATCATTGTAATCGTTGTAAACCCTTTCGATTCCCAACTGACACACTCTATAAACAGGCCAAGGTACTTCGTGTCCGGCAACTTTATGTCTGGTGTGTCACCTGCGCTCAACATAATAAATCAGTTATCTCCACAGACTATAAAGAGCGATTAAAAAAACGTATCTATAAAATACCCGTTCCTCGCGACCGCACTATGTTTGCTAAGCGCTTACCCTTATTTTCTCATCCATATATTTATAATAATGTGACCCGCAAATGTCTTATTAAGGATTTAAGTACAAATAAAGCAAAACAAGCAATAAAAAATTGGTTAATGGATCGTAACTATGATGAAACTGAAAAACTTCTACCATCCACAGCATAAAAATGTTCAATGAATAAAAATATGTTAGATACACACATACACCCTCACTCACGAACACATATACCCTCACTCAACACGCACATACGCTTCACATTTCACTTTAGCTTAGCACAAATAATATTCATAGCTCTATTTGTAAGAGATTTAATCTGTAGCCAAAATGTAATAGGTATTGTTATGGAAAATGTTGAAAAATAATAATTGTATAACTGGAGTTAAAGACCCTTGTAAATAACCTACTGTAAAATGACTCAACGACTACTACGATACAGGCCTGCGAGCCTGGTGTAGTAGCCATTGCAATTACTATGGTCTTACTTTTTTGGAATAAAGCATTATTTATTTATTTGTCAGTTGGTACTTTGACCCGACAACTTCAGAGCCCCCTAGCGGCGATTTTTGTCGTTAACTTTTCTAAAACTTGTATAACTTGCCAGTATCACAGACAAGCCAGCCAGTGCCAGTAACACTATCTGGACCACTTAGGGAATTACTGCTTTAGGGTACAATTTTTACAAACTTTGTATATCCTATTTATTATATATCTAATAAAACAAAATTTTTAAAAATATGTTTCATACTTCTGTTTATAAAAAAATGACCAACTTTTCATACAAACTTTTATCTCCTGTTTCAAACCCTTTACTACTCTTTTTCCGCATTAAAAGGAATCCTATGTCATGTCTTACCCTTTCTCATGTTTTATAATATAATAAACTAGTTGTGTCAGCGACTTCGTCCGCGTGGAATAAATATTTTGAGCATCATATTTATTTTTGCAAACAACCACCTCGGCTGTTATCCGATCTTGACAACGCGACATATCCAAATTTGATTACCATAAAAACGATTCTAGTGAGTTAACATTAAAAGATAGACATATACTGTCGCGGACATTTTTTTAGATCATTTTAAGAGGAATAATTCTTTCATACATATTTTTTTGGTATCTAGAACCGTTTTCGCAGCGCACGCAACGGAAGCTCTCAAAGATGAATAGTTTTCCCCGTTTTTTCCACATTTTCCATTATTTCTTCGCTCCTATTAGTCGCAGCGTGATATTATGTAGCCTAAAGCCTTCCTCGATAAATGGGCTATTTAATAAAAAAAGAATTTTTCAATTCGAACCAGGAGTTCCAAAGATTAGATTCAAACAAATAAACAATCAAACAAACAGACTCTTCAGCTTTATAATATTAGTATTACTATAGATGAGTACCAAATTTTATTTAAAGCCGTCTAGTAGTTAACGCACGTCAGACAGGCAGCTACGGTTGCATTTGTAATATTTAACAAAGTAGTGTATTTAATCGTTCAATTTATATCGTGATTCACTACGAATTTGTAGATTAAATATTAATAATAAAAATAAATCTGTGGAATTTTTAAAATATGGTTTATAATCTATAAAATGTGGTAACACAATTTGAAACGCTAGATGGCGATCTATTGAGCAGTATTTTACTCATTAATCCGTCTCGCAAAATTATAATGTTATATTATTTAAGTAATAAAAAAAAGAAAGCAGTTTTGTTTATGCTCTGTGACAGACGACAGTGAGTGTGCACGCGACATGCATTAAATAAAAAACAAATGTATTTTCAACTCGCGCGCCAGATGAATGTACAAATAATTACGTTAATAATAAATAATCATTTCAATCAAAGTTTCAGCAACATATTTATGTAATAACAATTATCTCTGCTTCACCCGTATTCTACCAGTATACCTTTCATCATTAAAATCATAGAGTTCCGGCGATGTAGGTCTCTCGGACAAAGATCTTTGGAATTTTTCCAAAATTTGTTTCTTTTCTAAATAGAGTTTATCGTTCTTTTTACTTCTGGACATTGCTTCGAGGGTTGTCTTGACCCACGCTTCGTGGAAAGACTTGGTGTTCGCTGACGGCGACGTCCATTTGGACACTTCAGTTGTTGGTGTAAGCCTAGAGCAAGGATCCGGTGACGTCATGTAGTTCCTTTTGCGAACCCCTTTAATCCGCTTTCTCTCTTTACTGTTTGCTTTGGTTTTAGCCGTATTAGATTCCGTGCTGGTAGCCGAAGTTTTTGGATTGTACGTGACCGGAATGTTAACGTGTAAAGTTTTTAACTTGGCCTTTTCATTGACAAATGACACTTCCTTGTATATTTTGGAGTCGTCGGTTTTGGTTACGGTTTTCACTACAGGCCTTCTGCGATTGGGATTTTTATTTATCGGAAGACTTTTGCTATCTTGTGATTCGTCGTTATTCTTAACACCAATTTTTGTTTGATCTGTAACAAGAATATTAGTGGTGTTCATTCTGTGGCGGTAGAATCGCGAAAGCGCAACCCCCACGCGCCCCGGTATGGGCTCAGAGGACACCGGGGGGTTTTAGTGGGTAGGCCGGTCCCTCAGACCGGGGAGCCTCATACACGGCCGCGCCTTGCCAATGCGGTGCTACGGTGCATAAGGAGCATTTTACCCCGAAAAAAAAAGTGGTGTTCATTCTAGTATTATCACTGCATAGTATAAATAAAACAAAGGCGCTTTCTCTGTCCCTAATCTTTCTATGTATACTTAAATCTTAAAAACTACGCAATGGATTTTGATGCGGTATTTAATAGATAGAGTGATTGAAGGGAAGGTTTATATGTCTAATATCCATTAAATAGTGGAGAAATACTGTTATTTTTGAGGTTTCTAATGTGATGTCGTAAATAATTACATTTTTTTCGCTTACATTGCAAACGCAGGCTGAACTCTACGAGATTTATCAAAATAATGCTACGCGAAATCCATTGCGTAGTTTTAAAGATTTAAGCATATGTACATAGGGATATAGGGACAGATAAAGAGACTTTGTTTTATACTGTGTAGTGTTTTATCGTTACAGAATAACTTTTTTTTATTATGATTCGAGCAAATACACATAATTGTTGCCATGCCCGTTGTCATCTGCTGTCTATGTTTATATATACACATTCAAGAGAAGAGTGGAACAGAGGATTGGTATCCCCACGGGTTAACACCCTCTTCTGGTACACAGACGGATCGAAAATGATGTCTGGAACGGGGGCAGGCATATACTGCAACAAGATTGAGAAATCCATCAGCATGGGCAAACTGGCAACTGTGTTTCAGGCTGAAACCTACGCCATTATAGCCTGTGTGCAGGAGAATCTAGATAGAGGCTGTAAAGGTCAAACCATCTACATACTCAGCGATAGCCAAGCAACCCTGAAAGCGTTGTCTAGCTATAAGGTGGAATCCAAACTGGTAATGAACGCCATCGAAGTGCTTAATAAGCTTGCAAAGACCAACACTGTACGCCTAGTTTGGATACCAGGACACAACGGTTTCCCTGGAAACGAAAAGGCTGATTACCTGGCAAGGAAGGGTTCGGAAACACCCATGGTGGGACCTGAACCCTTTGTCGGCATCACGTCAAAGACAATTGGAACACATATAAGAATGCAATCGCATGCGAGGCATACAGAGGAATGGAATAACCGAAAGGGAATGACGCACGCCAAGCTCTTTATGGGCTCAGAAAACTGGCTGAGATTCACACTGAGCTCAAGTAGGCTCCACACCCGCCTGGTGCTTGGTGCCCTTACAGGACACTTTGGTACTAGAACTATGCTGCACAAGATGGGCCTCACTGAGACCACTCTATGCAGGGCCTGCAAGACCGAGGAGGAGAGCATGACACATCTATTGTGCAACTGCGATGCTCTGGCCGGAAGTAGGCAAAGGTTGATAGGGATTGGATATCCAAAACCCGACGACTTTAGGGTAATGCCACCAAGGGACATAATCAGGCTCTTGAGCACGATTGATTGGACTGACGGTGGTCAAGTAACTGTCTAACGACATTAAGGAGTAGGAACCAATGGGGTAGCACAAAAGACCCATAATGGGTCGAAGTGCGTTGGCACCTCACGGTAGCCACCCCGGCCCCTAAGATAGATAGAAGATAGATATATACACATAAGGGCTTGTATGTGGGAGTGTGCATGTGTGTTCATAGCACTACAATAAAATGTTTAAATTTGAGAATGTGACACCAAACTCCAGGCTTTGAAAATTGCGCGATTGGATTTTAAGTTTGCTGACGCTGCATTTAACAATATATGCATCCCTAATGACGGCATTTCCTACCCAACTCTATAGGATATTCCTTATCCGATAGCTGAGCTGTCCCGAGGTGATCCGGAGTAATTGTTTTTCCAGTCCCTGGAGCGCCTCAATCAAGGACAAGATGAACGTCAACGTGGCTTAGTAGGTATACAACTCACTAAGCAAGGAGCGTCCTACACACGCCTTTTGACTAACAATAGACAGATATGGCGCATAACAGTATTCCACCTCGTAAATAAAAAGATATTCTTTATATGTCATTGTAGTACCGTGCTGTCAAAATTTTAAACCAATACATATTTTGATGGACAAGCGCGTAAATAAGTACATATCATATTAAATAATATTAATAAATCTCAATTTATACATAAACCTTTTCTTTATAGGATAGGGCAGCAAACGAGCAAACGGATCACCTGATGGTAAGCGATAACCGTTGCCCATGGACACCCGCAACACCAAAGGAGTCACAGATGGCGACTCCTCTGGTGTTGCAGATGGCAGTACAGTATGGGGTTCTTCAAAAAGGGAGTAAATAGGTTTTTAAAAAGGTCGGCAAAGCGTTTGTGATGCCCCTAGTGTTGCAAGCGTCCATAGGCGACGGTGACTGCTTACCATCAGGCAGGCCGTAAGCCTTTTTGCTACCGTTGTAGTATAAAAAAAAAAAAAAAAAAAAAGATGCGTTGCCGGCCTTTTAAAATGAAATAAGGAGGGAAGGAGGGGTTGGGCCTTCGGTATCCTCACTCACTTGAAGAAACACAGTGCAAGCGCTGTTTTACGCCGGTTTTTTGTGAGGCCGTGGTATCACTCCGGTCGAGCCGGCCCAATTCGTGCCGAAGCATGGCTCTCCCACGAAAATTGTACCTATTTGTATATTAACTTACCACTTTTGACAGAATCTTTTTCATTAGAGTGTCTATGCATATCATCCCTTTTTACGACTTTGCTCGAAATATTTTTAGGTTTGATGGCTCTCTTATCTTTAGCCTTCTTGGAAGCTTCCTCGGTAATTTTCTCCCTTTTCTGTGCCAGTGTCTGTTCTAGTTTTACGATTTTTGCAATCAAATCGTCTTTTGGATGACTTCGTTCAGTACTATTTGTTACCTCATCCCGTGCTTTTGTTATACAACAATTTTTAATCTCACTTTTGTAGGCTATAACTTCGTCGCCACCAGATTGGGCAAATTTTGGTTTCGATACAACATTGGGTTCTTTATTCATATTCTTATCTTTATTTAGATCGCCTCTGTCTTTGCTGTTCGCTTTTTTATCTTTCTGTGCCTGTTTTAAATTTGTTTTGTCCATTTCGAAATTGCTATCGTTACTCGACACTGATAAATTTTGTTGTGATTGACTTTCTTGTCAATTCACTTGTCACTTGTATACCAAAGACAATGTAGAAAAACGTAGCCATATTGATTCACGTTTTGAAGATTTACCTGACATATCTCGACGTTTCAGACATTTCATCTCATCTTGATATAAATTAAAGGAGGTTTTGAAGTATTTACAGTGGTTTTATTGTATAATAATAACATACTCGTACATATCAGATGGTAAAAGTTTTGGAAAAAATATAAGACATATATAACAAGCTAATAGTAACCAAGGTAACCTAACCATGGATGAATGCTTGCTGATTAGAAAACTCTTTAACACCCCCACTTAATCCCCAAGCGTTCAAAGCAATATTTGTATTTAGGTAATATATAAAAAAGTATACCACTTTACGTTGTAATTTATTAACTCAAGAACGAGCTCATCTATCCAAACAAAATTTTTAGGCTTTGCTTGGACTATGTAGTGGATGGTTTATGTGAAGTTGCACAAAGTCGGTCGAGCGGTTCTTCATTTATCACATTTTTTGTAATAAATGGATTCAATAAATGGCGGATAATTTTATTAATGCGGATTTTTGTGCCAAATTGAATTTTTTTTTCAGTGCTGTACCTGCAGTACCTACAAGCATGTTGTGATATCATTCATGCGGTCATTTCATTTTATTTATTTATTTATTTATAGAGATTCACCAACGTTTGTTTACATTGTTAATTGTATAAATTTAAACTATGCCAATTGAAAAAAAATGTAACAAACACTTACAGGTAAATCAGCACACACAAACTACAGAATACTAAGCATATCAACTACATATTGTGAATAAACAATACTAACAAACTAATAATCTAAAGATCCTAATGTAAAAACCAAAAACAACTTATTCTAGCAACAGTGCAAAGACCGTGCTACGGAGCCTGTTGGGTGAATCGGCAAAAATATCGATGACATCACTAAACTCATTCACTAGTTTGCACATTCTGGCTATTGGGGAGTTAGAACCAAAAATCGTTCTGCGTAGTGGACTTACAAGTGGGGTAATTTAGCTGCGAGGATATCGGTAAGGTACACGTAAATTGAACCTGCGCAATAAAGGAGGGCAGTCAATTGAGTTGTTTAAGATTTTGGATACGAATAGCAGGTCCATAATAATTCTCCGATCCTCTAATGAATTAATTTTAAACTGGGCCAGATTTTTCTTATAAGATAATATATTTTAGTTGTTTGAATAAATGAATTTGATGTTAAGATTTTTGAAGTGAAAACTTCTTTAGCGGCGCTGAGCACTTTTTGTATGGGTAAAAACTTCCAAACTCGCGTCAGGGTCACGTGATGCTGATCGAAAAAGCGTAAGATCTAGGGGAAGGGAGAGGAACTAGTATCTCCCACTCTTTCTGCCGCGCCTGAGTATGCTGCTCCGTTTAGGCGGCACAGGGCGCTTGCGAATGTCTGTCAAATTTGTGTACGATAGCGCAATAAATAAACATTGTATTCTACCTCATAAATGATAGTACTTTTGTATTTATAATTAAATACAACGTTAATATTGAAGTTTTCACTTCTGCTACCGGTGTCTTTTTTTTTAATTATTTCTCTTTATACGTAGCGAAGCTTGTATTTTATAAATACAAAGTGTAATCATGAGGGATTTACGTCTCCAACAAACAGGAGTTCAATCTAACGCTAATCTAAACTTCTAGTATTAGCGTTATTAATTATATAGATTTGTCAGAATACAATATTTTTAGAATTCTATTACATGCTCTATCTATAATGACCGATTAAAAACTGTTAAGTAAAACAAGTAATTCTCTCATTTTATATTTTGGATGTATATACAGACAACCTTTGCCTGTAAAATGTATCTTAAAAAAACTTATTAAAAAAAAAACCTCTTGGAATTTCATACTGTAAATGCTGTGTTTGATTTTCATTCTTTTAAAACTAAAAACCTGTAAAACCTCTGATTGTGGTGATAAACCCGTATAAAACCTTTTTCCCCACAAAAACAACCCAAACAATAAATGAATAAAAAAGTAAAGATTAACTGATAAAATTAAATTATAAACAAAAATCTGACCCAAATCGCAACGCGCCCAAAAAGCTGGCAGCATTACCACTTTCCGATCACGTGTCGATTCGATTAGCCTGCTGCCGAGACGAGTCGATTTCAATAGTAGTACTTACTACTATTGAAATCGATAGTAGTTTTTACTCTTTCACGTGAAAACTTTAAATGGATTTAAATGAAACTTCACAAGGATATAGCTTATACAAGAAAATGACACGTAGGCTACACTTCGAGTGATTCAAAAATCTATAAAATAATATCTTTCCTATATTATAGTGTAGATATAATACACAATTTTTATTGTAAAAGTCAACTATAGTGTAATAATTTGTTACATTTATACTCTTTGTTGTGTTTGACAAACTGTAAAACATATTTCACTCGCAATCCGTAAATATATTCTTTGCGCAATCCTTTCCATCTGTCATGCCCATAAAATTTATAATTTCATAAAAACCACACGATATGTAAAACCCTTTATTTTCAAAAACCCGATTAACCAATGGACACCAAACACAAACTCGCCAAATCTAAATCATCTAATAGTACTGTAAATAAATGTACAAAGAACCGAAAGAGTCCAAGCAGTGCAAAATTTCCAGGAAAGTATCCGAAGAAACGTGGTGTCTACGTTGAGAAATTGCTATCTGAAGACAAAAAACCTGGTAAATAGTTTTTATTTAACAATACCTAGATATAAAACTTTATTGTTTTTTAAATATTACACTATATATATATATATATATATTATATATATATATATATATATATATATTATATATATATATATATATTATATATATATATATATATATATATTGTGTATATATATAACGATAAAAAACGTTTATTCGTTACCAAATATTGAGCTCCTTATTAAACAACATGGAGACCTATTTTTGAATTACGAATGCGACTTCGAAATCACCGATGTGACTAATAATCACCGATTTTCAATCATTCTTATTTTTGTCTGTATGACTAAGGTACACATGCTCGCATTCATCACACAAACATCTGCACCCACCGGGACTCGAACCCGGGACCTCAGAGATGGCGACACCTTGAAACCGGTATACCAACCACTCGACCAAGGAGGTCGTAGATAGTAGATAGAATCACGCATCAGGAGACCTATTTTTGAATTACGAATGCGATTTCGAAATCACCGCTGACTAAATAGTCAGCGATGACTTTGAGGTCACGGATTCCTAAACATCCAATTTTTGAAAGTCGATCGCAGAGCTGCCAACATAGATAAAGTACACACATAAATGTAAGTGTTCGGTTCCACACAGAATGTAGCTGCCGCTGCCGGCTTAACCATTATGGTTATATATATATATATACATATATATATATATATATATATATATATATATATATATATATATATATATATATATATATATATATATATATATATATATATATATATATATGAATGTAGTGCCGGTTATTGCCAGCTTAACCATTGCGGTTATTATATACATATATATAGCATATATATATAATATATATATATAATATATATGCTACATTCATATATGTATATTGTATATATAGACTGAAAAATCAAACAAAACACAGATAACATTTCCACAAGTATGACTTGATTACGAGTGGGTGAGGGCACTCGTAATGAAATCACACCTGTGACTAAGGTAGTCACATCAGTGATATTCAAAAATAAGAATTATTGAAAATCGGTGATTATTAGTCACATCGGTGATTTCGAAGTCGCATTCGTAATTCAAAAATAGGTCTCCAGAAAGATTAATGTTTTTATATATAAAATATCTCATGTTTCTTTTTTTTGTATTTATAGAAACGTACAATAACCAGGGGAAGCAGAGATGTTTTTCCACTGTGAATACTAGCGAAAATAATCTCGCACTAGCTATACTTCCTAATAAGACAGTTGGCACTCAATATTATAAATCTTTAGCAAAGAGCGAAAGTAACAACATTGATATACACTCAAAAAGGAAAGCAAAATATATGTTGAATAATCTCAGTAATACTGATGAATCAGTAATAGTTTTGAAAAAGAACAACAATATCGCCAAATCGTCAACAGATCTTTTTAGAATAAGTACCATGTCAAAATTAGCATCTTCGATAAATTATATGAAACAAATATTAAACAGAGAAATCGAGACGGAAGATACTCATCTAAATGTTAATTCTTCTCTCGTAAGAGAAGTATTAGATGGTAGAGAGCCGAAAAAGACCAAAAGAGTGAGAATAGATGAATCTTCAACGTTAGTTTGTAATGAAAATCCTACGAACTTTGATAAAAATTGTTTATATAAACTATTCGTTAATATACTAGAAGATACATTAGATGACAGTAAAAGCACATCAAATGTAGAAGCTTCGAGAATTGACAATTCCAAAAAATCTACAAGTAATCATTTTGAAATTGATGAGACTGTTGCCGACAAACTAAATATCATATTTAATAACACTAATGATGTAAAGAATGTTGATGTTGAAGAAAAAAGCTGCACAGGGGAGCATTGCTATAACATCAAAAATGATAATATAAAAACAAAGATTCCAGCTGATTTTACAAAATATAAAACAAGATATTCAAAATTAAAAACAAAACCTCACAAAACCCAACTAGTAATTACTAAAAAGTCTGCACAAAAAACTGTAAAACAAAACAAAGATATGTTACCTACGAAAAAGAAAAATCTTAATAAAAATAGTGTAATCGCTATGCTTCGTAAACAACTAAGTCAGGATGACCCTGAAGAACCGAAAAATCTTTATGAAGCCTTGAAAGTTATTTCTGATAATAAGAAAAGATCACTAAACACTGCAAACATTGAAGAAAAAATGCGAAAAAAACACGAGAGTTCTCCAGAATGTGTTCTTAAAGCGACCAAATGTAATGAGGAGACAGAAATTAAAAAGGAAAAGGGAAAGAAGGCCTGTAGATTCTGATGATACTGAAGTCACAGACAAATATAATTTTAAACAGGCGCATTCTAAACATTCTTTGGAGATTATTGACTGTAGTTTAATAGAAGCAGCAGTACAAAATAATAATGATAATATTTTATTAAGTTATCATTAGAGATCGGATAATCGGATGCATATTTACCTAAAGTTAATTTTTGGCTCACAAATTATGGAAGCGGCTTTTTAAAATACATTTTGTTAAATAAAAATCCCGGGAAAATACGGGACTGCAAATTTAACGTAGTGATATTGTTTGAAAATTACTAAATTAGCACGTGGTATTTATTTTCAAAAGACCGAGACTCCGGGTTTATTTATACAACTATGCATACGTATTTACCAAAATGTTCTACAGTACCGGAATTCCGGGATTTTTATTTATGGAAATAAAATAAAAAGACAGTTCCATACTTTGTCAAAAACTAAATTAGGTTAAGAAATAAACATCCGGCTATCCAATTCCGCAATCCCGGGATTTTTATTTAACAAAACAATAAAAAGCCGTTTCCATACTTTGTCTTAAACTAACTTTAGGTAAATATGCATCCGATTATCCGATCTCTAGTTATCATTCTAGTTCATCAAATAGTGACTTTGATGATGACTGAAGACTCTAGTTTAATAGACTAAGGTCAACTCATACTAAAAAGCTAAAAAACGACCGATATTTTAGTGTCAAGCTTAAATAATAAGGTCCAACTAAAATTATTGTCTTTCTTGAATAACCTCAAGATGAAGATGTAACAGTCATCTACCGCCAACACATTTGTTAAAACGCACCTAAATACTTTCATAATATCAATATAGAAACTACAGACAGTATGGGAACTCGTTCACGGAAGTTCCACCTTGGGCGAATAATTGGCGATTTTCCAAAACCTTGCACAATTACAGAGCTCGTAGCCAACGTAACACTTTGGCGTATGTTTTTAATATGAGTATATTTATATTTAAAGAAATGACTTTCGCTTACGTGTTGTTATAACGAAATATATAGGAATGATTCCGTAATCTATCATTTCGTAATGAATCGAATGTGAATTAATAAAATATAGCTTAAAAAAAGCTCAAGTTGTCTCTTATATGCCTGTGTTGCTACTATGAGCTTACATTTGCTTGCAAATGATATCGATAGCGTAAATTTTTATATGAAAACTCTGTACAGCGCCCCCAGCGGCTAGTAATAATTGTACTATTATTTCATATTAAACTGACACGAGTTCTCTAGTTTACTATAAGTCAGTGATTCTCAACCTTTTT
This sequence comes from Scirpophaga incertulas, assembly GCA_036419045.1. Taxonomy (NCBI): domain Eukaryota; kingdom Metazoa; phylum Arthropoda; class Insecta; order Lepidoptera; family Crambidae; genus Scirpophaga; species Scirpophaga incertulas. The sequence continues at coordinate 3,123,344 of CM071647.1, read as the reverse complement.
TTGTTGCGGCACATATTGAACGATTTCAAAATTTGGCGGCACACAAAGAAAAAGGTAAAAATTATTTATTTACTACAACACACAGCATAAATAGTTTATGACAAAAAAATTAAATATACGGAATAAAGTAATATATACTACAATAATGACTAAACGTTAAGGGATTAATTACAAGCTAATAATAAAAATATTTTTAATGCGAAATTTGAGCTTGATGTTTTTTGATAATTTCTTTTATATTTGGTCGTAAAAATGACAATGCTACTCTCATATTGTCTTCTACATTTAACAATCTTGATCTTTATTTAGTTTTAATGTTGGCTAATGCTGAAAATCCGAATTCACACAAATAAGATGTGGAAAAATGTAATAATATGTTTAAAGCTTTTTTGGCTATCATTGGATAATCGCATCTGATGTTAATCCAAAAAGAATTATTTGATTCATCTGAATGCTTTCAAATTAAATCTCGATTAATTGGAAAACAAAATGAGTTCTTCCTCTTCATTCATAGTTAAGTCAAATACGGAAGTATTCGTTGTGAGAAATGGATTACGAATCCAATGAAATTTCTTAATATCCAATTTTGGGAAACAATGAATAATTCTCTCCTCTAATGATGTCTTAAAAATATTTTTCTTTTTAAATGATATAATTTAATAATATTAAAATTATTATTTATATTTGTAAAATTTGGCGGCACACAGAAGTGCCGCGGCACAGTGGTTGAGAATCACTGCTATACGTCATATCGAAAACGATAGCAAACTCATGGTAGAGGTATTGTTAATTGGTAACGACGGTTTCAAGGTATCGCCATCTCTGAGGGCCCGGGTTCAAATCCCAATGAGGGTAGACATTTGTATGATGAATGCTAACACTTGTACCTTAGTTATGATTGTTAATATATATATATTACTATCAAAAATATTGATATATGTATGTCTATCTGTTACCTCAGCCCCTCTATTCACAACTTTCGGGCCACGGATTCTATTCGGAAAGTAACGTCCCGTCTCGCTTTAATGTGTGGCAAAAGTAAGTGACAGGTATAGAGATTCCGTGATTCGAGTATTTTCCGTCAGTTGTGAATAGGGGTGCTGATCCTATAACACTGTCGCTTATATCACCCGTTTTTAAAGGGCGTGCGCAGGGATATGGAACCAACGTTTGTATACTGGACAAAACGTTTGTTTATTAGGATTATTGCATTTCGATTTTGGTGCTAATGAGAACCGGGCTATGGAAGACACTCCGGTCATCTGCCTTCTCAAAGCCCCCTAATTAATTTAAATATGTCAGCTGGTGACTCACCGTTCATTAATTGGCCCCCCAAGGAAGCAGACCAAAATTGTGGTGAAGGGAGCAACATTTTTCTAAAACTAAAGAAAACGAGGTTTCTTCCTTGAATCATTGCAACAAATATTATGAAAGTTTTTGCAGCGTAACCTTGGAGAGGCTGTCAACTAAAGTTCGATTTTTAATTCGAGTCAGTAAAATTACATTTCCAGTGCCATGTGTCACAAATCATATTATTTAATATGGTATGTATTACGCTTTGATACCTAATAAAATAAAGCATGACTAAATGTCTAAATCTATTGATTGCCGAACATCACTATTGTAGTGGGTTGTAGTGGGTCACCCCTTTTTGTATCAGTGACAGTTGCACTTGTCATTTTACTGACTCGAATTAAAAATCGTAGTTTACACAAGACTCCCTTGCAGCTTGCAAACAATTTGAAATAATAAATTATTCTCCAGTAATGGTACGATTATAGATAAAGTGATAAGTGAAACACGAAAAAAAACAAAAAATTTCATAAGCCACTGATTTAATCAATAAGCTATACAATATCAACGCCGCACTAAACAAATCTCACTATTTAAACTCTTCACAATCTAAGAGGCTCGTTTTGACAGGTCTTCATCATCTGTCATAACTACAGTACATTTTGACAGATGCAATGGGAATGACGTATGAAATGGGAATCTGTCAAATCCAACTTAGACTTTGAAGCCGGAGAACAGAATTGAAAAATCATTTTAAACGCCTTAAAAACTATCTTACAGTCAAAGCAAAGTTGCAGTGCGACACAAACAATAAAAAAGTGATTTTTTATAAAATACACCCGTTGAAAGTATGAGTTTTACACAGGCCTCGTCGGTATGTTGTGTTGTTATGGATATTTCCGTCTTAACTATGTTTACTTTCATTTGCACTCAAATATTAGAAATAGGCTAGAGAAAGCTCAGCCTAAATGGCATCAAATTGACAACAATGCTTTTAAAGCCGTTTGGACATTATTCCGGCTGCCGACTAAATTTTATTGCACGCATATTAATGAGGAACTTGAGATTTAAAGTAAAACAATAAAGCACGTATTCGATTGTGGTAAAGTGATTATAACGACGAGGCGTGAGGGCGTGTGGAATAGTGTCTGCACAGGAAATAACGTACAATGCGTTCGGTTACTCAACGTTACTATCAATTTTGCTAGTTAGTTTTTCTAGAGTTAGCTTTTATCATCACGAGAACACAACGTGAGCAGAATGTTATGTAATGCTCCAGGCCGGGCGGGCGATGCGGCTGTCATGATGTACTAACAAAATTTTTGGGTTTAGAGACTACCTACAACTTTAATGGAAGCGCGTTAATTATGACAGTTCGCGACAGATTACTGCGGCCGCACCACGGTTGCGGTCCGAATTGAGCCGACATGCGTTATTTGTGCCGATGACATCTAAATAATTCTGTCTGAAATTAATGTATTCGTGCCAACGAAAGAGTGTGATGGATGTCATTGAATGGAGTTGTCGGTGCATACGAAAATTGGGGCAGTGTGTGTGCGCAGATGTCAAATTTGAAGTCGGACATAGCAAATGATTTTGGTTGTATTTTGAATCGCGAAAATTACATTTTATTTGTAAGCAATAAAGTGTTTTTCTAAAAACATCTACGAATAATAATAAATCCAGACATTAATCTCTACTCCACAGATAGACGCTACAAGGCCAACATGAGAAAGTGTTAAACACAATTTTGAGTAACTAGATTTGACAATGACAGTAGTACAGAGTAACGTGGTGCGAATTGAACGCAGTCTAACATTGGACACATCATCTTAATCAATTTGATTCACTACGTTTGAACTGATGGTAGAGACTACTGTTCGTTCAATTTGAACCACTGCATAGATATGCAAGAACACGATGTTATTTACTGCGCAGCGCTTGATAATGTAGTGCATTGCTTTCAGATATTCACAAATATAAGAGACAATAGTAAAATGTAATAAAAAAAACCGCTAAATGATAAGAATCCTATTGTGTATTTTATAAAAACATGAAAAATTTACGCAATGGGAAATACCAATAAATACGCAACACCGACATGCTGACGTACACATGTTTCGAGAATAAGCAAAGAGCAATCAAAACGCTCAGACAGCGCTGGTGACTTGAGCGTCACTTATACTGTGACAAGGCCACGTATGCATTAGTTTTTAGTATTTTATTATTTAGGTTTCTGTGGTCTGCACTATTATCGAATCGAACTAAGCATAGCTATCAATTTTTTATTGAATCTGACAGTTAGTGCAATTACATTGTTACATGAAAATATATTGAATCTTAATAAAGTAGCAATGTAGCTCTATCTATCAGATTGAACCAAAACCACTGGATAACAAGTGAGATATATACCTAATCAGCGTACGGACCTTTCAATTCTTTATGAAATCAGGAATTACGAAGACGTAGAAGAAACTAGCACACATATTAACTAACTCTAAAATGGTCAGATTAAGTTTAGCAGTGATAGAATTGAGACTGATACAATAACAATAGCCCTATAAATAGCACACATGCCACACCAATAAAAAAAGTAACACTAAATTCTTCATAATTTAAATCCGTTTTGACATGTGTCAGCCATAGTTCATATTGACATCTGCAAAAATTGAAATCATCTCACAAACACAAAACTTTGGGTTTATCGGGACAATGTTTTATTTTTATTAATATGTTATAGAACATGTTTAAACAGGCGTCATCATGTCTCGCCTAAAGATAGTCATACCTTTGGGCAACTACTAAACAGTTTTGCACAACGGAAGACATTCAGTATAGCTTTAATATCAGTATGCTTTTCAATTATTACAATTACCTTTTTTATTTAACCTTATTTTCCCATTTTTTTTATTATTTACACGTCACTGCTTAATAGTTCTAGCCAATGAAAGTTAAACTCTAACAAAAATTAATGGATAGTAATCAAATTGCGAAATATCACAACTTATATCAATTGGGAAATGATAATCGAAGACACCCTAATCTAATTTATATTAATGCAGTATTGCACAAAAATAAAAAATATTTCTTTTAATCTATGAAAAATGACATTTACATAACTTAGAATGTTGTATCTATGCCACATTTAAATTTTTCACTGGAGAAATCCCTCTGTAGGTAATATAAAAAAAATATGCATCATTTTATAGGTACCCATTGCTATTTTGTAAAAGCAAATTTTATATGTAATTTTAACTATGTTTGTACTTAGTAGAAAATTATATTTTTTTTATATAGAAAAGCTTATAAGCCATAATCACGCCTTAATTGATATACATATATATGAAATTATTAAAGTCTACTTTTAAAGCTAGCATGTGGACAATATACGGTAACAGTTTAAATATTACATTTATTTACATTAAATTTCTTATTAAAGTCAAATAGTTCTGTTTTGTTTTATATAATGCTACTAATAGGAAACTGAGAAGTGTTCAATACTTTGGAGTATTTGGTTCACATACTTCCTATAATTTAGGATGTCAATTTTAACAGCTGTCATTTCCGCACTGTCAAAATGACAGCTGTCAAAATTATTATCCTAAATTTTACAAGTATATTATCTTAGTCATGGTCTTGTAAATTAACACTGTAGCAAATAATATTTTTATCTCTTGTTTATAATATTATTTCACGCATTTTAATGGGTAACGATTAACGACGAACCCATTATGATCCTAATAACCCAGTCTATGTATTTAACAGTAATAAACGTCAGAGTATTACTCCCTTCAAAATACAATAATTATTTAATTATTATCTGCATTGTATTAGATGATGAAAAGGCATCACAGCGGCTGGTATATTTGTACTCAAACCATTTACAATTTTTATTATATAAAGCCAATTTATTACAATTATATAAAGTTTATCTTGACGAAAGCTGGGCATCAAGTTTAAGCGCGGCTGTCCACATGACTGAGAGTCGAGTTGTCTTTGAAGTTAAATATAAAATTGATTAAAGTTTAACGTGTGTCCCTGTAAGTTAAGTGTGTCCAGGAAGTGCAAATTTTTACTTCGGTATGAAAAGACCTTAAGTTGCTGACAATTGTAAAGTTGTACTACTAACAGGAAAGCACTAAACTTACACTTAGTATATATATTCCATACATTTGTAGGTATTTATATTATACCTATTTTTAAGTATATGTGATCTGTAACCTGATTATGTAACTATGTTATCAATTTCTTTTAACCGACATTTATTATTTAAAAAATTGACAGATAGTGAAGTTCCATTGATGCTTTATTAAGATTCAATATGACAATTATCTCAAAGAAGCAGTAATGTAACATCACTGTCAGTTTTAATTTAAATGCAATAGCAACCGACTTACATATCAGCCTACTGGACTACATCAAAATAGAATACTTAAAAAGATGGAAGACTGATTTTCAGATGAAAGATAACAAACTAGACAACCTCATCAACAGACAGAGAGAACTGTGGTCATAATTACAATGACAATGATGTAGCAGTAAACGGCTAGACCCTATCTACCTGAGAATCAAAACTTGAATAGCAAGGATTCACTATGCAGAATTTAATTAGATGACATAAAAATAAAATGTATTGGTACCTACTAATCGAAAAAAAAAGAGATATATTTTACAGTTTATAATATCACCTATAGTTAGATCTTTCATTTAGCATTTTCTATCCTCCCGCCCTTTTGGTGATATGTGGTGAGATTTAAGAATAACCAACCCCATTCAACATCATAAAATTTTTCGAATATTATCTTTATATACAGGCTTCTAAAATACTGAAATTAAGGACCACAATAAAATCGTCTAGACAGAAAGGTCGCAGATTTTTCTGCTACATATAATTATATAAATTTGATATAAGTATGTATGGTTTGCCATACAAGTAATAAAATAATAAACAAATAATTTAGCTTAATTAATTAATATATAGGTAATTAATATTTAGCATTTTAATTAAAATTATAGTGTCGAAAAAATATATGCAATATCTTACTAGACTTCCCCACCCTCTCCCCTTGAGTTATTTCGTGATTTTTGTCTCCCTCTTTCAAGTCTCACGTGATTAATAGACAGCCCTAATATTGAGTTTTCGTATATTTAAGCAACTATAAGATTTTAACATTTGGACATTTTTCTTTATTGCATTTAGCTTATAACATTTTAGCAAAAGTTACATTCTTAATACCATATGTTAGTTATATTTTACAATGAACAATTTGGCATACCCAACTATTTAATAACGATAGTATTTTATGTTATCACTGTAATCTTTATATATTTACCTTTTTTAACTGTTCATTCTGGTACTGAGGATTTCAGACTTAAAATTGAATCTGTTTACTAAAAATAGAATCGTGACTCTTGTGTTTGTTTTAGCACAATTACTGTATGTAAACCATTAAATGCACATTTTTAGTTTTGTTATCCACTTCAGCCTTTGTAGCCGCTAAATAAAAAAAGAAAAACCAATACAAGATACATTTTCTTTGTATTGATAATTTTATATGCACATCTTTTTAATGATTTTAATGTTGATGGATAGTTCAAATAAAAGTTCTACTTTTACAAAGTAATCCAATTAACTGTATGCACTCCTTCATTACCTGAAGCATAGAACAGACATTTTTTTTAATATTTATAATACATGTGGTTACTGTGATATTTGCATAAAAACTGTGGTTGCCACGAGAAGTCAATGTATGACATGAAATTTTAAGTTACAATACCAGTAATTTTGCAGCCTGTTACTGGAATACAGCAATAAAAATACTGTTGCTTTGCTGCAAAAGTAAGTACATGCAGAACCTGGTATAGAGTCTTCCTCTGGTAAAAGAGAAATTCTATATGGGATATACATATATATTTTTTTGCAAGTTGATCTAATATGCCAAGTTGATATTTATTCTATCCATGAAGATAGTAAGAATGATGTATACTTGTTCATTTCTGAGACTGAGTTGACCATTTGTTGAAATCACATCATAATTTTTTTTTTGCGCACTGTATACAACTAGACCTTACTCTTCAATTTTCAAAATTTTAACTTTCTCTATATCCATATATGGCAACATAGCAAATGATGCTGTTCGTTTGAAATTATGTACAAAGTTGAGAATGGCTATTTTCTTTGGCATCGCCACAACAACAGTGTGGCCATCCTCACATTCCAAAACATCGACTTCTATGATGGGACACATGCTAAGCACGGGGCAATCATATCGTTCCATAAAGTTATACTGTTTCACAGGCTTTGCATTAAATAGATCAAATTCACCTGAAGAATAAGGTGCGTAATATATGCGGAGTACTCCCCAGTTAGATCCTACAAAATAAACATCTCCATAAGAGCGAACAGTAACAATGTCTCTCAACGGGCCTTCTGGAATACTGTGGTTGAAAACATACATCCACTGGAAATATATTCGCCAGTCCAAACGCTCAAGAAACTGGAATTCACGTAATTGGTGCATCAAGTTCATGCTAGCAGCCAGAGAACAAGTGTACACCAACTCATCTCCCCTGACAGTATAAATGTTACGTTCAAATGTCAATACATTCAAATTATCACTATATCCCAGGCACATAACACCATCCTCAGTACGAGTTATAAATTTTGCATTTAAATTGCTGTCTTCCAGTTTGCAAATGTAAATTTCATCACTTAAATTAACAAAATACACTTCTTTATTTACAAGAATAAATGACTTAACATTATCAAATGTTACATTTGATTCATTACGAGGATTATGTAATACTTTGCGAATAATATACAGATGAAGATGGTAGCTTTGAATAACGATTGTGTCTTCGTTTTCCATGTATCGTAAATAATCACCTGTTATTGGGCTTCTCTTACAAAGTTCGAGGGTTTCAATGTTGTAGTAAACTATAGCTCCTCGTTTGTGCACACCTATTATACCATCTCTGAGAATTTCAAAGTTCTTGATTTCTTCATTGACACTAGAAGCCGACGCGAACTCGTCCCTAATCTCTCTGGCATATTCTAATCTGTTCCATAAAGACAATGAACGATAAATATGGTACCATAGTAATCCTGCACGAGCCTTTTGTCGTGCGATTTGGTAAACAGGACTAAAGTCCTTTTTACAATGTTCTCGCCACAATGCATCACTTCGAGCTAGTCCATCGACTATTTGCTTAAATCGGGAACAAACTTGCCGACATCTCATCAAGTCTCTAGCTGGTAAATACGTAAAAATGTATAAAATAATTTCAGTCGGTAAGACGTACATAAAACAAGAAAAATCTTCATCGTCGCACATCATCGTGTTTACTCCACGTTTCTAATATTTTACTCACTGTTTTCTAGCTTATAAAAAGTATTTCATTCACACAGTTTGCATGTTTTTTTAATATTTTATACGAAAACAACAACAAACAATTTGACAACAAAAAATGAACCACAGACTAAGTAGAAGAAACTATAACGAACGAATGGCACAGACTGACTGACGTGTAAACCACAGACTAGTTAGAGATACTACGTATGCTCAGATGAACTTCATCTGAGTACGTATGTGTAAACTATATATATCTGTCTACGTAGTAATAGTAGGTATAGTTTTTTTTAAATATATTTTTCCTTCTTGGGAAAGGCAAAGGCAGAACCATGCAGCCATCATCTTTATTAAAAAGGAGATATTCCATTTTTGTATGGAGGCTGGGCCCCTCTCAGCCTACAGTAATGAACAATATTTTATGGAAAGAACAAAAAATAAGGAACCTTTACCCGTAAGAAGATATTTTTTTACAACGTGTAAAACACTGTAAAAAAAAGAAATGATTTTGAAGTTAAGATCAATAAAACAGCAATCCAAAGCATTTTTTATATTAGCAACTTCAATTTTGATTGTCACCGATGTCAAAAGCTTCACCGCCACTACCAAACTAGAAGGATGTCACTATCACACCGACAATGATATTACGAGTTGTGTTTAATTTGAGTATTACGATGATAGGAGATAACTCTCATTATTTAATAAAACTGTAAAGGAACTACCCAATACAGCCAGCATCAATGGTTTCATTTCAGGAATAAATCTGCAGTAAGAGTATATATTTACTATCAGAATTTATTAATGGTTTCGGAAAAAAATAATATAAATAGCTTGACGCCTTCATTAAAACCTATAAATATAAAAAAAGCTTTATGAAAGAAACCAATATTCAAGACTTTAAATATATTTTTTTTAAAGTTCGTAGGTTTTTATATTTTTTTTCTTTTTGAAAACTTTCTCTTAGAGGGGAGATCTATCAGAAAAACATCGTACTTACTGTACGATGTTTTTGTTTTTTGTGTAGAAAAATAATGAAAAATGGGGCCCAAAAAACGTCTCCTTTGTCTTAATTAGATGTTTTTGTAAAGGCCGAAGCCACTTCTTCAATCATAAAAGTATAATATGTATAGAATGAATAATCTTGAATGGAATGGTAGTCGTGGTCCGATTCAACCGATATGACAATATGCAACAAAATATAATCTGGACAGGACCTTACCTGATTACGATCGTGTTATCTCATGACCAGCTAAATAGCCTACACAAGATACATTTCAACAATCGCAACAGAAAAAAAATATTTATGGATTTGATTTAGTGATACGTCAGATAACCTTTGACGTGGTAGACGAATTAGAGAAAATTATTAAAGTGTGCCAAGTAAAACGGAAAATTGTAATCTTCCAGACCTTTGAAGCTTTTTTACGTACATATCTATTACTATTATTTTACATATTCGCTATTGTATTGTTACTAAAACTGTTACTAATAAGTATTCCCATATACTACATTAAATTTCAAGAAGTCTGTGGTCGTTCCTGCCATATACCAAGGTGTTGTGTAAAAGTTTGTTTTAAAGCGAGCGCCCGAGTTTTATTTAGCATATAGTGAGAATTGAAAGGACTACTGATACCTGAATTGGATTGGTCGAGTCGCCGCCATAGAACTGATCATGTCAAGTGCTTCCCTAATTCATACGTAGTCTGTGCCTAATTTGGACCACCGAGATAGATTGGACATCAAGTATTTGAATTACTAAAGAAATGGCTGTATGGGCTTGGTACTCTTTGCCTTCTTGGAATGGGAGAATGAAACAAAAAAAACAGTATTTGACAGTTTTGCTTTTAGCTGTTATTTGAATTGAACTTTTAAATTCTTTAGAGCTGTAGGTGCTAATATATTGAATATTGTCATAAGTTTTATTTATAGTCTAATTTATAATGTCTGCTTTCAAAAAACTACGAGATCAAAGTATTGCTTTTGAAGCAGAGATACGGAGCTTGTCCGCGGATTTATTTTGTGCTAAAATACAAGATACATTTGAAGAAAAAATTACAAAAAAATTACAAGATTTGACATTGTTTACTTCAAAACTAAGGCTTTTACGTGCTAAATCAATTGCTGGTACGTACGTTAAAGTAATATACTTCCCCTATATATATATATTGTTGGATAACGATTTGTTAAATAAGAAGTCTGATTTGGTGGAAGTATGTTCGTCTAGGTATCGCCTATCAATCCTATCAACTGGCCCATTCATATTTGCCTTATACATTTCTCTCTTTACTCGTCTTTCGTCTATCCATTCTACATGCCCTAATCATCGACGATTTTTGTCTATAACTTTTTCACACATCACCTTCCCTTATTATATTTTATCCTTCATCGTCACTCCAACAATTCCTTTCAAAACTCTCATCTCCACTGCATTAATCTTATTTTCATCCTTCTTTTGTCACACCTAGTATTGAGTCTCATATATGAGCATTTTTTGATAAGGTCTGACTGCCAATGAGGCCATTTATATCCTCATTCTCTTCGTGTCCTACCATTACTCTTTTTTAAATATCAGACACATACTTACCATCTCTTCTAAATATAGATCCTAGATAAACCTTCTCTGAACAAAAGAATTTATACAATTCTGACTCCATTATACATTAGTATAATAATTCAATTTAGTCATTATTATATAACTCAATTATACATACATGTCATTATTGTGCTTAATGTCACGGGCCTTTATAAGACACGGTCCTTTACAAGAATTTAAATCCTATACATAGAGGCCATTTCAGTGAAATTTAATGAAAGTGTGCATGGAGTGTATCAATTATTGTTATTATTATTCATTTATTATTACACAAATAAATATTGTTTGCCTGGTTTCTCTTAAAGCATAAATTAATTTAGTGGCATTTCCAGTTCAGATGACTGCCAATAAGAATTTGATATTGTGTTATCTGGAAACTAATCTTTAGGTAGTTCTTTTTATTGTTCAGTTAATTCTGAATGACAGTAATAAGAATAAAAATAAATTTTTAAGAACCTAAGTGTAGAGTGGAAATGACATTGGATGTATGTGTGTTGTAGTGACTATGATAAATTTACCTTATTACTATATAGTCAATGAAACTGAGTTGATATGTGATGGACTTGGTCACAGTATATATGAGTTATGGGCGTAAGGAAACTACAAATAAACGAAGGTGAATACACACAAAGATCATATTGCTTCACTAGCTGTTTAAAATTGTGTTGCAATGAGGATTTGTGTGAATGTACTAATGTACATTCATACAGAAACTTAATAGTCTGTTTGTTCCTAGTTTCCTTCTTTAGCTCATATATATACCTTGTAACTTAGTCACTTGAATGAATAAACCAAAGAAAAGCATTAAATCTATTTTTTAGATAATCCGCAAATAGCAGAGCAAGTTCGCAATGAACACATGACTCTAGATGACTATGAAGATACAACTTCAAATAAGGTATTGGAGCAGCAAATCGTCAAGTTCCTGATGCAATCCCATGCTGTGCAGAATCTCATTACAGCTCCAAATAAGTCGCTGCACCCAGAGCTTGTTGATAGGAAAGAGTGAGTGTTCATGCCTATTTTGGGTACATACCTAGTTAATATTTAATAATATTTTTTTAAATTATTGCCCATATAATACCTGCTTTGCAGCACTCTATAACTACTGACACTACTCTATAACAACTCATTTGGATGCTGATCTTTTATTCACTGATTCCATATTTGAAAGCTGTTGAGGGCCAGTGGGGGAGCTACAGCTAGCAGCATGTTACATTATATTATATTCAGCAGAGTGATCGAGAGGGGTTAGAAACTGAAGTACAGATAACAGGTCTACTTCAGTAATGGATTCGGCTACTTAAAATGGTATGATCTTCTGATGCAAGTTCAGAATGTCATAAAATATAAAAAAAAAAAATTTGCTAATAATCATCCAAATCAATAGACTCCCACTGTTGGACATAGGTCTCCACCAAGGATCTCTACTTCGATTGGTTTGCCCTTTAGGTAACTTTGAGCCTACTTTTAAGGCCCATCATGGTGGTGAGGTTTCAACATATCATCATTGACAACACACACGAATCAAAGACTAGTCTTGAGCCACTGTTAGATAGGCCGAAAATATGTCATATAATTTCCTGAAGTGAATTTGATCAGTCAATTGACCTGTTTCTGAAAGTTGGATCTTATAGATTACTATCATTATATAATTAAGAAAACATATGTATGTCAAGAAAATGCACATCATAAGATAATTTGTGAAATTCAATTAAAAGGATCAACTTATTTACTTTGGTATGGTGACAGTTGGAGACATGGAAAAAATCATAAGATAATTTTTATCATAGGACATTCTGATACACATTTTTCTTTTATTCTGGTATGTGTTCAATTTTGACTACTTTGCTCTCTATAAAGTTATAATTATATTTTTTCCAGGAGAATTATTGAAGCCATGACCTCATACGCCAATCTAGAATCTCAACTGTTTCATATGAACAAGCTCCTGACCGAGAAGGAAGCTGAACTTAGAGAAGTCAGGTTAAAGTGGGACGAAGGATTAGGATGTTTACGGGATATGAGAGACAGAGTCGATGGTAGTATGGACACAGAGCCAAGCCCATTGTATATGTGAGTACTGTGGATTCATATTATGTTGACTTTTTCATACTTTCTTGACCTTAGTTGTATGGGTTAGGGTGGTCCCCAGGAAGAGCTTTGCATGTCGAGCTACTGAAATCTTCTGTGCTTCTCCTCTCACTAGCCTGCCCTTCGGCCTAGTCAATCATGCGCATGAGCTTGATCATGTGCTTCAGTGACATAGTCCTATAGTCTTCTAGTAGCTTAATCTCCTGCTAACTAGATCGCATCGCATCGCAGTAACACAATAAGTGTTCCATGCTTTACTCTTCCTCCTTCACGTCTTATATATCTTGCTGAAATAACCAGATAATGCATTAATCATTAGGCAGACATATACCATGCTTGAGCTCAGTACAAACTTGAGCCAGGTATCCATCGCCACAAAATTATATATTAATTACAGTAGATACTGGTTATATTAACATTACATTTTTTTCAGGAAGTTGAAGGCATTGGTAGATAAGATGGAAATGATGCGTTGGCTGATATCGAAGCTCGTGACATCACGCTCTGGGGGCTACGATTGGGTTTCAGATCCCCACAACAGGTTTCGGGCTCTAAAGATCGCTAGAGAGGACAATTCAATTGAAAAATTTATTGAAAGTTGAAGATTTGTTTCTCATACACTGTGTAATATTCACATACAAACAAATTTACTCAAATGTAATTCAAGAAAAATATCTCTATGATGCACTGAATGCACTTAAATAAAAAAATTAATGATGAACAGTTTGAGTACAAGAGATTGATACGGTCGAATTAAGAAAAAATATGTGTAATTTACTTTAAATCCTAAGTCAATTAAGTCATGTTTACATATTAAGTAGTTTTGCTCTTATATACTGAATAAATGAAAATTCTTTAATAAATATAATTGTAAATTAATTAATAATAAAATGATAGTGTTTTTAAGAAATTAGATAAATGTGCTCTGTAGGCTTTATATTGAAACATTAAGAATTCTTTTCATTCTATGTATATTGTTTGAATTGTGTTTTATATGGCTCCCAAATCATCATTATTCTACAAAAATTGATAATGGGAGTGTGGTATATATAGTCTTGATGAATAAAATAAGTGTAAAACGGGTTTTATATGCCTATTAATGTATATAAAAAATATGTATATAAAAATATTTGCATTAATCATATAACATGAAGAAAAAATGTAGCTATTTTCATATGATACTATCAACCCTGGCTAAATAGATCGAAAGTTGATTTTTCATTTTTTTTATTGTAAATAAGAACCAGTAGTTATTATTCTGGTGTTGCAAAATATAATTTAGATAACAATTCTTTTTATGAGGTTTTGGTAGTATGTAGTAAGACTTTGGTAGAACTCAAAAAGATATGTCAATTGGCATTATTTTATGAAACAACCCCTTTTTTGTGCTGGCAAAATGAGTCAGTACATACTTCTATGTTGGGCTTTCGGATACATTAGATTATGTTGGGCTCTCTGCAAGCTTTGTGCTAATAAGCCAACAGTATCAACTCATACCATATCAAGTAAAACTCCTAAGTATTCCTCCCATGTGCCTTTGTATAAGCCCGCCTATCACCACTCCATCCTCTTATCAGAGGTGCAGATGCCTCAATGCCAGACAAGGTTATACAACTTCTCTTGAACACTCAAGATTTATGAAACACCAAACAGTCCACAGTAATGTGTAATGTACTTGTTATAATTAAACATTTTAAATGTCTATTGAATATTACAATTTTTTTTATACATATACATACAAGCTCTGTCTACCTCATGGTAACTGTGGGCATGGTAACTGTTGCCTTAAGAGTATTTGTGGTGACACTATGTTGCTTATATACAGAGTGTACATACACAATAAAGATTTTTAATAGGTATATATTATTGATTTTTTACATAATCTTCATCCATTTTCTCAAATTTTTCCATCATGTCCTCTGGCACTTCTACTGTAGATAAGTCATCAGCTCCAACTTCATTTTCTTTCTGTATCAAAATGTCTACAACGTTTTCACAAGCTAGTAGCACTTTTGGGTCTTTTTCCCACTTGTGATACTCCCTTAGCACATAGTAAACTCCATTATCTCGTAATACCTCTCTGCCTTTACGTTTCATACAGAATTTGTTAAGAGTTTCAATAACCATTTTTCGAATATCAGTGTCTATCTCTCTAGTTTTTTCCTTTGGAAGATACTGTAGGCTTATAGGGAGTTTATCCATTTCATCATCTGGATAATCTTCATTTCCCATCAAAGGATTAAGTAGGTATGTCAACAAATCTAAATCATTACTAAGTAGAAAATCATGGTATTCAGAGTCAAATGATAGATTTCTAATAGTCCCAATAGCGCCACCTCTACGAATTAATGATTGAGTGTAATTACAAAATGGTAGTAGCTTTATCAATGGGACATGTGGATTTTCATCAGTTAGCCATTTTCTTATTCTAGGACTACAGCTTAAATTACTAATCATAGGTGCGAGGTAGTGCAGATTTGATCCCGTTTTATTAAACTCAATATTTACAAATACATTAAGAATGTCATTTAAGTGAGGAAACAAGGCATTCAAGCACACCTCTAACTCATCTTCTAACCGTGTAATATTTGACAAGATCATACAAGCAGCATCGGCATCTTTCTTTTGAGGATTTAATACGAAACTTATCAAAAGTTCAAAAATATTTTTGTACTTTCTTGGCTTATATTTTAATAGTTCGGTAGCACCTTTTGTGTTCGCTGATACATTGACTAGGACAAGCAAAGCGTTCTTAGCTATTTCATCTGAAGAATCGTTAGTCAATTCAATAACGTGCTTTATAATGTCCTCGTTTTGTAACAGAGTAACCAGGCCATCTTCACTCGCCGATAACCCGACTAAGTGCTCAGTGGATAAATGTTTCAAATCTATCCGCGTTTCAGGTTTTAGGAATTGTACGAGTTCACTAAGAGGATCCTGTGACATTATTGTAATTTTATAGTTTATTACATTTATATGTAAAATGAAAACATGTGAGTTCGGTTCGCGGAATGTGCGTTTTATTTTGACGTTTGATTGACATAATCTGACATATAACAACCGCGTTCCGTTTTACGCCAAGAATATCACTGTTCACAAAACATTCCGAAATGGATTTAGCGGAAACGATAGCATTTTAAACAAGCGCGTTCGGGTAGAATGTGTTGGCATTGTCAGTATTGTTAAAATAGTTGTTAATGTAAAGGGTTCGTTTATTTGTTACTGTGATGAAACCTCTTCAATGTATAACTTACTTTTTTTTGTTCTGTGGAATTGTTGACATGGCGTTGTAAAAATATATTGTTTTTGAGTTTAACACTAATTATTATTTTTGAAATACAGTTTTTATCTCTTGATCTCTGTCATTTATTATTATTATTAAACACAAGCGGTTCAGTGCCGCAACAGTTACGTAAAAGTGTAAGGTTATATCGCACCCTGAGAACCGTACCGTCATTAAACAAAATACGTCAATTTTCGTTTTTTCTGCCATCTGTGTTCAGCGCTTGGTAACACGTGTAATGCAAAGACCCGTTTTTTAATAGTTCTTCTACTTATCGTTAGATGGAGTAGTGTCAATACGTATTCATAGGCGAACCCCGTGATTGCTTACCGGAAGTCTGCCATTTTGTGTGTAGTGCCCGTACTGAAAGCATCTTTTTATTGAGTTTTTGAGCAGTAGTGTCATTTTTTGGTTAAACGCGATATTCTAGCGATTTTGGGTAAGTAAAATGATTCATTTTAAATGAAGTTGTACAACAGGGGTAGAATTAGCACATACTTAATTATGATTATTAGTAATAGAATCCTTAAGATCCCTTCAGTACAAACCTGACCTGAGTTCCTAAATATAACCCAGTAATTATCTGCTTCGCATAACTTATTTATTGTAATCTAATTGATGAACACAAGGAGCATAGTGAGAACAATCAAAGGATCCCGACAATGAGTAAATGTGATCATCCTTACTTATCAAACTTCCTAGACAGGGCCATTGATCAAGCACTTCTCGGTTACCACTAGCAGGGGGAGGCCATACATTACTCCAAAACCTGTAAGAAATTAATACACTGATTCTTCTTGAATCACTAAGTATAATACATATTAGTTACCTTATTTGGAGTTGCTCTAGGTGGTAGTAATAGTTTTATCTATTCTATTTAACTGCTGTATTATATAATTGGTACTGTCCTAATTCTGGTGGGGCTCGCCACACTGGGACAAACAGTTTACTTAGCCAAACACTTATGGTACAGTTCTTTCACAAGACCATTCTACTCTACTTTCCGATGGTGGGGCACGCCAACCCTGAGACTGTCCTAATTCTGGTGGGGCTCGCCCACTGGGACATTTAGCTCGCCAAGACTTATGACACAGTTCTTCACCAAGACCGTTCAATCTACTTTCCAAATGGTGGGGCACGCCAACCACTGGAACTGTCCTATTCTGGTGGGTCCGCCACACTGGGACATTTAGCTCGCTAAATACTCATAGCACAGTCTTCCCACAAAGACCGTTCAACTCTACTTCCAAATGGTGGGGCACGCCAACCACTGGAACTGTCCTAATTCTGGTGGGGCTCGCCACACTGGGACATTAGTAACTCGCCAAATACTTATGACACAGTCTTCACCAAGACCATTCAACTCTACTTCCAAATGGTGGGGCACGCCAACCACTGGAACTGTCCTAATTCTGGTGGGGCTCGCCACACTGGGACATTTAGCTCGCCAAATACTTATGACACAGTCTTCACCAAGACCGTTCAACTCTACTTCCAAATGGTGGGGCACGCCAACCACTGGAACTGTCCTAATTCTGGTGGGGCTCGCCACACTGGGACATTTAGCTCGCCAAATACTTATGACACAGTCTTCACCAAGACCGTTCAACTCTACTTCCAAATGGTGGGGCACGCCAACCACTGGAACTGTCCTAATTCTGGTGGGGCTCGCCACACTGGGACATTTAGCTCGCCAAATACTTATGACACAGTCTTCACCAAGACCGTTCAACTCTACTTCCAAATGGTGGGGCACGCCAACCACTGGAACTGTCCTAATTCTGGTGGGGCTCGCCACACTGGGACATTAAGCTCGCCAAATACTTATGACACAGTCTTCACCAAGACCGTTCAACTCTACTTCCAAATGGTGGGGCACGCCAACCACTGGAACTGTCCTAATTCTGGTGGGGCTCGCCACACTGGGACATTAACCTTGCCAAACACTTATGACACAGTCTTCACCAAGACCGTTCAACTCTATTCTTATTATTAGAGGCCTTATTGCCATGAGCTAAGCTGTACTTACATACCATTCTCGTACGCCGAGAATCAGCCCAAGGGGGCTGTATCTAAAGTAACCATTTTAACACCTCGTTGTATAACTTTATGTATGTAATTTTGTTACTAAATGAAATGCCAATTACTCTAAATACTTAGCTTGTGTTCATGAAAGGGATACTGGAATTCTCGGGCCACTAACGCTGGTCTCAACTTTGTTCTCAGAGAAGCAGGTGCTTAACTTGACCGCCGCTGTTAACTTACATTACAATAGGAAAAACTTTTCCCTTACCATAGACAGTGCATTCTGTCTCCTCTCATTTATTTCTGGACTTAAGTGTTGCTATTTACAATATTTACATCCATCGCGCATTTCGCGACACTCCCGCCTCTCTTTTAAATTTAAACTTTAATTGATACTTGACATTAGCTCTCGAGTCCATCTATTGATTCTTTCTATAGCCTGCTCTCGTCGTTGATCACTCGATTTAGTCTGAGGACTTGACGCCACTTCATTATTTATGTCTGTTTCTGTACCAGAAGCAACATGTTCTGGCGTATTGTCTATAATTTGTGTCAAACTTGTATCTTCCAACAACTCTCTGGGTCCATCAGTAATACACCTTCATCAGCCTTGTCTAGTTCGTGATCCTTAGAGTTACCTTCATTTATTGTAGGAAAACAGGTGTTACTATCTTCAGTTCTTAATGGTACGGTCTGACTGATATGTTCAGTATCGATGCGTACGACATCATCTACATTCACTGGGGGATTCCCTTGTAGAATATTGAAATGATGCATCCTCATCAGCTTCCAGAGGATATAAATGTGCTATAGATCTTATGAACTCAATATCTCCAACTTTCACCTTTGCAGTCCTACACAAACCGTCCTTTCCCTTTAATAATTCCGAATTTCGTACCTTCCAAGTTTCTCTATTTTTGGTTTCGCCCTTTATTTGCACTATATCTCCAACCTTTGGACTTTCATGAAACCTCACTCTCGCTTGTTTGGGTGAGTTTCTATATCTTTCTCTAAGACTCAATAAGTACTGGTTGATAAACATTTCTTTGTATTCATCCATTATCCTGTTTCCGCGATTCCAACCTTCTATAAGTTGTTGTTTGATAACTGATCCGGAAATTGGTAGACCCTCCATGAGTATTTCTATACTTAAACACTTTCCCGGTGTTAGGAAATCCGCAGGTTTCAGTATGTGTTCTACATTTGATCGTGCATACGTGAAAGGTCTACTATTAATAACTGCTTCTACTTCTTTGATGATCGTTAAAGTTGACTGTCATCAAGCACATGTTTTTGAAGCGTTCTCTTTAAGCAATGTTTTACAATTGCTACTAGTCTTTCGTATGCACCTCCATGCCAAGGTGCAAGTTGTGGAATAAATTTCCATTTTATGTCACTTTTGAAATTTCTTTCTCCTGTTAGTAGTACTTCTCCTAACAATCTAAACTGCGCGGCGTTGTCAGTCAATATAAGAATTGGAGCCCCTCTTGTAGCAATGAATCTTTTAAATGCCATGAGACATTCATTAGTGGTTAGGTCCTTGACAACTTCTAAATGTATTGCTCTTATCACAAAGCAGGTAAACAGGCAGATCCATCTTTTCTTTAGACCGTTTTCTGTTCTTACAGTCATTGGCCCAAAGTAATCTACTCCAGTATATGCGAATGAGCTTGTATACTTTACTCTTTCTACTGGTAATGCAGGAGTCTTGGGTAATTCATACGGACCTCCTCCGTGCTTTGTGCATCTTGGACATTTACTTAATATTTGTTTGACCTTAGTTCTACCTTGAGGTATCCAATACTTCTGACGTATGAGACTTAAAGTATGAGCTACACCTACATGAAGATTCTTTTCATGAACTTCCTTTATTAGTCTTTCGGTAATCACTCTTTCGCTTGTATTTCATCCTGTGAACAGTTGCTTCTGTATGTACTGTGATAGAGACCCTCCGCCAGCAAGAAGAGACTTCAGCATTTGAACTCTTTGGCCAAGTTTTGAATCTTGTCTTAAGAAATGGGGCCCTTCAACCAACTGTTTCTCTCTTCTCTTGAGCTACTTGGTCGTGTAGCAGCGTCCGCTGGATTAAGTTCTGACGGAACATATCTCACAACAAGATTTTTATTTTTCCTAATTTCTTCCATTCTTCTTGACACGAATGGTTCTAAGAGTTTATTTGAGTAAAACCAGCTTATTACAATCTGGTTATCGGTCCATAATATCATGTCTGTTATATCGAGTTGTATGCTTTTGAGGACGTATTTTATGAGTCTATTTCCAATCAAAACTCCTAGTAATTCAAGTTTCGGTATCTTCAAATTTTCTTGATCTTTGATAGGTACAAGACGTGATTTACCAATAACAAATTGAATATTATCTCCTTGTACGAAGTATACCACAGCTGCGTAGGCTACTTTTGAAGCATCTGTAAAACAATGCAATTGTGATTTGTGTTCATTTAGTATATTTATATTTCTTGGCAGACTTATTGATTCTATTTCTTTAAGGTCTTTTAAAATGTTCATCCATTCTTGTTTTGCTTCATTCGATAGAGAACTGTCCCACTTGACCTTTTCTTTCCATAATTTTTGAAGAAATAGTTTAGCTGGTAGTACTATTAGTACACTGAATCCACAAGGATCGTATATTGCCGCTATAGTCTTAAGAATTCCTCTCTTTGTAACTTCTTTATTTTTATTGACTTTAGTTCTAAGATGTATTGAGTCGTCCTTTAGCTCCCAATTTAACCTAAAATCTTGACTGTGGATTCTAATGACGCATCCTGTATGCGACTTAGAAACTCTTTCGAATTAGAACTTCAATCTCAAAGATTCATTGATATCTCAGAAAATTTGTCTTTGGCCTCTTAATACAAACTCAACGCTTCATCTACCAATTCTGCGCCTGTAAGGAGATTATCCACATATATGTTATTGGCCAGCTTTCTTGTATAATGCCCTTCAGAGTTCTGTAATATGTTGTTTCTCTTCAAGTTCCAGATTAAGCGTTTTAGCTACTCTTTGTAAGATATAACTTCTCATACTGCCACAATCAAAGAGTACACGACATTTTAGTACGGACTTATTTCTTCCTATAGCATTAACTATAGCTGTTTGTAGAACTGTGGGTGAATCTTCATTTATGTGTAATGAGGTGGTGGTTTCCTTCTTAGAGTACCTTCTTAGGACACAGTGCTCTGTTATGTTCTCCTCGTCTATCACAATGTGGACAAGTTCTTTCCTTCCTTTTACACTTCTTTGCACAGTGACCTAGACCAAAACATATGTAACAGCGGTTGTTCAATTTTGCCTTCCTGCATTGTACCGTTCTGACTTTGGTACACTCATCATTAAAGTGTTCTTCACCACAGAATATACATGAGATCTTTGGAATAGGCGCAGAACTGTTTCCTACTTCCTTGAGCTTGCGTTTATTATTATGTGTCTTACTGAATGCAGTTAGAGTTGGTTTGATTCTCTTATGGACCTTCTTAGTAATATCTCGTTTAATTGGTCTTGACCTTTCCTTGTTCCTCGACTCTTGTACCAAAAGCATTTCAGTTGTGAAATTGTTATTCTTGCTATTGCTTTCTTCACAAGTTCTTTTCGCGTCTTCTCTGGCTATTAGCACTACCTGTAATTCCTTTCGTAATTCTTCAATTGAATCATCCTTTAATTTCAATTTCAATTCGTATATAATATCTTCGGGGAATTTTTCCATTATTAAAAATCTCAAATGATTATGTTCAGTGTTCTCTCCTAAAGAATTTAATATCCTTAGGTGCCGTTCAATGTCGTCTAGTGTTTTCCTACATTCATCGGGGTTTTCAGCCCTTTTCAGTTTATATAACCTTGAATAATGTGCGTCAATTATCTGTGACTTTCTACCATAACGGCTAGTGAGAGTGGCAACAGCTATCTTGTAATTGTCATTGGTAGTTTCTAATCCGTCCAAAATGGTCTTCGCATCTCCTTTCAAGGATGTTTTCAGATATAGAAGTTTATCCACATCTCTCAAATCTCTTTGATCAATATTTGAACTAAATTGATCCCAAAATTGTGTCCACTGAAGGACATTTCCATCAAATGTAGGTAGATTAAGCTCAGGCAACTTGCCACGATTAACAGGATTGCTTGAAATGGATGAAAAACTAGTCTTATCTCGTTTGGATTGAATACGGGCATTTAATTCTGCTAAAGCTTCTTCACCGTCCAATTGCTCGGTTGTCATGACTGATATTTCATCAGCATTTGGATTAGTTGCTGTATTAAAGTATTGGTACAGTTCTGTATTGAACCGAGATATTATAGCTTGTAGCTTAGCGGAAGTGATTTTAGCCTGTTCATACTCTTCGTCACTCCATGATTTTGAAGTACTGATGACCCTAGAATTGTTAGACAAACACTTTATTCCTGACACAAATTTATTTAGCTTTTGTGTTATATGTCTTCCATTATTATTATATATTTTTTTTTTTCAGAGGCTCAGACCGAATAAAAATTCAGAGGTATTGTTGTGTACTGAATCTGGAATTATTAATATTAACTATAATTAATTTCTCAATCAATTAACAACTAATTTGTGAATTTATTACGAATTTTAATTCAATCGACGCACTTCATCATACCATTATTTGATAAATTAATTTATGAATTTATTAGTAGTTGTATTTGAACTGTCACTTGCTTAACAAAGATCTATTATACACACCCAAATCTAATAGCAACAAGCCAAAAACTTCAACAAAAAAAAAAAAACCTAAGGTATAATGTAAATAGTTATAGTAACTACATAGTTCAACGCAGCTTATGTACAGCACTTAGCACTAATCAAATTGCTTCACTCAATACAGACCTCTACAGGCTCTTATTGACAAATTAATATAGTTACAACATTCTGTATACATCATTTTTCCTTTTGGTTACAACCCTTATATGCATACATACAAGGAAAAGAAAAAATGATAGCTGTATATCTGTTCAGAAATTGGGAGACCCTTCTCCATTTCTATCTAGATCTAATACTAGAACTAGCCAACAATCCTGTCCACATTACCATTATTACACTGTTGACATGGATGTGACTCTACCCTGCCCACTTTGGCAGTTGCTTACTACAGAATGCAATATAAAGACCATTTTATGTACATAACAGGAACAGGAACAAACACAATCAATGCCACAAACTATTTATTTATTTATCTTATAAAACTATGTTACTATTCAGGCTTCATTTGTTGATAACATTGTTATCAATAGTCATTCTTAAATTTTAAATTCTTGTTTCCAATTAATCATGATTCTCTTATTGACTCCAACAACCAAATTATACTATTTTTTTTTTGTCAAGTAATAGTTTCTATTAGGATTTTCTTACACATAACTTTCCAATATGTGACCTTTCTAATATATAAACATAGTAATTGTAAATTTATTTTAAAGTGTAAATGTAATATTTGCCCTTTAAAAAAGTCAACACTGCAACCAATATAGCAATTAAAGTGAATGAATATGACTCAAATAGTACTTGGAATGATGCTTGCACTAATTTAATATTAATTTATTAATTTTATAGTTATCTGAATATGTTACATGAGCTATACTATACTCCAAAGATATTGAATGTACCTGCTATACTCAATACTTTTATTGCTCATAAACCACAATAATAATAATAGATGTAGATTAGATGAATTAATATGTTGTTAATCCTGTCGAGCACAGCAAAAATTTTCAATAGAAAATAAATCCTTTGATTAGTTTGTAGTTTGATTTTTTCTCCTTGTAATTTCCATGTCGTTAAGGAAATGATACACATTTATTTTAAGTATTAATTTTGTTTTCTGTAGCACATTTAACACATTGGAACATGAAACTAAATGTAGCATTTCTTTACAAATTCTTTACTGTTTGTAAGAGACCACACATACTACATGTTATGTTAGGTACTAGACATACACTCTAGTTTGTCTTATAGAATTCACTGCCTTTGAGGTAGGATGACCACATTCACTCCACAGAAACCTCTCAACTATCACTCACCAGCTCCCAGTAAGAATGACAATTATTATTTTATAATTTTGTTCATCAATTGATCCCAGCACCTCCACCATAAATATGTACCAACAGGGGTAGAATTAGCACATACTTAATTATGATTATTAGTAATAGAATCCTTAAGATCCCTTCAGTACTAACCTGACCTGAGTTCCCTAAATATAACCCAGTAAATTATCTGCTTCGCATAACTTATTTATTGTAATCTAATTGATGAACACAAGGAGCATAGTGAGAACAACCAAAGGATCCTGACAATGAGTAAATGTGATTATCCTTACCTTATCAAGACTTCCTAGACAGGGCCATTGATCAAGCACTCCTCGGTTACCACTAGCAGGGGGAGGCCATACATTACTCCAAAACCTGTACAGAAATTAATACACTGATTCTTCTTGAATCACTAAGTATATAACATATTAGTTACCTATTGGAGTTGCTCCTAAGGTGGTAGTATAGTTATATCTATTCTTATTTACTGCTGTATTATATAATTCTGGTACTGTCCTAATTCTGGTGGGGCTCGCCACACTGGGACAACATTTACTTAGCCAAACACTTATGGTACAGTCTTCACCAAGACCATTCTACTCTACTTCCAGATGGTGGGGCACGCCAACCACTGGAACTGTCCTAATTCTGGTGGGGCTCGCCACACTGGGACATTTAGCTCGCCAAATACTTATGACACAGTCTTCACCAAGACCGTTCAACTCTACTTCCAAATGGTGGGGCACGCCAACCACTGGAACTGTCCTAATTCTGGTGGGGTTCGCCACACTGGGACATTTAGCTCGCCAAATACTTATGACACAGTCTTCACCAAGACCGTTCAACTCTACTTCCAAATGGTGGGGCACGCCAACCACTGGAACTGTCCTAATTCTGGTGGGGCTCGCCACACTGGGACATTTAGCTCGCCAAATACTTATGACACAGTCTTCACCAAGACCGTTCAACTCTACTTCCAAATGGTGGGGCACGCCAACCACTGGAACTGTCCTAATTCTGGTGGGGCTCGCCACACTGGGACATTAACCTCGCCAAACACTTATGACACAGTCTTCACCAAGACCGTTCAACTCTACTTCCAAATGGTGGGGCACGCCAACCACTGGAACTGTCCTAATTCTGGTGGGGCTCGCCACACTGGGACATTTAGCTCGCCAAATACTTATGACACAGTCTTCACCAAGACCGTTCAACTCTACTTCCAAATGGTGGGGCACGCCAACCACTGGAACTGTCCTAATTCTGGTGGGGGCTGCCACACTGGGACATTAACCTTGCCAAACACTTATGACACAGTCTTCACCAAGACCGTTCAACTCTACTCCAATTGGTGGGGCAACGCCAACCACTGGAACTGTCCTAATTCTGGTGGGGCTCGCCACACTGGGAACATTAACCTTGGCAAACATTATGACACAGTCTTCACCAAGACCGTTCACTCTACTTCCAATGGTGGGGGACATACTCCAACCACTGGAACTGTCCTAATTACTGGTGGGGCTTCGCCACACTGGCAATTAACCTTGCCAAACATATGACACAGTCTTCACCAGACCGTTCAACTCTACTTCTTATTATTAGAGCCTTATTCCATGAGCTAAGCTGTACTTACATACCATTCTCGCACGCCGAGAATCAGCCCAAGAGGGCTGTATCTAAAGTAACCATTTTAACACCTCGTTGTATAACTTTATGTAAGTAATTTTGTTACTAAATGAAATGCCAATTACTCTAAATACTTAGCTTGTGTTCATGAAAGGGATACTGGAATTCTCGGGCCACTAACGCTGGTCTCAACTTTGTTCTCAGAGAAGCAGGTGCTTAACTTGACCGCCGCTGTTAACTTACATTACAATAGGAAAAACTTTTCCCTTACCATAGACAGTGCATTCTGTCTCCTCTCATTTATTTCTGGACTTAAGTGTTGCTATTTACAATATTTACATCCATCGCGCATTTCGCGACAGAAGTAATGTATTAACTTGTTTAGTTACAGTATTTCTTTATTCATTACAGCTGTTTACGTTTATTTTGTCAAGTACGTATCGTCATTTATTTTATAATGACACTAAGACATGTGTTAAAACTGCTGTTTTAATTTGCAAAATTGACACTTTTTATTCAATGACATTAAGACTTTCATTCTGTTTAGCTAATCCTTATTCTCACTTAAAATAATACCGTATTTTTTCTTTTAAAAACATTAAGTTTGTTAATTATTTTGCTTTCAATCTTTTCAAGTTTAAAAGAGTGATGTCATTTAATGACTTAGTGTCAGTAATTCATAACGAAAAATCACTTTTTGCGATTATTTCGCTGTTACACTACTTTGTTAAAGTATGAAGGGGTAAAACAGGTATTTTAATCTTTACAGTATAATGCCGCCTCCTAATGCAAGAACGCTCAGGTTTAAAAATATTGTAGAAAATATTAATCGGACAACTTGTAATATGAAAACCAGTAATTTAGTTCCGTCAAATAAGGAGAATTTAGAAAAAAACAGCCCAAACCCAGAGTCAAGTTGTGTGAAAGCTATATATGAGATTCCACAAAAAACAAACGATGAAAAACCTTTGTCGAATTACCAAAAAACAAACGATGAAAAACCTTTGTCGAATTACCTCCGCCGCAGATCTTTATCCGGAGAAGATTCAGAAGAAGATTTTTCACCAGTATCTGATGACGACAAAGAGTTTATACCAGATTCTAACACTTCATCTGAGTCATACATAGAGTCATCACCAAAACAAGTTTTATCAATAAAGAAAAGTTTTCTTGGGCTTGATAGACGGACTTATAATAAATTTATAAAAACTGCTCGTACAAATTCAAATTGCAGTCGCTCGTCGAGCAGTTCAAACGGTAGCTCCAGCTCATCGAGCAGTGATGCAGAGACGTCATCAAGTTCTGACTCTCAGCGCAACTATGATCCGGGAAGTTCACGAGAACATAATATAGTTTTGTCAGAACCAACACCGAAGAAACGACCACGATATCCATCTCTAGAGTCTAAAACAGTGAGTCACGGGTATGAGGAGAAGCCAAAAGAGCACCCAGATATTTTTTCTGCGGATATGGACGCAAGTTCTATTTCATCACAAACAGTTGAAAATTATCTAGTCTCAGAATTAGCAGACAAGACATCACAAAAAATAAATTCAGATAATGTGGAAGATCATTTATCAGGGTGTGAATCTGATGAAATTGTAACTGTCATTGTTATAGCGGAAGATATTCTATTAGAGGCAGAAAAACAAGATGCAGACTCCACACAACAACTAATGGAAAATATTTGCGAAAATGCTGAATTCCAAAAGGTAAATTGCCCACAACCCCTGAGTGCTTTAGCATTTCAAATCATAAAACATAGATTACTTTCAAACCAGAATGATAATTCTCAAGTGAACACATATAATGAAACTGATAATTTAACTGATAATCAACTTAATGCTCCTAACGAACAATCACCAAAGAAAACTCGTAAAAGACTTCGCCATGGCAATAAGAAGTCAACGGCAAAAGTTTTAAGGAACTTAGGATTACAGTATAAGTCTGTTTTTGGTAAATGTTCTGTAGTCTCAGAAAGGTCTATGGGTAACCCGTGTGGAGATCACTGCAGGCTCAAATGTACTGAAAAATTAAACGCGGAATCAAGAAAAAGCATTTTTGATGGTTACTGGAGAATGGGATTATTAAGTCGCCAAAGAGATTTTATAGCTTCGCACATTGTAGAAATTAAACCAAAATATCAATATAAAAGAGTTGATAGCAACAGGAAAAATAAGCAAGCATTTTATCTGCCAAGTAATGGAGATAAAATTAGAGTATGCAAAACATTCTTTAAGAATACTCTTGGGATTAATGATCGTCCTATACGCACTGTAATTGATAAAAAAACACCAAACGGGTTTGTAGAACCAGACCAAAGAGGTAAACATGTTAGGCATCCTACGAAAATTAAGGAAAATTTATTACGAGGTATAAGAGATCATATTAACAGCATTCCTAGAATCGAAAGCCATTATTTGCGCCAACAAACATCAAGACAATACATTGAAGGTGACAAAACTGTTTCGGATATATATAATGACTATATGAATAACTGCATCGAAAACGGGAAAGAATTTGTAAAGATACATTTTTTTCGTAAAGTATTTAATGAAGAGTATAATATTGGTTTTTACACACCTAAAAAAAGACCAGTGTTCGCTATGTGCTTCATATACAAACAGAAGCGCTACAGAAAAGAAGCTAATAGAAGAAGAGTATCAAAATCATATAATTGAAAAAGATTTAAGTCGTAAAGAAAAACAACAAGATAAAGAATTAGCTAGTTATACTGTAATTGTTGCCTGTTACGATTTACAAGCCGTAATGCCAGTACCTAAAGGCGAAGTTTCAGTATTTTACTATAATTCAAAACTTAACTGTTTCAATTTTACAATTTGTGAATTAAAAGCTGATCATACAGAATGCTATTTTTGGAATGAAGTCGAAGGTCAAAGAGGAGCAAATGAGATAGGCACATTAGTTCTGAAGTACATAAAAAATAAATCCGATGCAGCTACTGACCCCATAGATATCATATTTTATTCAGACAACTGTTGCGGACAGCAAAAAAACCAATATATAATAGCGATGTATATTTATGCTCTAAAACATTATGAAAATATAAATTCTATTACTCATAAATTTTTGATTGCCGGTCATACTCAAAACGAAGGGGACTCAGTACATTCAACTATAGAAAAACAAATAAAAAGGATGAAGCATGCGGGACCGATTTATGTACCCGACCAATACATAACAGCCATAAGAAATGCTAAGAAAAAAGGAAATAAATACAATGTCAATGAAATAAGTTACAAGGAATTTTACGATATCAAGAAATTAACTGAATACAAAATTAATAAGAATACTGAAGGAGAAACGGTTCGTATTACCGACATTAAGATTATAAAAATATTAAAAACAGAAGGTGAAGTCCAGGCACTCTACAAAACTTCTTACGCACAAGTAGATTTTAAAGTTTTAAAATTACAGAAAATACCCAGAGCGCAACCTCAATTAAGACGTTTATATTCTTCCAGGCTTCCATTGTCAGAAGTTAAGAAGAAAGCAATCAAAAAGCTTATAAACGATAGACATATTCCGTTATATTATGCTTCTTCTTTTTATGACAGTATACTGTAGTTTTTTGTACTGTCTTGTTTTTAGTTCATTTTTTGATACCCTATTGTTAATTTAATTAAGAATCTATTTTGTTGTTGGCACATAACTAAAGTTTGATCTTATTGCTGTATCAAGCTTGCCAAATGATTGATGGTCATCATTGTAACTTAAGACTGTTTAATATAAGTAAAAGTATAAAGTGAGTAATTGTTAAGTAACTACAAAAATCTAAAATAATCTGAGAAGAATTACTTATTTTGAAAAGTTTTAAGAATATTTTTTAAGTAGCAGAGTAAAAATTACCATACCGTATATTCCTAATAAATGACTGATGATTAAGTTGATCTCATTAGCATTCGAAATAATAATAAAAAAATATATTTTTTATTGTATTTTATTTTAAATAAAATATTCCCAATTATAGTGACAGTATTCCAAATCTATGATTAGATTAGAAAACTGGTCTATTATTAAACGTAGTAGTGTCACTAAAATAAAAGTTATAAAAATACAAATTTATTAATATTTATTCAATAAGTTTTAATCGGAAGTTGAATAAAACCGTATAAATATATTTTAAGTACCATTATATTATTTTTAAAGAAAGAAATAAAAAAAATAGTATTTAAAACTTTAATCGCCCGTAACTAGAAAACATGATTTTTTGTGTAGTGACGGTACGGTTCTGAGGGTGCGATATATATATATATATATATTATATATATATATATATAAATAATATATATATATTACATAAGTGTAATAGAGAATTAATCGAATTAATTAATTAGAGAAGGGGGGCTGACTTGACTCGAATCGGTTCTTTTTAGGCCGACCGTAACACCTAGCGGGGGCGCGTTCTTACAATAGTCAATTAATCTCTTTTTTGAATAGAATCTTAATTTGATCCTTGCGTGTCAGTAAACCATATACTAAAAATATAAAAATTTTATACATTCGTTAAGTACTATAAAAATTGCATCAACATTTAATATTTTCAAATTTCGCGCGTAATTAGACGAAGGCGCCGCACGAGTTGTTACTCTGTAGCGATGACGTCAATACGGAATGTAAATAATAAACAAAGCTCTATGTTTGATGATATGTATTATTATACTCATAATTTAAAAATGAGTTATTATCTTTTATATATAAACAACTAATAAAGGAATAATAATAAAAGAGTAATACTGACATCGATGTTTTAATACTCCGTAACTCGGCAGAACAAAAGTCGGGATTTGCAGCAAAGAATTTTCCGACCATTAATGCATTTATTTTTGGTAAATTCGTACTATCTCCCTTTACAAAACTGCTTTCCATAGTGTGATTCTCGTGCGATTTCAATTTAACTTACATATTTATAACGTTCTCTTACATTAAAAAAGCAAACTACAAACTTCTTTTTTTATTGTTTTGCGGCTTTATACGTACTATGATTCATAATGACATTGACACGCATAAGTTTACAGGTACCTTATGACATCACGACATGGTGGCCTATGTTTCGCTCTTGTTTTACGTATAGATTAAAAAAGTGAATACTTTGAAACTAAATTTTATATAATTTTTGTTATTTTATGTACTTAAACATGATGGTTCCGCCTAATGCATAAGCTATCATAGTTATATGCTTTTAGATATTTTCTAATATAGAGGGAAGTACCCTATTGTTTTCCTATAATTAGTTCCTTATCCATATTAATATTAGTACTTGTCGAAATATTAATTTCGGCTCAAATAAAAGGTTAGTATGTTTTTTTTTGTTTAAAAGTTACATAAGCAAAGTGTAAAACTGAATTTTATTAGTCTGAATAATAATAACTAATCCTCATTCATTGTAGGCCTATTATTCAAATTTATTTAATCTTTAAATGATTATTTTCTGGAATTATTTGTATCGATTACCTATTCCAAAGAATACATATCGATATAACTTTATAATCGGTATCGATTTTTTTGTTCACAATACTAAGCTAGTTTGACATATATATTTGACAGCTGTTGATAATGAACTTGTTAAATTTGTTGGACTACCTATTGGTAGGTCCAATTTCCAGGAAAAACTTAGGTTGACAGATCCAACTTGGCTGGGCAGCGTTCGAGAAGTTGCTCTGTATTTTTTGGCGTATCTGGCACAATGCCTTAAGACGTAAGTCTTTGGTTCGTGTATGGTACCAGTGTCATATGGTTCCGAAGTCTGACCACTTACAATGGACCTTATAAAAAGAGTCAATCACTGTAATGGCAATAGACCTTTGTACCGCAAAATAGCTGTGTGAAGGGTGAATCCGGCGTGAAGGGTGAGATAGAATGAACATATTGGGTACATATGAACATATTGACTTTATATAATTTGTCACATATTGACAACCTATGGTTTTTGTGGGAGTTGTAGATATTCTGCAAATCTTACAGGATCGACATGTACTATAGGAGCCTGTAATTATTTACCATCAAGTGGGCAGACTGCTTGTTATTCAACATATAACATAAAAAAAGTGTTACGTGCGAATTTTCTTTGCAGCATTGCATCAGAAATGATTAAATGCACATCAGAGCTAGCGTCACCAACATAGTCAGCAACATTATGAATTTTTGTAGTGGGCAAGGCAGATTCCTTTCGGAACAAACGGTCGTTGGTTGGTTTTTCACAAGGTGTTTTGGTAACGTTCACAGGAAAGTGCTTAATGCTTGAAGCGCGGCAGCAGTTGCTGCACTTGCTCTTGTGGAGCGGGCGCTCTCATTGCCAGCCACAAGGACAGTAGTAAGACTTAAGATTGTTTAGTTGGCAGCTAGATCGCTAGGCATTTAATACAATCTCCACGGCAATTTGCCGCGGAAGTATCCTGGCCACGTTTGGTGCTCGTAATGCAGATTCTCAGCCTCAAGGAAAAATGAACAATTGGTGTTGAGATTCTTGGAGAATGTGTCTCCTCTCCTCTCCTCCTCCTCACCTCTCTTGATCTAGCTGTATACGTTGCTTAATTAGTTAATCATTGCTTGATCTATAACTGACATTTATTGTAATCTCTTTCTATTATTGTTTTCCGGATTAAACATTTCATATGTATTTTTTTTTATTTTATATGTCAGTGCACCACACTTATAAAGTTGTTACTCGTAACAATGAAATATAATTAAAAATAAAACAGCAAAGATCTAAAATACATATATATTTATTGTTAAAAGGTGCAATTTTTTTACATTCATGGACGGATTTATTTGTAAGCACTTTAGTAAAGTTTAATAATAGTTAAACTCTTTATTTCTAGAGTTCACACTAATAAGAAAAATTATTATAGCATTATGAATAAAAAGTAATATAATATGACAGTATCTATTAAATTTCATCTAATACCTACAATGCAGTTTTCGTAAATATTCCTATCTTATTTGTGTACACTAGTAAAATAAACATTCCTATCTTATTTGTGTACTAGTAAAACTAGCGTGCTGTTTTCAAAATTTTACACACATTTACTATAATAGATGTTATGAAAATTAATGAGAACTAAGTCTCGAAAAAATTTAAAATTATTTTAATCCTAATATTTATTATTTGCCCAAAGTACAATTATCCACAAATCTATTTATTTACACGTAAGTTTTTCTTATTAATAAAAATATTATACTAAAATAGCTTATAAATTGAATTAAAATTTAGCTTCATTTTAACTTGACTAACTTTAAAATTGAGAAAATTAAAATAATGCTATCACGCTTTATGGGCTTTTATTGGGTTTATATCATATTTAAAAAGTCAATATTTAGGTTTATATGTTGTTGATTGATATTGAAATCTAACAAATTAAATATTTATCTTAGTTAAAGTTCAACAATTTTGTGATTCGAAATTATTAACGATTACAATTAATTCAATTATTATTACAAAAACAATTTTTAAAAAGAAGGATTTTCCAAATGACAAATAGTACAAATGGGGCTTCTCGATTGGAAAAGACATTGTTTAATGTCTTTTTTGTTATTTATTTTACCGGCCATGGCTGCAAAGGCCTTCAGCTGATTAAACAATGTCAATTCCATCGTATCGTAGATTAGTGATAATATTTATTTAAAATCTTCACAATCTATGAAATCCGTTTTAACAATTTTTTTTTAGTTTATGGCTTGGCTGCTATGACCTTAGCGTTTTGACAAAATAAATGTCATTGTCATAGATTGTCACGACTATTATATTTGGACATATAATCTGTAGGAACGACATTCGTCAAAACAGACTTAGATTATTAGGAGAGTTTTATCCACTCACACGTCCATAAAAAAAGAAATAGGTTTTTTAATCTGTTACAAACATAAACCTAAGTAAGCACAGTATTACGCCAAACACATGTTTGTGAAATAAGCAAGTTTCAAAAATATATTTGTATATATGTAAATTAAATATTTCAAAATAACGGTGTTTTATTAATAATATTTTTCATGTTCTGTCATGTAATAAAAAATAAATGAGGTTAAAATAAAAAAAACATACAATTTTCAATACTTTTAACTGAAATTCTCCTGAACTTTCTAAAAATCCCTCATTTACGAATAAGTTACTATGATACTGATACTTCGATCGCACAATCCGCTTTCGAGTATTGTAAAACATTTAAATATATTAAATTTTAACATATAGATTCAAATACATGTACATAATTCAAGAAAATGTATTTATTTCAATTTCACACAGTTATAATATGAACTTTATAGCGATGCATTGGAAAAAAATATCTTGTTAGAATTGAATTGAATCTCTTGAATTTATTATAGTACGTTAAATTGGTTTAAACACTTCTTATTTCAGCGAAATTGACAGTTATTACACAGAGTAAAAAATATTTTATCTTGTACATACAGTAAAGCGACAATCTTTACATGCTGATTTTGAGATAAGTCTTAAGTACCTCATAATAGCGGCGGTATTCATCGTGAAAATGTCAAACTTGATGTATTAATGATAGTATATACAATTATTAATGATGCAACGGAAGTGTCTTAGCGGAACCAGAAACAGATGTCAAAAGTAAATTTTAGTAGAAACGGAAACGGAAACGGATGCAGAAACGGAAGTGTAAATAATATGATATATCGATGAATTGAATTTGACAGACGAACATTCGCAAAATTTACGTCAAATTTGCGAAAAGTAATACGACACGGTTTGAGGTGTCGTTGTAATCATCGTAAATTTGACGTTTGTCTGTCAAATTCAATTCATCGTTGTCATTTGAGGCTTTCTTATGTCAAAATTAATATCGTTCGTTCGATCGTCCGTTGAAATGTTTTAAACGATAGTAACTATACTCTGTCCATTATGTTATTTTCTTTTTGACAGATCGCGCGTATGAAATATTGTTTCTATTTTCAAATTATAGTACTACAGTAATAATATACTTTCTAGACGGGTAACGCCCACATAGTGAAGTGCTCTGTGCATAACAAACTACCACAGACAATAAGCAGTTCTTGAAATCAGATAAATCGATAAATTGTCTTCAAATCAAATATTTGTAAATTTATTTATTTCCTTCTCGACAGCTACCTTACATTATTTATAGGTATGTGAATTTTAATATTAAAACGCATATGTAGTTAATAACATCTACGTCAAGCTTTTTTTTTCGGTGAAGTCAGTTTATTACTCTGCATACCACTACTGCCGTAGGCTTCTTTAGCAATTTTTGTGACTGTTGGAATACTAATTCCTAAGACGGCAGCAACACGGTTGCGAACCTGCGATATTGGTAGTAGCGGTTCACCATTTGACATTCCTTTTCAAAGTATTCATGAAGGCGTCTCACAAACTCCCTCGATTGCCCTTTTAACACAGTTCCTTTCGGCATATTGAGAACTTAATTAAGCTCTACTGTAGACTGTACGTAATGATAAGGAGGAATATAAATACTCAACTCAACTTATTATATTGTAAAACAATACACAATGAAAGCAATGAATGTGATACAAGCGTTGTATGGCAAATGACAACCAAACGGCGTAGCCGTATTTAATGACACATACAATCTAACGTCACTCCTCACAACTCCCGTTGCCTAGACAACCCATAGACAATATATGACAATTTATTTCATGTATTTGAAAAAACCAGATAAACGAATTTAATATTTATAATAAAAATAATATCGCTGCATTAAATCGATTAAAAGTTCTTCTTAAATAAAATCGATATTCTGTTTTAATCGAATCGGTAACTTGCGAGTTCATCACTGATTTCAAAATATCTTAAACTGTCAAAAAGAAAATAATATAATGGACAGAGTATAAGAGTAGGATACGACACGACGAAGTCCACGATATATCGAATATCGTTTTTAAGAGTACGCCCACAAAAACGGATGTAGAAAAGCGCGCGGAACTTCCGCACTTGCGGAAACAGAAACAAAGATCCGTTGCATCACTAGCAATTAGTAGAAATTCTTGATATCATGTCATATATTGACACACAAGCAGACTGCGCACTTGATGGTAAGTGGATTCAGTCGCCTATAGTACACGTGGTTCCTGTGAGATTCGCAACAAATCTGCAACGATTCCAAAAACCATAGTCTCTATACGTTGCCAACATGTGACATAACATGACAAGTCCCAGTATCCAGTACATAATTTCATTGCTTATCAGCAATGCAAACACTGCTGTTTTGCGCTAGAAATAGGTAAGTCGGATTTTAATTCTCTGGCTTAACAAAATACTTTTTTGTGGGATAATTAAATTACTACATTTAAATCTCGAATTTAATTAACAATTAATCGTTAAGCTAGCAAAAGAATCACATTACATAGGTTAAATAGTTAATTATAGATACTTACTTAGATCTAATGAAACTTTGATAAACATAATTAACCTTAAATTAATGAACCAGAAGCTTTCTAACGCTGGAAACGAACAGAATAGCGAACAAAGATATCTTTACGATGTCTGCATCTGAAATTGAAAAAAAAAACAGATATATATACCAATTTGTGATTACATTATTTTGAAAATAACTATCAAATTATAAATTAAAGACGATTGACGAAAGTTTATAAAGCAAATATGAATCGGCCAGTTGGTAGGGGACGACCTAGACCAGTCATGTGACCAGTCAAGTGGTCTTAATCGACCCCTAGGGGTGTATGATAACCAGCAAGGGGTCGACGTCAGCGACTAAAAAGTTTGGGGGTCCATGAATGATAATGGCGGTCCACGTTAATGGATCTCAAAATACACTGATAGTACCTAGTTATTAGCATTACACTATCTTCTAATAAAAGACACTAGCTGTTGCCCGCGACTTCGTCTGCGTAAATTTCGAGTTGAATGTTATTGATACACAAATCATATTAATATACGATTTCAAATGAAACAGCGTCAATCTAGTGATTTATGAAAAAATTATTTGAAAAAACTACAATAGCGCGTTGTAGAAATTGATTAAATGAAACAGCGCCATCTAGTGATTTATGAAAAAACTAACATGCGTAATGAAACTGATTTACACTTAAATATTTTTTCTGTTCTATTATATGTATAGATTAAGCGTGAAGAGGTAATAAACAAACAAACTTTCGCATTTATCATATATTTTTGATAAAAACTGGTTTTCGTTTTCATCGTATTTTGGTTCCTGTTCCATCTCACTGCCCACGAACATGCTAAACGTGGGCCTTTGGGGTCTTATAACCTGCGGCTCTGTCTACCCCGCAGGGGATAAAGACGTTATCTTATGTATGTATTGTATCATGATGATGAATTGTCTTTAGATTTTAAATTTCCCATGTAACTTATGTTAGAATGGTGTACATTATAATTCGCAATATTATCATGCCTTGAGTTCATTAAAATGACGATAACTTTTTTTTTAATGAACCGATTTTGATGAAACAAAGTTTAGATATTATTCTGAGTTAAAACAAAGCAAATAGTGAAAGTTTCAAGCAAATCGGTTCAGTACTTTCGGAGATAAACGTGAACAAACATACAGACAGACAGACAAAAAATTCCAAAAATTTTTTTTTGCTTTCTAATAATCTATTTAAGTGCCCCTCTATCCATTTCAGTCAAAAATACTAAATGTACAGACAAAATATTTTTACTGTCTTATTATATGTATAGATATACATTACTTATAAAACTACCAATGAATTAAAAAAGTTATTATACGTATATTTTTTTTTATTGTAGGCTGTAGGCATTCAATATCAGGTACGAGTAAGTAGGGACCTAAACCGAAAAACATGATAAAGGGTCTACGACACAAAGAAAGGGGACCTCTGATCTAGACGAATACACTTAGACCAATTAGGTGAAATCTTGAAGGAAGGGGTTAAGAGTACCTGTAATCGACGGATGTGCATGAAAATAGACGAAGCTACCCTGCCTACCCCTATGGTAAAGACGCGTAAGAATTCAGACTTATCTGAGGCCAGCTTCTGTAAAAGAGGGAGAAAAACAATAGCCCTTGCTGGTTTCCTTCTTGATTCTTTCCAGTACAAGGTCTCCCGCCATAGACTTACGTAGAACATCTTTGACGTGCAATATAAGCGCAAAAAATGTGCTTATTTACGACATCACATTAAAAACCTCTAAGTTTATCAGTGTTTCTCTACTACATTATGCATGTACTAGCTGTGCCAGCGACTTCGTCGGCGTGGAATTGTTATTTTGAGCATCATATTTATTTTTGCAAACAACCACCTTAGCACAGCACTCGGTAACAACCCGATCTTGACAACGCGACATATCCAAAGGAGATAATTTTTTTTAGGCCCACTAGAAAACGGTAACGTTTATTGATATTACTGAACTCTAAAATATCAATTTATTATTAAAAGCAATTGCACGAAATTATGAGTAAAAATGAAACGGGAATAATAAAATCAATTAATTAAACTTAGTAATGACTTTTGACATTTGAGGTAAAGGAACTAACGTTTTTTAAAATCAAAATGAAAGATGATTTAATTTATATACAAATAATATATAAATATAATAAAAATAAAGGATAGTGTATTATTTCTTTTTTATTTTTTTTTCAAGTATTAAACTCTCAATAATTATTTTAATACTATTTTAGATTATTTTTAACTATTAGTTCGTCAGTCCAGTGTCGTCGTGAAACGGAACGCGTCATCATTTTTGACAGCGACAGAATGGTACCTACACTGACATCCAATTGACGTCTGTTTGTTTTTTAACCGAATTCTGTGTTTACGTTTCCAACGGCTTGATTTTCGTTTTCTTTCTTGTATCCAGTATTAAGAATGCAAAAAAATAATACGATTTCGGGCGTTTGGTAGTGGCCAAAGAAGATTGTATTTTTCAAGAAAAAAATAGTGTTAAATAGCATTTACGTAAAAAAACAATTTGAATACAAATCAAAATAAAGCTACTAACTACTAAGAATTTTTAGGTTATTTAATCTTCATGTTGTAATTGATTTCTCAATATTCCCGTTAGATAAAAACAAGCTAATGTTCCTTATAATATCTAGGGTTGATAATAGTGATGAAACGGATATCCGGTAACTATCCGGTATCCGGCCTATCCGGCCTATTTTCACTATCCGGCCGGATACCGGATAGTAGGGCACTATCCGGCCGAATACCGAATACTAGATGTTTCCCGCGATACCGTTCGCGCTGAGTGCTTTACGCCCTAAACTCGTCTATATCGCGCTTTCTGTGGGAATACAAAAGTTTTTAAGCCTATCTATATTGTTTCTCGTTGTCTAATCTATCTCTGTATCAAATTTCAGCAAAATCAGTTCTTTAGTTTAGGCGTGAGAGAGTAGCAGACAAACAGACTGAATTTATAATATTAGTAACGGATTATTTTGCACATACACACACATATATGAAACGCGATAAGCGGCCGAATATCCGGCCTCGTAGTTAGCCGAATATCCGGTATCCGGTATCCGGCCAAATCACTATCCGTTTCATCTCTAGTTGATAAGAAATTATTTAACGTATGTCTCATTATAAACGGTACATTTTGTACTGGGCCTATTCTCCATACAAGAAAAAATTATCTCCTTTGATTACCATAAAAACGATTCTAGTGAGTTAACATTAAAAGATAGACATATACTGTCGCGGTCATTTTTTAGATCATTTCAAGAGGAATAATTCTTTCATACATATTTTTTTGGTATCTAGAACCGTTTTCGCAGCGCACGCAACGGAAGCCCTGAAAGATGAATAATTTTCCCCGTTTTTTCCACATTTTCCATTATTCCTTCGCTCCTATTAGTCGCAGCGTGATGTTATGTAGCCTAAAGCCTTCCTCGATAAATGGGCTATTCAAATAAAAGATTTTTTCAATTCGAACCAGGAGTTCCAGAGATTAGCGCGTTTTTTTATTCTTGACGGGTATTGCTGTCAGAATTGTATTTTACCGCGCCGCACGCAATACGCTGCTCCCGCTCGATTGTACAAAATATATAAGTAAAACCGCTATTTATTCAAGCCAAATACATTGTGGTGGCTTCAAGAATAGTGTCCGCTCCTGAAGAAGAGAGATCGAAGAAGCACTGGTGAGTTGTTGCTGGCATTGCGGCCCATAACATTTGTGTCCGGTGTTCTTTCTCCTCCCGCAAAGTGCACATCACCGCCCCCCAAGTGGTGGGCTATTTACACGCTCCACCACATTATTTATGGTAAACGGCGCGAAAACAAACAAACAAACAAACAAACTCTTCAGCTTTATAATATTAGTATAGATTATACATATAAGCCTTCGTTAAGAAAATAGGGTCAGGCAGACGCGGATAGCGACTGTGTTTTTACACGCTTTTTATTGACTTACTCTGTCCGTTTGTTTGTTTGTCATGATCAAATCTTGTAATCGATTTTTCGACCACTTCTACTGCTCCAATCGAGCTCAAATTTTTTTTACATGTGTATTCTAGATGACAATACAATATTCAATCATTTTCGAATCATAAAAATACATAATTATGTTGTAATAAATTAAAAACTTTTTAATATGAGAATTGGTTCAATGAAGCAAACAGATAGAATTTGATATAATGCATATGTTTAATTCTAATACTACATTTTCTGAACAATTATGTACATTTCTTTATGTTTGTTATAATAATCACGAGACTAAAAAGTAGTAAATAAAAAAAAAATTAAAAAAAACTTTTTAAAAAACACGCTTTTTACGCAATGACTAAAAACGTTTGAAAAAACTTTTGTTTGTTATAAAGACTAAAAAACATTTGATCTAAAAAGTAGTAAATAAAAAAAAAATAAAAAAAACTTTTTAAAAAAACACGCTTTTATTAAAAAGACTAAAAACCGATCTAAAAACTTGAAAATAAAAATAAAGTCACGCTTTTAGAAAATTTGGGTACATATCAAGAAAAATTTCTGATGACAAAAAGAAATGTAACTCAAAAATTTGTCTATAAAATTTAGCAAATTAGTCCAAGAACTCAATGACTATAAAAGCGTGGGGTTCAAAATTAAACATTACTCATTTAATGGTCTTAACATTTACACCCCACGCTTTTATAGTCATTGAGTTCTTGGACTAATTTGCTAAATTTTATAGACAAATTTTTGAGTTACATTTCTTTTTGTCATCAGAAATTTTTCTTGATATGTACCCAAATTTTCTAACAGCGTGACTTTATTTTTATTTTCAAGTTTTTAGATCGGTTTTTAGTCTTTTTAATAAAAGCGTGTTTTTTTAAAAAGTTTTTTTTTATTTACTACTTTTTAGATCAAATGTTTTTGTCTTTATAACAAACAAAAGTTTTTTCAAACGTTTTTTAGTTTTGCGTAATATACTATGCAGTGATTAGTGTTTCTACAATGCCTACCGCTGCAAGTATGTTCCCGCTCCTTATACCCGTTCTCCTGGTCGCAGAGGCATATCTTGTCTCCTGGCGCGTGCATGCGCAGGTGCGGCGGCGGCGTGCCTGTGATGTTGGGGGTGCCGCAGACCAGGCCGTCGTTGCATTCGTCACTGTTTGAGCACACGTGGTACAGCGCTGGAATGCAGGAAAAATACCTTATATTTTTTACTAGCTTTCTGCCCGCGGCTTCGCCTGCGTGGATTTCGGGATTGGGTCTATAGAGGGTTAAGGGTCATAGCTTTTGCCCGCGGCTACATATGCGTGGAAGTCGGTTTATGGCGCGAAGGTTTTATCGCGCTTCCCGTGAGTCTATCCGTATTTCCGAGATAAAAAAAACCGCAAAACCTTGCTCAAGAATCACTCTATCTATTGACGACAACCGCATGAAAATCTGTGCAGTAGTTTTTGAGCGAAGCCTTTATTGTGCATCCCGTGGGATCTGTTCATTTTTCCGGGATAAAAAGTAGCCTATGTTACACGGGGATAATGTAGCTTTCAAAGGTGAAAGAATTTTTGAAATCGGTCCAGTAGTTTTGGAGCCTATTCATTACTTACAAACAAACAAACAAATCTTTCCTCTTTATAATATTAGTATAGATATTAGTATAGAAAACAGATTAATTTCGTGATAACTAGAGATCGGATAATCGGATGCATATTTACCTAAAGTTAATTTTTGGCTCACAAATTATGGAAGCGGCTTTTTAAAATACATTTTGTTAAATAAAAATCGCGGGAAAATACGGGACTGCAAATTTAACGTAGTGATATTGTTTGAAAATTACTAAATTAGCGCGTGTATTTATTTTCAGAAGACCGAGACTCCGGATTCATTTATACAACTATGCATACGTATTTACATGAAGTTTAGTTTCAGTTCCCCGTGCGATTTATGAATGTACGATTTATTATATGAACTCTATATACCTACTCACAAATCACACGGGGACTGAAACTAACCTTCATGTAACGTCGTTTTTAAGCTCATATTACCGACTAGTTTTGCATTACCAAAATGTTCTACAGTACCAGAATTCCGGGATTTTTATTTATGGAAATAAAATAAAAAGACAGTTCCATACTTTGTCAAAAAACTAAATTAGGTAGGTAAATAAATAAACATCCGGCTATCCAATTCCGCGATCTCGGGATTTTTATTTAACAAAACAATAAAAAGCCGTTTACATACTTTGTCTTAAACTAACTTTAGGTAAATATGCATCCGATTATCCGATCTCTAGTGATAACTTGACATCTCGATTGTATTATAATTGTTGTTATTTCAGTTTAATCTATACATCTATATTAGTGATGTGCCGGTTCGGCAAAAATCTAGATCCGCGGATACGGATATTTGGTTCCAAGATTCGCAGATACGGATACGGATCTTAACTTTCTTACACAATCGGTGTCGTTGCGCGATCTTGAGTTGTAACATATTTCGACTTGCATTGCGCGGCAAGTCATTTTTTTGTTTTGTTTTACTTTAATGTGACACTGGGTACCATAGATAACGCTTGGCTTGGTACATGATTTAAAAAAAATGTCTACAAAGAAGTTTAGCAGTGTAACTTGGAATTATTTTGTGAGAATAACTGATGAATGTGCAAAGTGTAAACTTGTGATGGAAAGTATTCGCGTAAGGGTAAAGGCAGAAAACATGCCCAAGAATATGAATAGGGTACTTCCCTCTATATTAAAAAGATCTAAAAGCATATAACTATGATAGCTTATGCTTTAAATAGTCGGAACCATCATGTTTAAGTACATAAAATAATAAAAATAATATAAAAATAAGTTTCAAAGTATTCACTTTTTTAATCTATACGTAAAACAAGAGCGAAACATAGGCCGCCATGTCGTGACGTCATAAGGTACTGTAAACTTATGCGTGTCAATGTAATTATAAATCATAGTACGTATAAAGCCGCAAAACAATAAAAAAAGAAGTTTGTAGGTTGCTTTTTTAATGTAAGAGAACGTTATAAATACGTAAGCTAAATTGAAATCGCACGTGAATCACACTATGGAAAGCAGTTTTATAAAAGGAGATAGTACGAATTTACCAAAAATAAATGCATTAATGGT
The DNA here is from genome assembly GCA_036419045.1 of Scirpophaga incertulas. Classification (NCBI taxonomy): domain Eukaryota; kingdom Metazoa; phylum Arthropoda; class Insecta; order Lepidoptera; family Crambidae; genus Scirpophaga; species Scirpophaga incertulas. The sequence goes on along the minus strand of CM071647.1, from coordinate 3,079,509 downwards.
CGGAAAATTCTTTGCTGCAAATCCTGACTTTGGTTCTGCCGAGTTACGGAGTATTGAAACATCGATGTCAGTATATTAGTTGTTTATATATAAAAGATAATAACTCATTTTTAAATCATGAATATAATAATACATAGTATCAAACATAGAGCTTTGTTTATTATTTACATGCCGTATTGACGTCATCGCTACAGAGTAACAACTCGTGCGGCGCCTTCGTCTAATTACGCGCGAAATTTGAAAATATTAAATTTTAATGCAATTTTTATAGTACTTAACGAGTGTATAAAATTTTTATGTTTTTAGTATATGGTTTACTGACACGCAAGGATCAAATTAAGATTCTATTCAAAAAAGAGATTAATTCCCTATTATTCTTTAAAGAAGACTCTGCTAAATAGATCCGTATAAGATCCGCCAAAAAGTAACGGATACGGATATGAATCTTTCTTTTGCCTCGGATATCCGGCACATCACTAATCTATGTATATAAATAAAATTACACAAAACAAATAAATGTATTTTCTTACATTTACTTTGCGATTCGCATTGCCCGTTGACTGGTGAAGAGTTATCCCCACACAGACACCTGGTTTCCGGGTCATAGTGAGTCCTCACGCAGGAGCTGCCACTAATGCCAGCACATTGGGCGTTCCGGGAGCAGGCGCGGGCTGGAACACCATGAATAAAATCTGTCATTATTATGTTTAAGGTTTCCTTCCATACAAGATGTTGGTTCTTTATGACCAGGGTAATCTTCCAAAGAGACACCTGGTCGAGCAGCCCTAGGATCCAGTCCCTGTATAACCCCAACTATGCACTGAGAAAAAAAATGGCTAACAAAATGTCCATAAAAGCTTTGTTGAATAATTAGGTACCTACAGTAACTGCAACAAAACACTTGACACATAATAACAATGGTCTTATAGTGCCCTCTGCAATTTTTTTATTGTTAGAAATTTATTGTTCCTGTGGCTTCGGAAATCTGAACCAAAGTAACAATGTTTATTAACGTTGTTAAGACAGCAACCGCGACTGCTGTTCGAATATTAACTTTAGTGTTTATAGTATGACAAAATAATCTGTAACAAAACTAAAGTTGTTGTCATGTTTATTTATTACGATGCTGGATGAACAATAATCAAAACTAACAAAATTTAAGATTGTTCGCTTAGCAAATAAATTAGTGTTATGTGACAACTTCCGAGTTGTTTCGTTTCACTCGGGCGCCGACACAAAGTAGGTACTTTTTATATACGCAGGACTCGGCTCGGCTCGTCCATTTCCTTCGCGAATGTTCGACCGAGCGGGCGCGTATTGTGTCGGTGTAGCACAATGGCGGAATATACTTTAAATCACGGTTGTGAACACTAAATACTTCTGCTCTACTATTTATTATGAATTTACAACTAGTGCTTAGATTTAAGAACGGACATGAAGCAGGTTGAGTGAATCGTTGGGGTTACCTACGAAATATCGAATTCCACATGATCGAATATCGAAATACACTGATAATATTTTGATATTCGATCATTTGGAATACGATATTTCGTAGGTAACCCAACGATTCACCCAACCTGCTTCATGTCCGTTCTTAATCATGGCAAAACGGGAATATTTATGGTGACAAAGCTAAATTGTTGGTGTAACTAATATGGGTTGTGATATGGCACAAGATCACAATTGTTTTTTTAGCAACATATTATTGTTGCCGAATCTACCTAATTGTCGATTTCATTTGACAATAAAAAAATTGTTATGGTAGCAATTCACTATCAACGGCTCTCCCGGATTAACTTTTTGTTGTTAATTTAGAAGATTTTTTTTCTCAGTGTGGACAAACAGGACATCGAGGTGATTTAGTGGGTATACTTGGCCTCCCGCCGGGAGAGTTCCACACACGCCTGTTGATTTATTTGCCAAATCGATAGGTATAGTGCGTAACTGTATTCCACCTAGGGATTGCAATTGCTGGATCCAGCATACAGCAATCCAGCTGGATCCAACGCCTTTTTAAACATGCTGGATCCAGCAAACATCTTGATCCAGCGATGCGGATCCGCAAACGTATCAATTTCTATTGTTTAGTTTTGAGTTGCCGCCATTTTCGAATCGGTGCGGCAACGTTGCCGTTCTGTCACCATAGCACGTGCCGCAGGAAAGGCAACGTCGCCCGCCCCCTTTCCCCCTTACCAACTGTTTACTTATGTTTGTTTATTTTATAAATCAAAGACAGTTGATGAGTTGAATAACTGCTCTCGTCTAGATAGAAAGTGTCTTTGTGTTACTAAAGTGCATATGAAGTGCGTGTTGGTTGTTGTTTGAGAGACTGAATGGTAAGTAAAGTAAAATTTTTATTTTTAATTTTAGTATTAATGTTGATTTGATTCATGTCTCTTACTCTCTCGAAGAAGGAAAAGGAAGACACGTTTGGTGAGGTTCGTCAACACATCGCGAAATCTTTTTGTTTTTGTTTTCTTATTTAAACCGATCTTATTTTATTACCTACCTTTAATTGCAGGAAGTAGGTACATATCCTACAGTGGACTATTTAGTTATATATAAGAAGCAGTAAAAAAACCTGGCTATTTTCCATTGCCAAAAAAGAATGCAATGTGGCAGGAGATAAAAACATTGTTAAAACGAGTAAATAAACAATATATTGTAGAGCCGGTGCAAGAAGATTCCATGGAGATAGAAGAAGATCGTGTAGATGATGACGCAGAACCCGTTAAAATGACTTTAGAGCTAGAGCTTGAGATAGAACTTAAAAGAGAGAAGGAGAACTTTAATAAACAAAAGCCAAGTGGTCAATTAGATTACGAAAAGATCCTGAAAAAAGAAATGAGCGTTTATGAGAGCGAAGGAGTGCGAAGTGAACATTTATCAATGGTTTATGAGTATTTAATGATCTTAAAACCGACCAGTGTAGAGGCCGAGAGGGCATTCTCAGCAGCCGTTTTTTTGTTTTCTAAGGTCTTACTTTCAGAGAATTCACAAAAAGAAGTAGTCTCTTATCGTCAGACTTTAAACTGCTTAATTGTTAAGGATTAACGAGCGGAGTGAAGATTATTTCAAAGCTTTTTTTGTTTGATACAAAAATACTATTGAAAATTAAAATAGTGTTATTGTTACGGTCCTTTTTTAAAAGAATGTTAATTAAGTTAATTTTAAAAGAATTTGTGAGACTGATTGCTACTGATTAGCCGTCCTATCATTAAACATAAGCGTAATTAATAAGATAGTGCTTACTTAGAAACATTATCTTAAATGTTATATGAATATAAGGATATGTTTGTTATTTAATTTTATGTTGATTATTTTGATCTCAAATTATTAAAAAACCAAAGCAAATTAATATAAGATATCACCAAATGAGTGGAAGATTTCAAAGATTATCGTAAGAAGTACAAATTAATAAAAAAAGTCTTAAAAATGTCGTCTTTTTATTTTCGTTCCACGTTTTGCTGGATCCGCGCTGGATCCAGCTGGATTCAGGTCAATCCAGCAAAAATTCCGCTGGATTGAAAACGCCGCTGGATTGCAATCCCTAATTCCACCTCGTAAAAAAGGGCGTTTATGACCAAGGTTCAGGCTGAGTTTAATCGGTAGGTCTCCTCAGTCAAGCCGCTTCGATCTGTTTTTAGTTCGATATAATCATTGTAGCTTGAGCACTTGCTCATTGCACAGTCAGTTGAATACGGTTAAGGATGCTTATTGCTAATTTGTAGAAAAAGAAATTTAGAGTTCTTTTTAACATAAGAGTATGCAGTAGGGAAACAGAAGTGGAGATAAGATATTTATCTAAGCACTTTTTTGTACATACATACATATATGTCACGGCCTGTTCCCAATGGGGTAGGCAGAGACCACCTCTCTTCACTTGCTACGATCCTGGCACACTTCTCTTGCTTCCTCCACTTTCATGAGCGTCGTCATGCATGCTCGTCGGTTGCGAGTACTCTCGACCCGCTCTTTCTTTAGGATATCTTCGATTTGATCGAGATATGTCCGCCTAGGTCGACTTTTTTTGTAAAGTGAGTGTTATTGAACCGCTATAACACACGTACGTAATAATATTATACACTAGTGTGATATGACAACGTTAGATTGGTATCGTACTGCAAGTTATATGAAAGTAAACGGAGCATTTATTTTTACAATTCTTAGTAACAACTAATTAAGAAAAGAAATAAAGAAATGTACGTTTACCAATTGTATTAATTTATTTGTCTCATGGGATTAGTTAGATTTCGCAATCCTGCCTATTATACACTTGGCTAAATTACGTACGTTGCAGCATAGCTTCGAGTTTAGTGAACGACTTAGTCCACTTGTATTAAAATATAATATTTTGTAACACTGGGTAATAATAACACCTTTATTAAACTGTTGAGAAATATTAACTTTTAATAAAAATGTCGACATTAAGATTTATATTTAAAAACAAAAATAGTTTAATTATTAGTAGTAGCAATGAAATAAGAATAAAAGTTTTTATTTCTTATTATTATAAAAAAAAATACAACAAAAGAAATACTAACTTAAGCCAAGGCTGCTTTGCCCAGGTATGATCAAAGCGTATATTTAACAAATTGCCGACTTTTTAAAACGAATGACGCGACTTGACCAAGCAACAAAAAAGCAAAGGTAATTATAATACAGCCAACTTTCTGTCCCATTATTCAACACAGAAATAGTGTGAGGAATAAGTTGAAACACAAAGGCATATAACACCTCAATGCCACGGGTAACATCGCGTGACTGGCTATGCAAATCACAACTATACAACCAAACAAATGATAGCCACACAAGGATTCTAACAAAAGGTTAGCAAGCGGGCTCCGTAAAAATACCCCAAGATTTAATGTAATTGTATTTCTTTTTTCTGTTTCGGCAATGTATTGTTTAGTGTGCTTTGGTTGTGTGGCTTTTATTCTTTTGCTTTTTAAATTACTTTTTATTATTACAGTTCAATTTTGAAATACTGTATTGAGATCTATATAGGTAAATGAGTTCCAGTTTCCTTTGTGTTGTATCGCAAAAAAGTGTTATATATTATTTTGCCTTTTACTGTAATGTTTTTTGATAAAACAAAATAAAATGGTTAGTGAAGGAACTTTGAAATATTTGATCAATTCAGCGTCACTCACTAATCGTTTGAGTGTCAGCATCATAACATTAATATATATATACATACATACACTCACGCCTTTTTCCCATGGGGGTAGGCAATGAGTCTTTCCAGTTGCTGCGGTCTTTACATATCTCTTTCGCTTTATCCTACTTTCATCACATTCCTCATACATGCTCGACGATTGCGGGTACTTCTGACCTGGCCTTTTTTGAGGACACTTTCGATTTGTTCGAAATATGTTCGCTTAGGTCTTCCTCGTCCCGTATCTCATTAATAATAATAATAATTAGGTGAGTATTTGCATAGACACAACCTAGTAGCCAGGATCATCCATCAACAACTTGCCCTTCAATACAGCATTGTTGAGCATGAGACACCGTACTATAAGTACGCACCAGCGCCAGTTCTTGAAAATGGCCGTGTGTTGCTCTATTGGGATCGCTCTATCATCACGGACAGGACTATTGTGTGCAATAAACCTGATATCGTGGTGGTCGACCGCTCCCAACGCCGTGCAATGCTCGTCGATATTACCATCCCTCATGACGAGAACCTCGTAAAAGCCGAGAAGGACAAAGCCAGTAAGTTCCTTGACTTGGCATACGAGGTGACCGCCATGTGGGATATTGATTCGATAATCATTGTTCCGATAGTTGTGTCTGCGAATGGATTGATAGCAAAGAGTCTCGATCAACATCTTAAGAGGCTCTCGCTTGACGGATGGATCAAGGGTCGGATACAGAAAGCAGTGATTCTCGACACGGCACGTATTGTCCGGAGTTTCTCTGTCTGCAGCCCTAATCACCGGTTTGTTTGGGCCTTGCCTCGCTACCGGCGGCATACTAGGTTTAAGTTTTTTATAGTATTTATATTTATTTTTATATATTTATATTGTAAAAAACTTAAATTTAAGATTATTAATTAAATATATGAATAATAATAAATCTTTATTATCAAAACGTCGGCAGTAGTAATAGTAAAAACTGTGTTACTACCGCCAGCGCCTTCCCTTATAAACATATGTACACATTTTTATATCTAAGAACACACAACATATATATACAAGTAATAAATGGTTCTATATTCAAAATGATTTATCTTGATTATCAAGTAAAACAGAATAAATAAACAAAAAATATAGGCTGTAATTGTAACTGCGCTCAAACGCCAAACGACCCATGCAGTTTCAGGAGTTCTGTTACAATATAGTTTAGATTGCGAAGCCAATTTTGTATTTTAATTTTACAATTATGAATTAATTTTTAAATAAATAAATATTTGTTACACTGACACCAATTAGCCTTTTTTTTTGTTCCCCTGAGGAAAATGCATTAAATTGCATACCCCGGCTGTGGCGAGCCGGCGGTTATGTGGGGCTCTCCTCCCCAGAAGGGGGAGGCCTACCCACTAAAAAACCTCAGGGATGGCCTTCCTCAGGCATGTAGGGAGCCCCCAGCCTCCGCTCCCCCGTCGATACAGGGGAGCCCTCCTCGGGGAGGCTACAATACCTCCTCCGATCTCCACCACCGACGACGCCCCCCGGCCACGGAAGGGGCGTGGTCCCTCCGGGGTCGCCGTATCCGCGGGGCGCGATTTCCTCGCCCCCGCCGGCGACTCACGGCGGCGCCGCAGCTGTGCTACCGAGGACACAATTAGCCTAGCCAAACTAAGCTCTATAAGGCTTGTGCTATGGGATTTAGGGCAACAGTATATATATATATATATATATATATATATATCTGTTGCCTAAGGTAAAAATGCTCGCATTCATCACACAAAAATCTGCCCCCACCGGGATTCGAACCCGGGACCTCAGAGATGGCGACACCTTGAAACCGGTGTACTATCCACTTGACTATGGAGGTCGTCTGTTTTAATTAAGGTGTTATGAAAAATAAATCAACTATGACATTTATTATTTACATAAATATTATATTCTTCTATCTCTTGCCGTGTTCCCAATTTAATTTGGGAGCAGCGCAACATTTCATCCTCTATCACTTCCTCTCCCCACATGCCCATCCACTTTCATCCCCATAACTTTCCTAGTAACCCTATTAATTCCTAATTATTCCCTTTTTTAGTACATTCATGTTTCAACAATAGGGGAAGTCTGAAAGTAGTCTTCCAGACTTCCCCTGATATATTCATTCCTCACTCTATTCTTTCTTGTCACTGCACACATCCATCTTAAAAAAACGCATTTCAACAACATGGAATCAAATCATCAAACATAAATATTATATTAAGATAATTCAATTTGATATTAATCACGACTTTTTTTTCGGAATCAATGTATATTTAAATGTGAAGGAAAACTGTGTTTAATCGAAGGTATAATAAGTGTCTCTCTTTGCCTAATTTAGTTATTTTAATGCAGGAAATAACTCGTATAGTTAATGACAAAGATTCAAAACATGTACATTTTAAATCAATTCCCCGCGCATCAAAAAATAAAACAAAACAGAGAAACGACGTTGTAAGTTCACAATGTTAAACACGGATTCCAAATTTAAATGAAGACACGACATTGGACAATGTTAGGGTAGCACGCTACGGAAAACCGACTAGATAAAGTAGAGCCATCATTAACAGCTGGCTAGTGGGAAGTGAAGGTCACTTTACCATGGCTGTTAAGAGTATAAATTCTTGGCTTCCGAAAACTATCTGACAGCGCGATCGAAACAAATGTGGAGCAGTCGAAGGTATCCCGCGTAAATTTTCAGGGTTAAGACGAAATAGAGGGCAGATTTGAAAGTATAACAGACTTTTTCTTTGTGGTAAATATCATCATAATTAGCGTACATACATGCAAATGAAGAGACACAGAAATGAAGATTGACAACAATGGCTGTATGTCTCAAATCCGTAAGACATTTCAAATAGAAAAAGAATAGTGAATTGGCAGGAGCGTCAAAGCTTACAACGTAGTGATATTGGGTTCCAAGGTCGTTAAACTTTAATAGAAAAAAAAAAGTTGTGATAATATTTTTTATTGCATGGAGTCATGCGATCTTATAATAAAAATTGTTGAATATCAAGAGAGCAATTTATTTTTAGTGATAAACAACCAGACTGATGAGTGATGACGAGTGTCAGTACATAAATAAAATAAATATAATTTATTTCACGCAATAATAACCCGTATTAACACGAAGCATACTGCGTATAGAGTAACAATTCACTTATAAATTTATAAATATGAAATTAAATCAATTAATATTAATAGCCATACAATGTCAAGTGTTAAAGAATTATAAATAATAATAATAAGAAAAATTATAATAATATATGGATGGTCCGATTAATATGTTAAATAAATACAATTATCATTATGTTAAATCAACTTTTTTTTAACGTAGGGAAATGCAGTTACGCATATGTTATGTCGGACTCTGCCAGATGGTAAAACCTACCGACTAAAACTTCCGACTAAACCGACCTCGCGTATACACCAAAAAGTGACGGGGCTACGGGAACCCAATGTCAAATAAACCTATTTAAATAAATAGTACAAAGTATAGGAATAAATCTAGCTCGGTATGCATGGATTTCTACTGCCGAAAAAAATGTTGAAAAAAAAAATTTAAAAAATGTTTTACCGTCATCGCGGATATTAACAGCGCGCATACCGATATATTTATAAAAATTACATAGATATAAATAAAAAAAAAAATAGTATCCGGCATGATGGAGAAATTATAGCCCTCATTACACACTTCAAATAGGTATGCTAGACCCTTCCGGCAGAAAGCAGTGTTTTTTTTTCTAAAAACCAATCAAATTTACTATCGAATACATTAAAAAAAATCCTCGATGACGGTAAAACATTTTTTAATTTTTTAAATAATTTTTTAAACTTTATTTCGGTAATAGGAATCCACGCATACCGAGCTTAATTTATTCCTATACTTATGTACTATTTATTTAAATAAATATTTTTTGATTCGCTATGACGGGATTTTCAGTGTAACTATTCTATTCAAGGGTTTCTATTCCTTCGGCAAACGAATCTAAATCGAATCTTCCTCCGGTTTTTCAAGTGACAGAATATCATAGATAGTGCTGCGTTTCTATTTAAGTTCATGGCACTTTTTATAGATTAAATGTGTTTATAACTTTTCATAGATTATGTACTATACACATATTTTTTATTAATTAAAGGTTTTGCTTGTTTACGCTACGGATTACAGAGACATTGCTTTAGGAATAAAATTTACGCTTTCAACTTTAAATAGGATTATGAAATTATTTCTTCGTAATAAATAAATATAATTTTGGTTAATCTTAGTATGAAATCGCCATCTGCATTCTTTTATGTTAATATTTATTTTAATAGTTATCAGAAAAATTATACATACAACAAGCTAATGTCTTTCCAATATGTGGAACCGACGTGGTGTCATAGATAATAAATTATAGTCTTCATTTCTTATTACGCGGTCTATTGAGGTTTTATATCAAGCAATGTAAAAAGGTAAAAACATAGAATAAACAACGAAATCAGCAAAATATTGTGAGAAAACCGCATGTGACATAAAAATTACATCTGATTCGAAACACGCGGACTGGGCAATCGACGCCATTTTTAATTCCGTGTTCCGGAAACGGAAGCGATTGCAATCGGAACTCGCGGTCGTGGTTGTGGGTAACTATGGACGTGAAATCGAAATTTTTCACGGAATCGACAATTTAAATAGAGAACACCGTGTTTTTATTAGCATGCTTGGAATGAGACTAAATATATATAATATAGAAATGAGTCTTTAATATAATTGTTTATGAATTCGATTGAAGAGACTCCTATTTCTAGCATTTCGGACTGTTGGTTTAATTCTAATGGAACTGGACGTTTATATTTAACTTTGATGACACAAAGGAGTCAAATCAGTTTATTTTTGTTGCATAGAATTTTATGGCTGCTGTTTATTATCTCGTGGTCGTTTATTTATAATTTGTTGTAACTTTATTCTCTGGTTTTTTTTAATGGAAAATTTTGGTATTTATAAACACTTTTTTCAAATATCTACGTCAAAAGATATTGTTGTAATACTTGAAAATTTAGGTAGAGTTTTCCAAAAAGTGGGTCTTAAATGATATCGTTCTCATGACTGTAACCATCGAAGAATTAGGGACAATGCTTGAAAACCTTAGCAAAGTTCCCAACAAGTGGGTCTTAATGATATCGTTCTCATGACTGTAACCATCGAAGAACTAGGCACAATACTTGAAAATCTAGGTAGAGTTTCCAAACAGTTGGACTTAAGTGATATCGTTCTCATGACTGTAATCATCGAAGAATTAGGGACAATGCTTGAAAACCTTAACAAAGTTTCCCAACAAGTGGGTCTTAATAATATCGTTCTCATGACTGTAACCATCGAAGAACTAGGCACAATACTTGAAAATCTAGGTAGAGTTTCCAAACAGTTGGTCTTAAGTGATATCGTTCTCATGACTGTAATCATCGAAGAATTAGAGACAATGCTTGATAACCTTAGCAAAGTTTTCCAAAAAGTGGGTCTTAAATGATATCGTTCTCATGACTGTAACCATCGAAGAACTAGGTACAATACTTGAAAATCTAGGTAGAGTTTCCAAACAGTTGGTCTTAAGTGATATCGTTCTCATGACTGTAATCATCGAAGAATTAGGGACAATGCTTGAAAACCTTAGCAAAGTTTCCCAACAAGTGGGTCTTAATATCGTTCTCATCACTGTCACCATCGAAGAACTAGGTACAATACTTGAAAATCTAGGTAGAGTTTCCAAACAGTTGGTCTTAAGTGATATCGTTCTCATGACTGTAATCATCGAAGAATTAGGGACAATGCTTGAAAACCTTAGCAAAGTTTCCCAACAAGTGGGTCTTAATAATATCGTTCTCATGACTGTAACCATCGAAGAATTAGGCACAATACTTGAAAATCTAGGTAGAGTTTCCAAACAGTTGGTCTTAAGTGATATCGTTCTCATGACTGTAACCATCGAAGAACTAGGCACAATACTTGAAAATCTAGGTAGAGTTTCCAAACAGTTGGTCTTAAGTGATATCGTTCTCATGACTGTAGTCATCGAAGAATTAGGGACAATGCTTGAAAACCTTAGCAAAGTTTCCCAACAAGTGGGTCTTAATAATATCGTTCTCATGACTGTAACCATCGAAGAATTAGGTACAATACTTGAAAATCTAGGTAGAGTTTCCAAACAGTTGGTCTTAAATGATATCGTTCTCATGACTGTAACCATCGAAGAACTAGGTACAATACTAGAAAATCTAGGTACAGTTTCCAAACAGTTGGTCTTAAGTGATATCGTTCTCATGACTGTAAACTTCGAAGAACTAGGGACAATGCTTGAAAACCTTTGCAGAGTTTCTCAAAAAGTGGGTCGGTTTGGACGTTGTTGATGAGTATGTTTCCCTGAGACAAATACTTCAACTAGGTAGAATAGGGTGCTATTTATCAAGCAAAATTGAATTTAAATTGGTACTTAATGCGGCAGAAATATATGTAAAACAAAAACATAGAATGAGATATGTTTCTGCGCATTCTCAACGCTAGTATTAAAATTCAGTTCGCTGCGGAAAAAATATGATTGTTGCATTTTTAAGCCATGATAATTTTCACACGTCACTTTTGATGTTATAACACCGCCATTTTATGCAAATTGCGCTGGAAAAGCGAGAAAAAGTTGATGTTGCAGTGAATGGTTGCATTAGAACTATGCGGAGGCACGCGAATCGCAAATCTCAGGGAATTTTAAAAGATTTCATTCATAATACGTCATACATTTTTAAATTGTTCTTAGTTTCTTTATTCTTTTTAAGTAATAATTAGAAATCTCGTTAACACGAAAGTGGAAATTGATATTTATGAGTGTTTGCATTATAATTTGGATATAGTTACACAGAAAGGATCCAGTCAATATAAATGAGAAATATTTGTTTTTACACTAAGATTTAGAATTCATTGCTTCATTGATGTTTTAGTTTTTATCTATTTCTATTTCTATTTCACAATTAAATAATAAACTTAAATTTTAAAATTGCATTGGAGAAAAATTTTCGTCAAATGTACAATTAATAATTATTCTTATAATTTTGAATATATAGTTTTGAACAATGTCTGTATAATAAAATAAAATTGGTATTAATTTAAATAATGTTAAATATAGATGTAATAGTAGAATTCATCGTACTTACACTGATTAAATACAGCGAAAGAATAAAATGGATATGCCTCAAATAAAGAGATCAATTTTAAAGAGCATTAAGAGATACTTTCACTTTTTAAATAAATATATATTTTTCAATGTACAAATTGATTTTAGACGTTCGAAGAAATTCATTGAAGCCAGAAAATAATGAAAAGCTAATGGTTATATATTTTAATTCTCAGATAAGTTATACAGTAATGTCGGAAGAGAACACTTCAAATCTTACTGGTAACGAATCGAACAAGGAAAACGATTCTGATGGGCCGTTTGAATAACCTCACGAGTCTAGGCTAGAGGCAAAAGTATTCGCTCGTATTTATAGAAAATACGAAAATATGCGTATGAGAATTTGCTTAAGCCTATCAATAATTTGTATTGTGACTTAATGTACACTAATAAAAATTCTATGTTAATAATCTTTGTTTTATTTGTCTATCTCTCAAGTTTTTATTATTATTTTTTTGTAATATTGTTGGCCACATGGGATCGTCCATTAGAAATCCCGGGAAGGTCCACATTAATATTAACATATCCATGCAAGTACATAAATAACTCTACCTAATTCCGACTTCTGATTATAATGTAACATGTATCTATACTAATATTATAAAGAGGAAAGATTTGTTTGTTTGTTTGTTTGTAATGAATAGGCTTCAAAACTACTGGACCGATTTCAAAAATTCTTTCACCTTTGGAAAGCTACATTATCCCGAGTAACATAGGCTACTTTTATCCCGGAAAAATCGACAGATCCCACAGGATGCGCAATAAAGGCTTTGCTCAAAAACTACTGCACAGATTTTCATGTGGTTTTCATTAATAGATAGAGTGATTCTTGAGCAAGGTTTTGGGTATTTTTTATCTCGGAAAAACGGATAGTCCCAGGGAAGCGCGATAAAACCTTCGCGCCATAAACCGACTTCCGTGCATATGTAGCCGTGGGCAAAAGCTATGACCCTTAACCCTCTATAGACCAAATCCCGAAAACCACGCAGGCGAAGCCGCGGGCAGAAAGCTAGTATAAAATAAAATAAAACATATCTGTCACTCTGATAATCTTTCATATCTCAAGATATAATATAAAAAACACACTGAAAAGTAGGTTTAATAGAGAATCCAAATTTTTCCAATCTGGCATTGCCAAAACCCACGATACTACAAGAGAACTGAAAAAGTGACAGGACACCTTTTTTTTAGCGAGGAAAATGCATTGACGCGTCATGCAAGCCCCCTGGGTAGGGGACAAGGGTGTGTGGGACTCTACCGCAGCCACGACTACCCAATAAAACCCTCGGGAACACCTCACAGGCCATGGCGCTGCGCTCGCGTAAGTCGCTCGGCCTAGCCCGCACCGCTCTAACGTGGAGCAGCACGGGCTACCGCTAGAGGTTTGGGGGTAGCTAGTGTTAAGTGAGAGGACATTATCTTAAACGTATGTACATATGTTGGGTTGTATATGGACTTAACTGAAGTTTGTGGGTTACCTGTCAGATGAAGGTGTTGTCATAAAAGCTTATTTATTTTTAAATTATTACCCATTCTACCTTATTTTTTTTTCCTCAGGAGAGGAGGCTGAGAATCCATCATGGATACCAACGCAGCAGGCAAGGCGTCGAGGCGGCTCGACCACACAGACCTACCGACTAAACTCAGCCTAGCCTTGGCCCTAAGCGCCCTACGGCTTGAATGGAGATTCTACCTTACCTTAGCTACATATTTATAATACACATCTACAGTTGGAGATATACTTTTCTTGTGGATTTAGTCGAAGATATCACATACTTCACTTAAAGTACCCTTTGTTTTGTTCCCCTGAGGAAAGTGCATTAAATTGCATACCCCGGCTGGGGCGAGCCGGCGGTTATGTGGGGCTCTCCTCCCCAGAAGGGGGAGGCCTACCCACTAAAAACCTCAGGGATAGCCTTCCTCAGGCATGTAGGGAGCCCCCGAGAACACCAAGCGGCTTCCGGGAACCCCCAGCCTCCGCTCCCCTGCCGATACTGGGGAGTCCTCCTCGGGGGAGGCTACACTACCTCCCCCGGTCTCCTCCACCGACGACGCCCCCCGGCCACGGAAGGGGCGTGGTCCATCCCGGGTCGCCGTAGCAGTCGCGACTTCCTCGCGCCCGCCGGCGACCCGCGGACTTAATGTAATTGGTAGGCCAATAGGAACGCCTTTATGACTTGCAAACAATTCATAAACAGTATTTCAAAGCCTTTTTTACCCTCTCGAGAGGAGAGGCTGAGACACCTTATGGATACAACCTCAACCAAGGGCCACGGTGATTTTGTCGGAATCCTGACAAATCGAGGCGGTCATCTAGAAAGACTTACCGCCTAAACTCAAATTAAGCCGTTAGTTCTATTGACCTTATGGCATAACGTGATAGGTAGGACCGCACCTCAGGAGAGGCACAGAGGCACTGCCCTATAAGGAGACCTTATGCACTAAAAGAGGCCTATATTGAAAGGACTAAGCAGAAGGCTGCCGAGAAGGGGATGGCAAGGGGCACGAAGGTTTAGATCAGCATCTAAGCCGACGCCGCTTACAGGTCTTGAAGGTCCTGCGTTATTTGATTGGGGGGATCGCTAAGTACGTGTCGCGGTCTGCGAAGTCTTTGCCGATTTTGATTGAATAGATTCGCTGAAAGCGGTATTGAACTGTAATTCGTTGACTCGCGTATTAACGGCTATTTATTTTAAAACGTTTGCCCCGATTCTCAAATAGTAACCCACACATACACATACACACACACAAACAGACACATACACACACATACACATACACACATACACACGCATACATATACACACACACAAACACATACACACACTCAGATCCATGCCCACACATACACATACACACACATACAGACACATACACACATACACACACATACACATACACACATGCACATACACACACACACACATACACATACACACAGAGACACATACACACGCATACACATACACACATGCACATACACACACACATACACAAAACAACACACATACACATACACACGCATACCATACATACACATACACACACACACACATACACTTTCACACACACACACATACACTTTCACACACAATCATGCCCACATCCTTATATTATTTCTAGTACAATGTTCTTTTCTGAATGATTAGTTTTGTTTTGGTTTAAATTGTCGCAAATCTTTATTTTTATAATGTATTTTGTTATAACAATTAACCTACGGATGTATTAACGTCATTATTAATGATAAACTTTGTTACTGACTGTAATGTTTTAGTAAATTATGATTATAATCAAATTTACCTTTAATTTATTAAATTAATAAACATTTTGACTACACCAATGAAACGTTAAAATAGTTGACAGATTTGGTCTCTCGAGAAAATGAACACGACAAATGTGTAATAAAAGTATTGTTTTTCTATTGTAAAATGATTTCTTTCAAATACTTAAACACAATTGACTGGTAGTGATCCTTTGTAGATATTATAAATAATTTTATTAATGTAACAAAACGTTGAAATGCTATTGTGCTTTTAAAGGATTTGTAAAGAAATTGATATTAACAAAATGTGCTGATTAGCTAAGTGAATAGAAATCTATAATCGAAAATAATCTGCCATATTGTACACTGCAATTACAATGGTGTAAGTACTATATTAATCTAACTTAGGGTTTAAGTACTCTTTTATTGTGTAACTCAAAACCTTTTTAAGATCTGTCTTTGTATAATGCAAATCTGTTGCTAGCTTTGATTGAAATTGACAAATAGTGTAGATGCATAGCTGCCATATTAAGACAGTTTTCATATTGAATCTTAATAAAGCGGCAATGTAATCGCATTACTTGTCAGTTTTAAGAAATCCTTTTACTATCTGTTCCTGTATTATGTAACTTTGTTGCTAACAGATTTGATTGTAACTGCAAGATTGTGCAGATACATTGCTGCCTTATTAAGATAATTGTCATATTGAATCTCTAATAAAGCGGCAATGTATCTTCTTTACCTGTCAGTTTACAATCAAATTTGAAAGTAACATAGTTACACAATCAGGGGGCAGATGAAGAATGCACATTGATCCAGGCCAGTAAAGCATCTCAAAAAAAAAATGCACATTGAAAACGCGATCGTGTCAGAATTTGAGATACACACTTTAAGTATAATGAGGTTATTTCCGAGTGACATTTGTTCCGCTGTTTACAATTTACTAGCTGTACATTCTAAGTTAAAAAAAATAGTATAAAGTGTTTGTATTTTAAAAAACATACATTGCAATGTTTAAGATAAATGTACTAAAAATGTACTAAAAACCAAAAATAATAAAATAGATACAGTCGTGGGAATTATAAACATATGCATATACTAGACTAAAATAAAACCGTGGGGCACATTGAAACAACACAACGATTGTAGACAATTGATGTGCCCCACGATTTTATTTTAGTCTAGTCTATGCATATGTTTATAATTCCCACGACTGTATCTATTTTATTATTTTTGGTTTTTAGTACATTTTTAGTACATTTATCTTAAACATTGCAATGTATGTTTAACATAAAACCGTTTAAATTAAAAAGTTTTTTACCTATTTTTATTTTCTAGTTTTTAGTTTTTATTTCGCATTATTCTCTTTTAAAACCTAAGTTATCCGCCATTTTGTAGAGACCGCCATTTTGGATTTTAATTTTATATAGTACATTATATTCTACTAGTTGAGCACTTTCATTTGATACCCATATTGATGGATTGATAAAACCTACCTTATCCGCCATTTTGTAGCGGCCGCCATCTTGGATTTAATTTTTTATAGTATATTGTATTCTGCTTGTTGAGCCCTTTCATTTGATACCCATATTGATGGGATTAATAAAACCTAAATTGTCCGCCATTTTGTAGCGGCGGCCATGTTGAATTTATAATGATAATGAATAAATATAATTGTATTGTCACCAAATCCAAAGTGTATACAAAATTTCAGATTAATCGGTTGACAGGAAGAGGGTGAAATTTGATTTACTAAATTTGACCCAAGAATGAATGAACCGGGCTGAGCTAAATAAAACCGTTTAAAAAATAACTCGGGTCCAGTTTAATTATAATTTAATCAATGCTTTAACAAGATTCTAAGGATAACCGTTTGATTACTTTTAAAAAGCAGTAGTTAGAGTACTTTAGAGTGAGATTGATTGAATGAATGTTTGAAAATGAATGAACGAACAAATGAAGGAGATTTAAAGAAAAAATAGAGCTGTTGCTATTTTTACCCTTTAATCTTCTTCTTATATATAAAAATGAATCGCAAAATGTGTTGGTAAGCTCATAACTCAACAACGCCTGGACCAATTTGGCCAATTCTTTTTTGTTAATGTTCGTTGAAGTTCAAGGAGGGTTTTTACAATGAGGAAAATTCGAATAATTATCGGAAATACCCGAAAAACAGCCCTTTTATTTTCCCATGCAAACGTTTTCTAACTAAAACGTACAGTCGAATTGAGCTTTATTGTTATTGTAGAAAGTTCATATTGCAAGCACTCACTGTTGACTAAGCAATGAAGGTGTGTTCCTAACATCAAAGAGTCAATTTGCGCTTTATTAACGCTACATATAGTTGAAATTCAATCATATCTATCAAAACAGTGTGCGTGCGTGCGTTGGAGCACAGAATACATCGTTGGAGGATTTAATGTCACGTTCCAAAATTGAATAGCCACAAAATGTAATAGGTCATTTAGACTTTTGCGATTTCGTTGGCTATGCGACATTATCTATAAAATAATTAGGAACAAAAAACTGCCACTGTACAAATCTTTTTGACAGGACGAAGTCTGTCGGGTCCGCTAGTTTGTAATACATTTTCTTCCTTGTACAAAACCCTGCCCTGCTAAGGAATGGAAACTGTTCTTATTTTTTTTGCATATAATGAATGTGACTTTTATTAATTATATTTAGAGGTTTAAACCTTTTTGTTGATGCGAGTCGAAATGTCAGTACAGTAGTTGACGTATCGTCAATTCGCATGAAGGTCATTGTCGTAGACAGCAAGGAAAAGGCCGATTTGGAAGGAATGGAATATATTATTGTGTTTAACATCTATCTTTTTCTTTCTCTGCCCCTGTTCGTGTGTAAAAACCACGTAACAATCCATCAATTAAGGTAAGTATTAAGTGCAGTGTTTATTAGTTGCAATGCAGTGACGTTTTGTTTTAAGGTTGTTTATAAAATCATAATGTGGCTTTGACTTATTTTGTTTTACAAATTAAGTCATTCTAATTTGTCACTTGGAAAAAACCCTCATTGAAATATCTTTTTTAATATACTTTGGCAATAGTTAAGCTCCACAAAGCTACTTACCAGGCGGCGCGGTGGGCGCAGTGATTTTCGGTGCCTCAGTATTGCTCTTGCCAAAGGTCGTGAGTGCCTCGGACGACTCGCCAGCGAGCCAGCCGGCGAGAAGTAACGGCAAGATGGCCGCCGCGGCCTGCCTCCTGCACCACATCTCAACCCGCCACAACACACGCATGGTGTACAGACTTTTTTCAAATACCCGCAACGTTCTATTTTCAAAGTTCGCTTGCTATGACACTTCCGTTTTTGGATTGCAAACACGATTGTGTTCTATAGAGGCGTAGAAACTTTTTTGTGATATGCTCACAGCCTATATTGTGTTCAAAGTTCGATATTTGAAATTTTTGTTTTAAAATTGGAACTCTGTTTCTCTTTTAATCGTATTATTTACAATGTTTACTTACAATTTCGTCCAATATACTGATGCGCGACTTTTTCTATACGAGATAGGTTTTTGATTACGTGTTTTAGTGCGTGTCAGAGAATTACCATCAGCAAAAAGATTTTCAAATCGCCTATTCAAAACTATGATTAGATCTACTTTTTCCATTGTCTGTTTCTTTTTTTACTTTTTTTTTTAATCACGGACCAAGATGTGGTGTCAAAGGCTTATTGTGTCCTTTACGTGTACAGTGAATAAGATTTTTTATATACCAGGACAAGTTCTTGATTTAATTGTTTTCGTAAAATAAATGTGACTTACCGCAGCGTTCGTGGTCACTATAGAACTGAATACAATAATTATTATTGATTACAAGTAATGTGACTACTTCACATTACTTGCAATTTAGAAGTCCATTTTGACAGATGTCATCGTTATGGTATATCTGTCAAAGTTCTGATATTTTGACAGATGCACTTTGGGCTTAAAAGCGGATTTTTAAAATTGTGAAGACAGTGAAAACATTCAGTAAAGTTAGTTATGTTAATAAATGAAAATAAATCATCTATTGTATTAAGTACTATTAAATTTAAAGCACTTTGTCAGCAAAATATATTGTGTTGAAGCCACATATTTTGACCACCGAGCGTGCTGCGTGTATGTTTCTATGTGTGTAATGAGTTCGTGTCGCCACATATCAATGGTAGCAGTAATTCGTACACTATCTAAGTTGGCATGAGTGCAAATATGTGGATTATTACTTAAGTCGTAAGTAATTTAAAATATGTAGAGACTTTCTCTAAAACTCTGCAGTTTTTCAAGAAGTGATCTGAGTCAAAAAAGATAGTATTGGTTTTAAAGCGTTAAGTATAATTTTAATAACTACTATCATTTACACAAAAACATGAAAGCGCAAAATTTTAATATATTGGCGCCCAACGAGGGTTTACCCGTATTTGTACAGAATATCGTAGATCTATTTTGTTATGTTACAAAAATTATTTAATTAATTTAAGAGTTGGTAACAAACTTTCTAATCTATATTGCATATTATTCTAAAAATCCAGAAAAAGTAGTGTAGTTTTAATTTATTACATACATTAAATTATCAGCAAGCTAATAAAACCATTGATACTATTCTAGTGTCTGTATGTGTTTTTTTAGTAATTACATATTTCATTTATTAAACATTCTTTGATACTACAGTTATATCTAGGTTTCTAATATGCTACTAATAATTTGAAAAATGGGTGACTGCGTGTTTTGTACATAAGACACTACAATAATGTGCACTATGCTTGGTACGATTACTGATTCCATCTGTGGCTACAAAGCTTATATTCGTCCCATTATATAAAAAATCTTACCGGGTGAAACAGTGGTCGTCGGAGGTCTTGGTGGGTCGGTACTCGCCTTCCCCCACGATGAGAAGCCAAACGCATCAGAAGGTTGTACACACAACCAGGTTACGTACACAGACAGTAGTACAGTCGAATATATTTTCCACCACATTTTGAATTGATGGCGTTTCTGCTTCTCTAAACGCGAAGTATTGTATTGTGCTCTATCTATTGGTGTGTCGTGTTGGAATAAAAAGTTGTTCTTTTCCTAAGCATCTTTTGAAGACTTGGAGACCTATTTTTGAATTATGAATGCGACTTCGAAATCACCGATGTGACTAATAATCACCGATTTTCAATAATTCTTATTTTTGAATATCACTGATGTGACTACCTTAGTCACAGGTGTGATTTCATGACGAGTGCCCTCACCCACTCGAAATCAAGTCATACTTGTGGAAATGTTATCTGTGTTTTGTTTGATTTTTCAGTCTATATATACAATATATATATATATATGAATGTAGCACATATATTATATATATATATATATACCAATATATATAAACCTTAATATACCTATAATTAATACATACATATATGGTTATTATTTGCGTGGAACCGAACTCTTACATTTATGTGTGTACTTTATCTATGTTGGCAGCTCTGCGTTCGACTTTCAAAAATTGGATGTTTAGGAATCCGTGACCTCAAAGTCACCGCTGACTATTTAGTCAGCGGTGATTTCGAAATCACATTCGTAATTCAAAAATAGGTATCTTGATTAGCGTAAAATATCAAATGATTATGTCAAACAAAAGCGTTTAGCTTTTAAATGTTTCAGTTATGATAATTGCAAACAGAGATATATAAGTGAGATTTTTATATAGTGGAACAATATATGTGTCGCTCTACTTTTGATTTTCGTACATATTATTATTTTTAAAATAGTAAAGATTGGAAACTAGGAATTACAAACAAAAATGTCGATAGGTTATTACGATTAATTTTTTTTATAGTTTTTCAACACACTTGCTCGTTAAGTTTTAAAAAATACATCTGTAATAATATTATACACGATTTATATACGAGGAACTAGAGTATTTTTAATTTAATCGAATAAGAAAATTTACATTTGTTAGGTTTTTTAATTACTTTAAAACCACAGGTTTACTGATGCCGACAAATCTAATGCGTTTTTGCAATAAATAAGTATTTACGTCCTTAACTAAATCATACAAATAGCTATATTATAATATTACAAAAGAATAAAAAAAACGAAAATTTGCTAATGAAGTGGCAAATGTCAATGTAACAAAAACTTTGAAATTGCCATTTAAATCCAATATCACTTCAAAAATTGAAATTTTTTATCTTTTTTTCTTGGAAAATGTGTTGAAAAACGGCATATGCAACTTGTGAGTTCATTACACATGTCCTCGCCTACAATTCGGCCTGTAACCTACAACCTCCATTGTAATGAGCAACTAAGATAATTTGTATATCATAATATAATGTTGTATTGTAATATAATTGCTCTGATGTTGTTATGTTATGTATAGTATATAGTATGTCAGAAAAACGTTTCTGATTTGACGCAAAGTGCTGCGTATTTTAGCTTGTAAGTAGAAAAATTAAATAGAACAACATATTATGAAATTTTACAGTAATTCAAATTTATTTTGTAAACACGTGTAAAGCAATATAGTTATGAAATTAATTTATAAGATTTCATTAAACGGTGTAGTTTTTGGGAATAGCTTATTTACAACAAAGCCAATAATATAAGAATACCAAAGTTACAATTTTTTTACAAACTACGCATTGTAAAAAGTTCAGGCAAATTAGCTCTACGATAGAGAAATAAATTTTAATAATAGTTTAGCATATTTACAAGCCAATCAGTCAGTAAACAGTGTATTAAGACAGAAAAGTACTGCCAATTGCAAGATAAGGAATTTTGAAAATTGTATGACTGCGTAGAATATTAAGATGCACCATGAATAAACTTGTAAGTGCTAAAGTATCTTTTAAGATATTCTCAATATTCTTATACTGATATATCTTATTATAGATTATAAACTACTCTCTATATCATAAAACATATCTATAATTAAAATACATTTGCTTTTCCAGCGCTTACAAGTTTTTAGTTTTGTATTATGAAACTACGAAATTTTTTAAAATGATTATAAAATTACCGTTATTTAGATAACTTTTTAGTTATCGCAGCTGTCTTTGCGTAACACGGCATGTGTTCTTCAAATATACAAATATTCTCGGAACACATGAGGTTTTAATATAAAGACTATTCTATCAGATAATTATATTGATTGGGACATCAATATGGCTTACGATTTGATTAAAAGAACAATTACTTCATTCTTGTATTGATACGGCATAGGATTAACAATGAAAAGTTTGACAATAAGTTTCAAACTGAGCGCAAATGTGATTTTTGTAGGTTATATATTAAGGCCTCTGATGGCCGTTTTCACCAACTTTGTCTTAGCTTAAGCGACTCCTAAGAGACATGCTGTCTCACTCTTTTCAGTTAATACAAAAAGTGACAGCATGTCACTTAGGTGTCGCCTAAGCTAAGACAAGGTTGGTGAAAACGGCCATGAATTTATTAAACAATTTAACGAACGTATGTAATTGTAGCTTCATAATACGAAATGGTGGCACTTTATCACGCTGTCGTATTGTCCCATCACATAAAAACCTCACCCCATATAGTCGTTGGCGTCGGACGGTAAAGAGGCTTTTCAGTTTTGGCTCCCCCGAAAACGGGACTAAAGGCGCCCTGGCCTCCGCAGACCAAATAGACGATTATGAAAACACGCAACATCCTCTTTTTTGGATCCAAAATGCACAGACGCTGAAAAGCAGTATCAAGTCAATATAGTTTTTAACATCATATTTACAAAATTCAGTTTTGTTGTATTTACAATTAGTTAATCTACAATCTAAATCTACTCCTGTGCATTTTAAATACAGTGATTTGCCGTCTGTGTGACGTCAGTTGACAGCTGTCAATGGTGATCCGTCGTAGATTGTCTATGGTTGACGAACGCTACCTGGTAACATTTTTACATAATGGGACAGCACGTCAAGTTTAAGAGTACCTGAAATTCTCAAATGTGTAGGAAAACGTTGCTCAAACGTGATTTGTGTGAAGTCAGTGTGTGGTTGAGTGCGTCTAGGTGAAACATGTCCCATTATATAAAAAAAAAATCGTTTACCAGGTGGCGTTGTGGGCGCTGCTGACGGCGGACGTGTGTTCGATACTCCAAACGTGCTGAGCGCCTCCGACGAATCGCCAGTAAGACAGGCCAGTAATAGAGGAAGAATCAGCGCTGCCACCTCCTTGCGAGACATCTCAACAAGCCGAAACATTTAAAAACTTAAACTCTTTGCATTTAAATGGTCTATGGAACAGCTTTTGGAAAAAGAACTCACTATGTACTATTGCCTATGATGTTCTAAATTTAAACTTAGGAAACTAGTTTTTAGTCAGAATAAAAATACATCGTGCCAGATTACTCTTCTTAATACGACTTGGTCATAATGCCCGTGCCGTGTGACGAAAGACAGAATAAGCAGTTATAGGTAAGTCTGAAAAGGCGATTTGAATTTAAATTTCACAGAGTAAAGATATAAATTTGTTTAAAATTGCCAATCTTTAACTCGCTGCATATTGAAAACACAATGTGAATAGTAAAGTGTCAATCAAGCTGTAAAACAGATTCAAAAAATACAATTTGTTATTTAATTTACATGCGGTTTGAATACTCACTTACCTTAAAAACATGGTAAGAAAGGCATTAGTAATAATGAAAATGGTACAAAAAACGCTATATACTTTATTCACAAAAGGCTTTTAGCTCATCTATGTAATAATTGTGTTACTCAAAAGACAAGTGAGAATTATTATCACCATAAGCGATTTCAAATCCATTGCTTGATCTAAGAGTGAGTAAATTGTAAAATTCCATGTTAGCCAGCAATGTATTTTGAATAATTTCAGGTGATAATAATTTTCACTTGTCATTTGAGTTATGCAAAATGTCTGTTGATGTCAAGTGACGATAAAGACATCTTTGAGTTTATCTGAGTGAAATAATTTATCAGTGTTGCTTTAATATAAACATGCTCTTTTTTGCCATGCCATATAAAACCGAAAATATTTATTTTAAAAATTGTACTGTTTATTACAGTACAATTTTTAGGGCCGTATAAATAAAGTTCATTTAAGCCTAGTTTAATTGTTTCATCTATGTTTTTTCGTTTTTTATCTTATGCTATTTATTTTAAGATTCCATATTTAAATCAAGGCCAACGACATAGATTAACTAAGCCTGGCTTTAAAAATATTTAATAATACAGTCTTATAATTACTAAAATCGAGAATAATAATTTTGACAGCTGGGCCATTGACACATAAGCTATAGTGAAGATAGCTGTCAAATTGTTATCTCAAAATTTCGTAAAGTATGAATAACATATGAATATAATGTAGAATATTGTGGAAATGGAATGTAAGTTCTTACTTTTTCTTATCTATAAAGATATTATGAGTAATAACTAATAAATATAGGTCATTTTTACTTTTTTTCCTAGATAAATTACAACTGAAATACTACACCTGTGTCTTCGCTAACAAGAACAATTCATTCACAGCAGATTTAAAATACATATGTGGGCATAAACTACTCATGTGACTGACGAAAGCATCATCTATGATAAAATATTATTATCTATGGCTGTGTTCAGTTTTCCCTTAATAACATTTGCTAATTAAAATACAAGAGCATATTTCGAACTATTGTTCGAAATTCGAAACATGATTTTTGCACAATAACCATAGACATTTTTTGTACTTTTTCCAAAGAGTTTTCACTCGCACATCTGTAATTCTACTACGTTTTAACTTTCGTTAACTTCGATGTGAACATAGTTTATTGGACATATATAATTTATCTGCAAAGTCACTTATTAAGAAGAGAAAACACTCATGTTACTAGGAAAATTATGGACACAAAAGTTTATGAGCGTCTAAGGAGAGGAAGACCAAAGAAAATATGGATGGACTGTGGGAATGATGAAGAAGGGTATAAGGGTATGTCACTTATATATCTTGACAAACAAGCAAACAGCCCACCTGACACTAAATGGTTACAATCGCTTACAGTACATTTGGTTCCTGTGAGATTTGCAGGAAATCTGCAGCCCTCACCAGAATCACAGTGTACGTTGCCAACTTGAGATATAAGATAGAGTCTGGCTAACGAAAGTAGGCCCTGGAATTATTTGCGAACTTTTTATATAGCAACTCTGTATGAACGTCAACGTCAATTTGACAAGGTTGAATTTCATTTAATAATGATTAACTTTTTTTAACAGGGAATCTCTGCAAGGTGTCAAAGGATTTGATGAAATAGTAAGAACTATTGAATATCTCACTGAATTAGAGCAGAAAGATAGGATAATAACCCAGAATCAGTACTTAGAAGAAATAGCTTCAATGACTGGTAAGTTTTTACTGTACACTGATGTTTTGAAATTATGTCGAAAAAAGGCTTTGCATTTTTACCTACTAATACCAAGAATTAATTACATATATTTTTTAATAATGAATTATCAAGTATCAAAGTAGGTTATTCCAATTTTCATAGTATAATATTAATGTAGTCATGCATGTATTTTTAAAAATTTGCCGCCAAAATTCTGGGGCCAACTTTCGTTAGCCAGACTCTAGAAAGTCACATTTCTTTTTTTAATTTTATGACCTGGTAAATAGACCTTTAAGTCTTAACTTATTTGGATAGAATGTCACAGTACCCAGTAATTTCACAGATTATCTAACCCCTGAAACCATAGAGTATTTTGTACAATAATAAAAAAGAGAATGGCCTCAATGATTGTGTTACCTATTAATTAGTTATTTTAATATCTACGGATATGTGTATTAAGGTTTCGTATAGTTTGCAATCTTCATTGTCAAATAATAAAATATTTTAGTACAATATCTTGTTAAAACCTTAATACGTGAGGAAATAACACGGCTTATATTATGTAAACGTGTTTCTTAATATTTGCAGAGTAGAGTACCTTTTTCTTTAGCGTGTTTTAAGATAGTTGTATTTATTTGACAGATCCTGCTTTCTACTTATTTCTTGATTTAGAATTTCAAGGAAGATATATAATGAAATTGTAAATAGTATATGCCCACAGTTGTCCGGTTGTTTCAGTTTTAATTCGAACTAATTTACAACTACTATTTGCGAATTATTAGCTTTTTAACCTGACGCCGGCAGAACGTGGGTTTTATATATTTTTTTGTAAGAGTGATATTAGGTATATTGCCAAAAAAAAGTAATAATTAAAATGGCGGATTTTAGGCGCCGAATCCAAATGCTTGGCATCTGCATCCAAAACGGTTAGATGGATTTTAGCTTGAGAAGTGACGTTAGTTTAAAAAAGGATAATTTAAAAACTAAAGATAATTTTTTTTTTGTTGTATATTGACTTTAATAATAAATAAGAAAAATAAAGTAGATATTTAACGGCGTCTCTATACAACATTCGTGGTTTTTAGTTGATATTAATAACAGCATGTAAAACAGCAACTTTAATAATTTTATTTTAATTTTTAAATAAATAATTGTAATACATATTTACCGATTTTTTCTCACATCAGTAAGAACTTCATAAGATCAAGAACTCTTATAACCATTTATACAGACAAATACCGGGACAAATCAAACTAAAAAAAATATAATATGTGTCCTATGTTGTATAGATATCCTTCCTACGCGCGTACGACTCGCGCTCGGTTATATTTCACTTTTGTAATTAGAAATGCTATGACGTACCACTTTCTTTTTGAAGTACAAAAAGTATACGACCTCTTTGGATATTTCTAACTATTATTACAGACCTACCTAATGTAAGTGAAATTTTATTATATACTATTGATATTTGAACAAACGTTATTTATTTTTATGATCCGCCATTATAGTGCGTGTCATTATTCAAATTTGGAACGCGTGTAAGTTAACAGGTTTAACACTAATGATACAAGCTTTTTAAAAGGGAAGGCAAAGACATATACCAATATGAGTATCGATAAATAGTGTGATTTCTTTCTAAATTCAATATAAATGTAGTTTTTTAACTGGGTATAGTCTTTTTCTGCATTTCTCCTTCTGCAAATAGAGATTATACCCAGTTAGTACACTATGCACACTTTTATCAATTTCGCTTAAATAACCTCTATGCGTTGAATTTATATCTCCGCGCTCGCCATCTAAAGGACCGTGTCTTATCATGCGATATAATAATAATAAAAAATACTACATAAAAATGATTTAATGTATTGGAAATAATTACTTGCATACAACATATTAAACATTAATATGTTTAAAGATTAATTTTTATTACGAATCGTTATGTATATAGAAAATTACATTTTTCTTTGAACTTCCCTTAAATATATATAAATGTACTATGTGCTATAGAGGCCGCTGTGTAGGCATGCATATACATCAACATATAGTGAAAAAAAAAATTTACAATGTACGACACAATTGAAATTAATCAGACAGTCAAGTGATAATTAAATATTTAAATCTAGAAACAAACTAAAATATTTTTACGTTATGTGTAAATTTTATAACTATTTATTTTCTTTTATCTTTAATTTATTTATAGACAAATTATAATCATTCATAAAATGATTGTGTTTAATCAGAATATAAGACAAAACTGTCGAACTAGAACAAGAAACAGATTAAGATTTTCAGTAATTTTTGACTTATAAAATTATTCTTTAAATATTTTGTCTTAAACTTAGAGATAATATTTTAGGTTATAAATACAAAAACTTTAAATTCACTTTCATTTTCATATCAACCACGACATGCAAAAGTCCATTGCACCAATGATATCACAAAATAAATGCCTAATCATAACAAAAAAGAAAAAAGTGCGGGAAAGCGGGTGCGTTCGCAATTTAAAAAACTTTTTAAATTCGCATTTAGAGTCTGCACATAGACTATAGCTTTTTAAGTTTTGTTTTAAATCCTCTTTTAATCACAGGTGGTAAGGAGGTTTGAGATTTTATTTACAGTTGATGCTTGCGCTCGTGTTTCGCCGTTGGTGTTTACCGCGGTACTAAGTAACCAAGTTGCCAGCAGCGAAGCTTGCACGGCAAGGTCGTTCTTAGGGTGGTAGTTGTATGTACAGGATGTTTGGTGTAATGGTTCGATAGGCTTAATATTCAGTTTCCTATTTAATAAAGAAACTAGGTATTCATACCTAGTGTAAATTTAAACAAAACCATGAACACACACAACAAAAACATATACATGGATGACAAATTATGTGGAAGATATTATCATTCACATAATCCATCCATTTTTTCTTCGGTCTTCCGGCGACAGAATGAAGACGTCCAACCACACATCGATGTTATGGCTAGTATTTGGCTAGTATTCTAAAATGAAATTCAAATTCACGTCTCTGCTTGGAATGGCGTTATGCGAGTCCAATAGCATAATCTAAAATCAAATTCAAAAATTCAAACTCAAGTCGTTGTTTGGGATGGCACTATGTGGGTGCAATAGCATATTCTTAAATCAAATTCAAACTTATTTGTACTTGGGATGGCACTATGTGGGTTCAATAACATATTCTAAAATCAAATTCAAGTCAACTCAAGTCTCGGCTTAGGACTGACTATGGTGGTTCAAAATCACCATCTTTCTCTAAATGTACTCAAGAATAAAGTTCAAATTAGATTTCAAAATACGAACTTATGTTTACACTACATGAGCACAATACTATCTGTTTCCTAAGTATGTAAGTACATGCAAAACGAGCTTTTTTAATCGTCACACAGTACGAATATGCTTGTGATAGCTTTGATATAAAAAAAAAGACATGATAAATTCACTTTTTGTCAGAAATATATTATAGGTACTGAAATATAATTCAAAATGATTCAACATGACCTAACTTACCTAGTATAATTTAATCTAACATGACATAATCTAATTTTAATTATATTTTTTATACATGTATAGAATTATATAACTATTTGTTTTTAGAATTAGTTTATTTTTAGAATTAGATTGTTTGTTTCTATTTTAAATCATGTTTTGAAATATATTAATTATAATCTAAGAACTGAAGCCATTTTTAATTCGGACTTTTGAATTGTATAGTATTATTTATTTAAATAAAATTACATTTATTTGTGATTTATTAATAACGTTTTTGAACGGTATAAAATTAGATATAGTGAATAAATCAATATGAATACAATAGGGAGTTAATCTCTTTTTTGAAAAGAATCTTAATTTGATCCTTGCGTGTCAGTAAACCATATAGTAAAAATATAAAAATTTTATACACTCGTTAAGTACTATAAAAATTGCATTAAAATTTAATATTTTCAAATTTCGCGCGTAATTAGACGAAGGCGCCGCACGAGTTGTTACTCTGTAGCGATGACGTCAATACGGCATGTAAATAATAAACAAAGCTCTCTGTTTGATGCTATGTATATCCATAATTTAAAAATGAGTTATTATCTTTTATATATAAACAACTAATAAAGGAATAATAATAAAAGAGTAATACTGACATCGATGTTTTAATACTTCGTAACTCGGCAGAACAAAAGTCGGGATTTGTAGCAAAAAAATTTCGACCATTAATTGCATTTATTTTTGGTAAATTCATACTATCTCCTTTTACAAAACTACTTTCCATAGTGTGATTCACGTGCGATTTCAATTTAACTTACGTATTTATAACGTTCTCTTACATTAAAAAAGCAACCTACAAACTTGTTTTTTTATTGTTTTGCGGCTTTATACGTACTATGATACATAATGACATTGACACGCATAAGCTTACAGTACCTTATGACGTCACGACATGGCGGCCTATGTTTCGCTCTTGTTTTACGTATACATTAAAAAAGTGAATACTTTCAAACTCATTTTTATATTATTTTTATTAATTTATGTACTTAAACATGATGGTTCCGACTACTAATGCATAAGCTATCATAGTTATATGCTTTTAGATCTTTTCTAATATAGAGGGAAGTACCCTATTGTAAAGCTATCGAGTAATACTGATACAGTATTCTAAAAAAATATTGCTAATGAATTTTGAGTGCACCCTTTGTACAAGCAAATTGGCGGGCAGCCCCCGTATATAATATCCGGCGTTACGTGCAGGAAAGGGAGAACTATTTATAACTTTGTTCTTACACTTGACTTGAGTCGGTCGCATGCGAGATGTAAGATAGTATGCCTTCTATGGTCGCGCTTCATTTTGTAGTATGCTTACTCGTAGAACTAATATCTTATTTTGGTTGCGATTTAATAATCTGTATCTTAGGTTAAGGATAGCATAGTTTCTTTTGTTTTTCTTCTATGGGATATCATTATGTGAAAGCAAAGGCTATTATGGCCATACAGCCACATCTTCTGTATTCTTTCTCTTGTTGTTATTTTTCTTGCGTAGGTTTCGCAAGTTTATTCTAAACGTCATACACACCATAAAAAAGTTATTGTAATGATTCTTCATAAATGAACAAAATAAAAAAAATACCACATCACAAAATGTATTCGGACACATTTTATGAAGCACTGAAATAAAAATTTAACTTGTCAAAATTGCTCGCCATACGATATCATAGTTGACATTATACGTCACAAGCAGTGCTTTTATTTTGCAAATGGCGATCAATTACCAAAAACGCGAAGTCATCTAGGCGGTGTTGTAAAATTAAGTAACTTTTTTATTGTAATTTTATTATTATTTATTTTATTTGGCTGTGGAATTGTGTTGCACGTTGACTAGAAAAAAAAAACAATAATCGTCGATTTCACAGCCAAAGATTTGCAATTTAGCTCAGAATTTATTTGTGTAATGCAATTTAGCTCAGAATTTATTTGTGTAATTAAAGTGCTGCGCAACTCGTATAGTATTAAGTTTAATAGGTGGGGAGTATAGGAGTTTATATTACGTGTATGTAATAAACTCCTATACTCCCCACCTATTATAAGTAGAAAATAATTTAAATGAGGACAATCTAACAAAAGCACGGTCGGATGCAATTGGATGCAAGCGGATCAAGCATGGACGAAAATATACTAATAAAAGAGTGGTGCTTTTATCCAAAAAAATAACTAGATGATCATTGAATAGAATAAACAGAATTTTGTTTGACAGTTAATTAAAATTGGTCAGTTAATAAAAATAAAAGGTTAG
This sequence comes from Scirpophaga incertulas, assembly GCA_036419045.1. Classification (NCBI taxonomy): domain Eukaryota; kingdom Metazoa; phylum Arthropoda; class Insecta; order Lepidoptera; family Crambidae; genus Scirpophaga; species Scirpophaga incertulas. Next base: position 3,047,788 of record CM071647.1, on the reverse strand, counting down.
AATCAACATAACACAATATAAGCAGACAGTTAACATTTAGATCGGGACCATAACCCAAAAAGTATGTACACATAAGAACTTTTTAAATATTTTCAATAATAATTATACGAGATACATTACATAATTACAAAATGTATACCACGCCGACTATACAGTATATATATATATACTAGTCGGCGCTGCAAATTAAATTAAAAGTAGTTTAATGATTATCACTTGTCTTCCGTTAATTGTTATTATTTTGTGAAATAATATTCAATAGTGTTGATGAGTTAAGATCATAAGTTTAGATATTATTAAAATTTGTCAAACTACTTAGAACTAAGTTCTTGATTCGTTACAAAACTTTAATTTGCCTCTTTTTCTTAATATGGTAAGTTTAAATTAATATTTCGATTTATAAAAAGGATGTGCGATGTTGAAGATGGCGCGGCATGCGTCGTAAAGAATCTTTAATATTTTCATTTATTGTTAAAATAGGTAATAAAATTAGACGCAGTGTTTATAAAAAATAGTTAATGCTATAATGAGTTTACATAACATTATTTAAACGAGAGAAATTTATTTGACTATATTTAAATAACGGAAGTACGCAGAAACAATTATGTGGCGACTTCCTCAATGAAGTCTAAAAACAAAAAGTTAACGTTATAACTAGAGATCGGATAATCGGATGCATATTTAATTAAAGTTAATTTTTGGCTCACAAATTATGGAAGCGGCTTTTTAAAATACATTTTGTTAAATAAAAATCCCGGGAAAATACGGGACTGCAAATTTAACGTAGTGATATTGTTTGAAAATTACTAAATTAGCACGTGGTATTTATTTTCAAAAAACCGACACTCCGAGTTCATTTATACAACTATGTATACGTATTTACATGAAGTTTAGTTTCAGTTCCCCGTGCGATTTAGGAATGTACGATTTATTACATGAAGAGTGTTATACGAAAGTAGTGAGCTAGTTTGTCTAAAACAATAATCAATTAAATAAAACCTTCATGTTATGTCGTTTTTAAGCTCATTTTACCGACTAGTTCTGCATTACCAAAATGTTCTACAGTACCGGAGTTCCGGGATTTTTATTTATGGAAATAAAATAAAAAGACAGTTCCATACTTTGTCAAAAACTAAATTACGTAAATAAATAAATATCCGGCTATCCAATTCCGCAATCCCGGGATTTTTATTTAACAAAACAATAAAAAGCCGTTTCCATACTTTGTCTTAAAATAACTTTAGGTAAATATGCATCCGATTATCCGATCTCTAGTTATAACTTGAAATATTGGCGTTCGTGTAAAATTAAATAACTTGTGATTCATCAAACTATCTGTGTAAATTGTTTATAATGGATAACCAAAACGGTTTACGATACACATTGCGTATAAACTGTTTGATATATGTAGATTATCTGTGGAATTTTATTATATTTTCAAATAAGATTGCATAGTCTGTAGAATTTTATGAAAACTATGAAAATTGCTTCGAAATATTTGTTTATGTGTTATTCAATTCAATTCAATTCTAAATCATTTATTCAGTCTGGGCTGTTACAAGCACTTGTGAATGTCGAAAAGCTACGCCATCGGTTCGCAAATCTACGGCGGGAGACCTTGCACTGAGAAGAACCGGCAAGAAACTCAGCAAGGGCTGTTTTTTTCCCTGTATTAAATAGATACAGAGTCGTCAGTTTGGAAAATGACTTCAATATTGATAATTCATGAAGTCACTTTCCATTACATAATATAATTAATAAAAAATTATTTTGAAATCATGCCTATATTAGGAATGCCGTGTCATACAGTTTTAAAAGAATATATTAAAGTTAAATTAAAATTATAATAAATACGAGTAGTACCCAGTAGAGCAAAGAGCAGACTCATATCCGCTGGCAGCGCCCGTTCACGAGCATGACGCATGAACCAGCCATCCCTTCGCTCAACCATGTTTTAGGGAACGTAACGACCCGCCTCACACGACACTGCCGAAGAGATTTTAATGAGAGTATGACTACCCTTAAGCCACAAAAGGATACAAATTACCAAAAGCAGGTACCCGTGTAAATTATCACAACTAAAAAAAAAAACAACCGCAGGACACGCGCATACAATCATTTAAAAACTAGTAATCATTTATTATGATACAAGTAACAAAATGTTATTATAATAGTTACAGTTAAATATACATATTATTATGTTACACAGTTACCTAAGAATTTATTAACAATTTGTTCATTTCAACGAGCGAGGGTTTTTTAGTCCCAGACACTTCGATCATCCAAGTAATCCTGGACTCGATAATATCCTTTGCTCATCAAAGTTTTACTCGAGTTTTTAGTTTATTAAAAGGTAGATTAACAATACTGTGTGGTAACTTGTTATAAAAAGTTATACATTTCCCCAAGAATGAGTTTTGTGTTTTATGTAATCTAAAATTTGGAACAGCAAGCTTATTTTTATTTCTTGTATTTAATTTATGAACATCGCTATTCTTAATGAAATTTTTGTAATATTTGTGTACATAGATTATATTTTCATAGATGTACTGCCCCGCCAATGTTATTCGGAGAATTGCTCATTAGTCGTACAAAATAAAAGATGGCGAAATGAGCAAGAGAAGTTTTCAACCTTTGATCGATGTTGTAACATCATTTATTTAAAAAAATATTTTATGAAATATGATTGAATCCTACGTTTATAAACTAAAAATAAGCTTAACCTAAAATAAAAAAAAAATACTTCACACATATTCCTGTGCCGCGACTGTAACCACTGGTTGTAGCGTACCTACACCACAGAATTCCCGGTTGTATTAAGATAATGGGTCTTATTATGGGTTGTTCAAAATAGTACTATCAGTACAAGCTAGAAGAAAATATGAAATACTAGCCGTGCCCACGAATTCTTCCGCGTGGAATCGTAATTTTAGGTAGACTTATGACTGAAAGTAAACATTTCCGTCATACATGATTTCTGTGTAGCTTTAACCATTAAGTTTGCACACGCGACGCCTAAAAAAATGGAGTAACTTCTCCTGTTTTACCAACATTTCCCTTCACTGCTCTGCTTCTACTGTAGCGTGATGAAAAGTATACTATAACCAGCTCAGGAGTATGAAAAATAATTGTACCAAGTTTCGTTAAAATCCGTCGAGTAGTTTTTGTTTCTATAATGGGTATACCGACAGACAGACAAAAATTTTACTGATTGCATTTTTGGCGTCAATATCGATCCGTAATCACCTCCTGATACTTATTTTGGAAATATATTTCATGTACAGAATTGACCTCTCTACAGATCCCAACTAATATTATAAATGCGAAAGTAACTGTCTGTCTGTCTGTTACGCTTTCCCGCTTAAACCTCGCAACCGATTTTGATGAAATTTGGTACATACTATCTTTAGACCTAGAGACAGAATAAATGCTAAATTAATTTTCAAAAAAAGGGATGAAGGGGTTGAAATAGAGGTTGAAAGTTTGTATGGGATTTCTTAATTTTAAAAGATAAAACCATGAAACTCTATATTTAAGCACTTGATAAGAAATCATTAAACATATGTTCTAGCATTTTTGAAATTTCGACCAGCTAGTATGCATGCAAGTTCGTCAAATATAACGTCCATAAGAAACAAAAAATCGTTTGTTCTAGCATTTTGAAATTTTTATCAGTGTGGGGGTGAAATAGCGGTTGAGACATAAGGGACCAGGATTGATAAAAACTAATTTACACGGACGAAGCCGCGGGCGGAAGCTAGTTTATCATAAGTACAGATGTATTCCTACAACCTTACATCTTTATATATCTTATCTATGAGTTGGAATTTATATTAAACCGACATTTCAGTACAGGGTATAAGGTAATTTATATTATACTAGCGACCCGCCCCGGCTTCGCACGGGTGCAGTGAAAAAATGATTATGGTGGGTTATCCCTAAGAGATAGACATATACCATCGCGGACTTTTTTGTGGATTTTTGTAAGTTGTACAATACTGTAGTACATTATTTTGGTCTATCTCGTAGGGTTCAGCCAGCGTTTGCAATATAAGCGCAAAAAAAGTGCTTATTTACGACATCACATTAGAAACCTTTAAATTTATCAGTGTTTCTCTACTATATTATGCATTTATTATACATACAAACCTTCCTTAAGAATCACTCTATCTATTAAAAAAACCGCGTCAAAATCCGTTGCGTAGTTTTAAAGATCTAAGCATACATACGGACATCAGCGAAAGCGACTTTGTTTTATACTATGTATTGATCTCGCGATGTATATAAAAGATATTTTAAGTGACGTCACTTACATGTTACATTTGAACTTAGGCCCCATTTTATAGACTAAAAATAGTTTTTATAAATTATTAAAAGCTTGCTAGCTAGTGCTCGCGACTTTTAAACATTTAAACATACTAGCTTTCTGCCCGCGGCTTCGCCCGCGTGGATTTCGGGATTGGGTCTATAGAGGGTTAAGGGTCATAGCTTTTGCCCACGGCTACATATGCGCGGAAGTCAGTTTATAGTGCGAGGGCTTTATCGCGCTTCCCGTGGGAACTATCCGTTTTTCCGAGATAAAAAAACCGCAATACCTTGCTCAAGAATCACTCTATCTATTGATGTAAGCCGCACGAAAATCTATGCAGTAGTTTTTGAACGAAGCCATTATTGCGCATCCCGTGGGATCTGTCAATTTTCCGGGATAAAAAGTAGCCTATGTTACTTTCATCCCTTCAACTCTTCTTTCATCTCCACGTAAAAAATCACGTCAATTCGTCGCTCCGTTTTACCGTGAAAGACGGACAAACAGACAGACACACTTTCCCATTTATAATATTAGTATGGATTTTGAAATAGTTCACCATACTGAGCGCCATGAGATATGGAATTCTTGTTCACCTTTGTTGTAATTACAGTAATATCCCATCCATACAAGAAATAAAAATAAAATAGGCTAGTTGACAAAATTTGGAAATTCGTTTTAAACTATAGTTTAGTATCTATTTTACCCCTAATATATATTATTTTTAGAAAAATATGCCTTTTTCATAAATATTTTGCTTTTTTAGAAATGAACTTATAATTGACTTCGAAAAAGGCCAAGACTGTCATGGCGTCTTGAATGACGTCACTCCTCGCGAAACAATCGAGTTTGTTTATGTCAGTCGACGAGATCATTATAATAAATAATGAATCCCTCTTATTATAAATACTGTATAGTGCCCCAATGTAAAAGCACAACGATAAAAACGCCAAACAAATTATTTATATACAAAATCTGTGTTTGCTGCGAAAAATTTCCCAAGCATAACGGCGTCAATTTTGGGCAAATTACTGTTGTTTGCTTTGGTAAATCCTGATTCCATGGCAAATGTCCGTATCTTTTAAGACTAAACTTAAAACAAACTGTATTAATTTAACAATAGTCTCTGAAAACGAAGTGTATCAAAATAACCTGTCCAATGTTCACTGACAGCACAGATTAGATAGATGATGTACAGCTACACTACAACCGGTGTTTCGCGAGGCGTGACGTCACGCTTCTCTGATTGGTGTTTAATGTCACGTGATTAAATAAGTAATTTTGCCGATTTTAATTTCCAAAAATATTAGTAATCTTATATTATTTTAATACAAAAGTTGTTTTTTTGTTTACTACATAATTATCATGATTAATCACTAGAAACTCTAAGCCATCCGATTCATTCTTAGTGGAAACAAGCCTGCCGTTCCAATGTACAGGCTACAAAAAAACTAGAGGTTCGTTTATGGGCAATTTTACAACAAGATACCACATAGTGTAGCTGAATTGTCTTTTCATAAATTCAAGGTACATGTTAAAGAGATGTTAATGAGTAAGGGCTATTACAAAGTCAATGATTATTTGAATAATGCCAGTGTTTGGTGTTGATTTGAAGACATTACATTCTGAAGTGTAAATATTTGCTTTCCCTTATAAATTGTAAACGTTGCATGGCACGTTGTATGGCAACGACATAATTTATTGTAAATGTTGCTGAGAATCCTCAAAAGGAGCATGAAACGTGTCCAGGATACCCCCGCAACGGCAAGTGTCACGGAGGTCATGTCGGAATCCGCGCGACCAGGAGACTTATTTTTGAATTACGAATGCGATTTCGAAATCACCGCTGACTAAATAGTCAGCGGTGACTTTGAGGTCACGGATTCCTAAACATCCAATTTTTGAAAGTCGATCGCAGAGCTGCCAACATAGATAAAGTACACACATAAATATAAGAGTTTGGTTCCACGCAGAATGTAGCCGCTGCCGATTATTGTCGGCTTAACTATTATGGTTATTATATATATAATATATGCTACATTCATATATATATGTATGTATATATTATAGGTATATAAAGGTTATATTTATATATATATGTAAATAAACCTTTAAATACCTATAATATATACATACATTTATATATGAATGTAGCTTATATATATATATATATATATATATGCTACATTCATATATATATATATAGACTAAAAAATCAAACAAAACACAGATAACATTTCCACAAGTATGACTTGATTACGAGTGGGTGAGGGCACTCGTAATGAAATCACACCTGTGACTAAGGTAGTCACATCAGTGATATTCAAAAATAAGAATTATTGAAAATCGGTGATTATTAGTCACATCTGTGATTTCGAAGTCGCATTCGTAATTCAAAAATAGGTCTCCAGGAGACCTATTTTTAACCCCCGACTCAAAAAAAGAGGGGTGTTATAAGTTTGACGTGTCTGTCTGTCTGTCTGTTTGTCTGTGGCATCATAGCTTCCGAACGAATGAACCGATTTCAATTTAGTTTTTTTTTTATTACAGGTCATTACTTTTGACAAGACTAGTGACGAAGGGGTAAAACCACCGTTTCAGTCGACAAAAAAACAGAAGATCAACAGGAAGCGTGTGTCAGATGAATATTCTACTATCGTTACCATCATTTTAATAATAAAAACGATAAATTTATTTTTGACGTTATGTAATTATGAAACGTGTAATTTTTTTATATTACTTATAAATTTTTCAATAGAATATTGTTATTATTAGTTGATGTTCTATTAATAATGTATTGACAGCTCCACGATTGGTAAGTTCGAATTTATCTGTCACAGCCAGCACCCGCCTAAATTTTGTCTGTCAAGATGATCTACGGGCGAGTGTTCCTAGACATGTTTGATGAAAATCGATTGAGCCGTTTAAAAGTTATGGAGAGTTAAAGTGGGGAAGAAAAACCGAATGTCTGCAAATATGCTCAAGTGGGGTATCAAATGAAAGGTACATCACAAGACAACAACTTTTATAAGTTTGATGAGTCTGTTTGTCTGTGTGTCTGTGGCATCATAGCTCCCGAACTCCCGAACGGATGAACCGATTTCAATTAAGTTTTTTCAAAATTACGAATGCGACTTCGAAATCACCGATTTTCAATCATTCTTAATTTTGAATATCACTTATGTGACTACCTTAGTCACGGATGTGATTTCATTACGAGTGCCCTCACCCACTCGTAATCAAGTCATACTTGTGGAAATGTTCTCTGTGTTTTGTTTAGAGAACATATTGACAATGAGAATGACAATGAGATTTTTCAGTCTATATACCTATAATATATATATATATATATATATTATATATATATATATATATATATATATATATATATAATATATTTATTTATTTATTTATATATATATATATATAATAACCATAATGGTTAAGCCAGCAATAACAGGCAGCGGCTACATTCTGTGTGGAAAGCGAACTCTTTACATTTATGTGTGTATTTTATCTATGTTGGCAGCTCTGCGATCGATTTTCAAAAATTGGATGTTTAGGAATCCGTGATCTCAAAGTCGCATTCGTAATTCAAAAATTGGTCTCCAGAGCGGTCCGGCCACATGACCTACCGACTAAACTCAGCCTAGCCTTGGCCATAAGGGCCCTACGGCTTGAATGGAAATTGGACGATTCAAATGAGCTTTCTATAAAGTCATAATTGAATAAAGTTAATTTTGATTTGATTTGGTAAGACGAAGGCAAACGAGGTGACGATCATGGCTTACCTCTCCGGTAGAGGTTATCTGAATAGCGAGGGTTCAGTTCCATAAATCAAAAAAGATGCTACTCCATTGGTTCACAAGTTTAAGGACTATTTATATTTTTATATTCTTTTTATGATTGAGGGTATAATTTTTTTTTTATACAGACAGCGGTGACTCTCTATACGGCACGTATTGTCCGGAGATTTCTCTCTCTGCAGCCTTTACTATCAGTAGCCTGGGCCTTACCTCGCGGCATACTAGGTTTAAGTTGCTTAGAATGCTTATGTTTTATATATGTTCTAATAAATAATAAATCTATATTAAATATGTAATATTGCGTGCATTAGTCTGTAGTTACTAAGTTGATTAAAAAAAACAAGGTCAACATATTAAGTTAGCGCCATGTCACCCCAATCGCTTCCGTCAAGCGAACAAAGACAATCATAGAAGCGCATTGTTGCTTTGTAAATTTCGCGCGCTTTTAACCAAATTGAACACAAATCAAAATGGCGGTTGAATTATTCAAATTGTTTTTCGTTTGAAGGACGATGTTCGTTTCCTCACGTATTAAGTCAAATACATTATTTTGTTGAGAATGCAAATTATAATTCTTAAAATAAAATTGAAATGGAATATTAAAGTTTAGTTAAAATTACTTTTTCTAATTGCACTTGATCCGACTATAATAATTTAGGTAAGCAATTGTTGTAGTTTATCTTATCTTCTTCTTCTTCTTCTTATATATAAAAATAAATTGCGAAATATGTTGGTAAGCGCATAACTCAACCACGCCAATTTGGCCAATTCTTTCTTAAAGTGTTCGTTGAAGTTCAAGGATGGAAAAATTCGACAAAAATACAAGGTCAGAAATTATCAGGAAAACCCTAAAACAGTCTTTGTTCCCGTACAAACGTTTTCTAACGAAAACGTACAGTCAACTTGAGATTTATTGTTATGTAAAGTTCAAGTAGGTGTCTTCCTAACTCAAAGAGTTAATTTGCCTAATAATGTAACCTTCCCCATAATGAATGGATCTCGTCATGGTGATGCTGAAGCCTTGATTCTTATGTCTTCTTGACTTGTAGTTAGGACGACTGCTCCCTCAGGAGATGGGGATTGCAAGGGAAATTTTTAAACGGACGTTTTTTTCACTGTTATGAATAAAATAATAGATTTTATTTTTTTGTTTCACTCAATTATTAATTTTGTATTTTTACCTATTTCTATTAAATAGAATTGAATTAAAATAATTATAATATTTACCTAATAAACAATAATTATAATTGCAAACATAATTAAATATTTTTTAACGTTCTATTAATAATAATTGTATATATTATTATATGAAAGTCAAGGAAGCTTGGGAACTATGTTGTGATAGTAGCGAGTGGAAACCTATAACCTCTATGGGGAAAAGCACGAATAAATGCTTTTGTAAAACAATCTTTATTTAATTTACATATTTTTAAAATAATTTAAAATGAATTGCGCACAAATAATATACATAATGTATTATTGGATATGTTTTATATTTTTCTCTACAATTTTATTTAATACAATTATATAATCTATACTAATATTATAAAGCTGAAGAGTTTGTTTGTTTGTTTGAACGCGCTAATCTCAGGAACTCCAGTTCAGATTAAAAAAGATCATTTATCGAGGAAGGTTTTAGGCTACATAACATCACGCTGCGACTAATAGGAGCGAAGAAATAATGGAAAATGTGGAAAAAACAGGGAAAATTATTCATCTTTGAGGGCTTCCGTTGCGTGCGCTACGAAAACGGTTTAAGATACCAAAAAAATATCTATGAAAGAATTATTCCTCTTGAAATGATCTTAAAAAATATCCGCGACAGTATATGTTTTTCTTTTAAGATTAACTCACTAGTATCGTTTTTATGGTAATCAAATTTGGATATGTCACGTTGTCAAGATCGGGTTGCGGAGAAAACCAATATATGTTCTTCTGCCACAAGAAAATAAAACTGAAAATATAATTTACGCAGAAGCACTTTAAAATAATCAAAAACTTAAAACTAAATTGTCTAAGATAATAACAGAAATTGCCGCGGACAAAGTCGCGGGTAACAGCCGAGGTGGTTGTTTGCAAAAATAAATATGATGCTCAAAATAACTATTCCACGCGGACGAAGTCGCGGGCACAGCTAGTAATTAATGTTGGATGAAGTGGAGGGAGCTCTCTGCGGTTCTCTCAATAGAAGAATGCCCATCCGTACATGACGAGATCTGTACTCGACATAAATACCCAGCCCAGAAAACGCGATAGACCCCGCCTTAAGTGGATAGGTGGATTTTAACAGAGACCTGAAAAATAGACAACTAACACCCCAGACGATCCAAGACAGATCGTCTTGGCAAAGTTTGACCAGAAGGAACCCCAAGTAAATGGGAACAAGGCCAGGCAGAAAAAGAAGAATATTATAATCAAAATGATTTTTTTTTCTTCTAGACTGAGTCTCTGGCATCAAAAATATTTTCTTAAAAATGTATTATTTCTCATTGAAGAAAATGTATTTTATTGGGTTGGTTATTTTTTTTAGACTTATTAATTTTTTTTGAGAATATAAGTTTTTGTTTTGTGGAACGACTCTGTCAATGGACAACTCATGGGATCCAGATGAAAATCAACGTTGGCTTCACTTACTTCAAGCTGGGGTATTAGGTTCTTTTTTACATCGGGTCGCCGGCGGGCGGGAAGTCGCGACTGCTACGGCGACCCGGGATGGACCACGCCCCTTCCGTGGCCGGGGGGCGTCGTCGGTGGAGGAGACCGGGGGTGGTAGTGTAGCCTCCCCCGAGGAGGGCTACCCTCTAGGCAGGGGACCGGAGGCTGGGGGTTCCCGGAAGTAGCTTGATGTTCCCGGGGGCTCCCTACATGCCTGAGGAAGGCCATCCCTGAGGTTTTTAGTGGGTAGGCCTCCCCCTTCTGGGGAGGAGAGCTCCACATAACCGCCGGCTCGCCACAGCCGGGGTATGCAATTTAATGCATTTTCCTCAGAGGAACAAAAAAAAAAAAAAAAAAGGTTCTCTTTTACAAAGCCGCATGACGAGACGCCATTGTCTTAAAATTATAATCCATTCTTGTTTCTGACTTTGATGTTTTACTTATTCTATGTTTGTGTTTTACTTATAACATTAATTTACATTGCACGACGTCTCGTGCCTATCAGTGTGAATAAAGAATTTGGAATTTACCTAAAATAATACTAAATTTAAAAATCCATATTTCTGATAAAAACATGAAGCAAATGGAATTGTCAGAGTAGTCGCTGCTAGACGCTTAGGCTGGATTTATTTTAATATAATTTTTACAAGAAGACTGAACCCGCGTCTTGCACGAAACCACCAACCAACCAATATCGAATGAAAGTCAAAAACACCGTTAATTTGCTTTAATTATTGCCATTCACCTTGTGGATTACCACGCAGTTAATACATATCGTCCACATAAATCCTTCTTTAACGTACCGCCTTAACTTTTGACCTTTGGCATAACACGCCACATTTCCTTTGCATTAAAAAATAAAACTCCCCTTACAATGAGCACTCGACAATAGTTCTTAATGGGAAATCTTAGATATGGTATTCGTTTGAACACAATTTTTATACTACCCGGCCTTGTTCTTGGCATGTGCGTGCAAGTGCTTGCCCTTTTGTGTTGATTTGAATTTGGAATTTCGGCGGCCATTTTGTACATACCATGTGTATGGTGTGAAATCAAATACCAGTTTCTTTATAAATAAATGAATTTTAACGATTTAGTAGAGCGTGGGTGAAGTGTGTTTATAAATATTGAGCTTTAAAAATAATAATAATTATAGACACTTATTTTCCGCTAATTCCTTTCTCTGCTAACTCCAACACCGTTTACTTGGACCTACATACTATATTTATGTTTATTTAAAGTACATATATACCTCTCTGCCGCAGATACAAATTTCTATATCCTTATCATCATAGTTGGTCTGATTTTTGGGGGGCTATTTATTGAATATTGATTCACTTCCTGCCGTAGTTACATCAAATAGAGACATCGAGAAGGTAGGTGACTGAAGGTCTTCCCAAAGTCTTCAAATTACTACCAAAATCAAAATAAAATCGTCTCTAATCATTTTGACTTGTAATGACAATAGTTCTGTGCAACTGTGTATAAGTCTTTGCCTACATCCATAGTGCAGATAGAGATTAGACCGACTAAGTGCACTCAACACACACTCGTTAATTTCGCTTATTGAGACTTTAAAGTTATTATTATTGGATGTGAAATTATGACTTATCACATTTGTTGCGTTTTCCCGAACGCCCGTTATTTGCTTATATTATTTAATTATATAATAATATTGCTTACCGGTCCGTAGTTCTGGCTTTGCTTGAACTGTGTTTTGTGTGTACTAATGTGCCCTACCGTATGTGGTTATAAATATATATCATATATTACAATACTTGTAGTATAAAAATAGGAGAACGCGTGGCCGACCACTTTTCCAATCCAAATGTAAATGTAAATGATCAATTATTAATCCGCCGTAAATATAACTCAATAAAAATGCCGTGAAAAAATCCGAAGTGACAGTCAAGTGCCGAAAACCATAATGTCAAAATCTTTTTTTTTATTACTTTTTTAAATTTCCTTTTCCGCGGTCCGAAACTCATAAGTCCTAAACAATCCCCCACCCCGAGATGAGCAACCCTCATCTCGCTAGTCTACCGGTAGACGGGACAGGGTTGCCACCGCACGGCGCATCACAGAGTCGCCGATCGAGACCTCTGCGAACCGAGGTACACCGTCAGAGCCTGGATAAAGCTTCAAAATGCGTCCTCTACGCCAACGTAGAGGAGAAAGATTTGAATCCTTAATCAGGACAAGATCCCCTACCCGTGCAGGAGCCGTTTTATCTGTCCATTTCAGCCGCTGCTGCAACATGTGCAAATACTCCGAATAAAACCGTTTATTAAAATTTTGTGACATCTGTTGCAGCATTTGAAAGCGAGAAAGTCGACTCAGTGGTACATTCCCAAAGGGATACTCAGGGAGAGCTGCAAGGGGCTGGCCGATGAGGAAATGACCCGGTGTCAAAACCTCCATATCGTTGGGATCCGAAGAGAGTGGGCATAAAGGCCGTGAATTTAAAGTTGCTTCCACTCTGTAAAAGACCGTAGTAAGTTCCTCGAACGTAAGAACCGTTTCCCCAATAACACGTCTCAAATGTGTCTTAGCCACCTTCACGACAGCCTCAAAGATGCCTCCCCAATGAGGACATCCAGGAGGATCAAACTTCCACGTAATGCCCTGAGTAGCCATTGCTTGTCCCAAGTCCGTACTATGTTTCGTTAAAAATTCATGGACCTCCTTAAGATATCTGTCAGCACCCTGATAATTTGTGCCGCAGTCCGACCGTACCAAACTCGGTAACCCCCTCCGTGAAACAAAACGTCCGAACGCCGCGATAAACGCTTCCGTACTAAGCGAAGATACTATTTCTAAATGTACTGCCTTCGTTGACAGACAAACAATACACATAAATAAACTTTGTAAGTCTTAGAGGTCCGCAAGTGAGAAGCCCTGACAATAAAAGGACCAGCGAAATCCGTACCGACACCGTGAAAAGGTCTGGTGACACTAACCCGATCGCTAGGTAGGTCACCCATCATAGGCTGCATGGTGTTAGCCTTTAACCGATAGCAAGGTATACACTTAAATATAACCGATCGGACGCACCGTCGCGCCGATAGTATCCAAAATTCCCGCTGAAGAATAGCAAGCAGTGCCGTACAACCTGCATGCGAGTTAGTAATGTGCCGATCACTTACTATCAACTGCGTCAAGGGTCCGTCCTTGGGCAGCAAAAGGGGATGCCTAGCCGAATACGGCAGCTTCGAGTTGCGCAGCCGTCCGCCAACACGAAGTAATCCCTCGCCATCAATGAATAAGTTAAGTTTCTGTACGGCACCCTTTAACCGACCCGTCATCCGTAACGATTTAAGCTCGTCAGAAAACCGTTCCGATTGTACCCGTCGTACCCAAAACATGAGAGCAGTACGCCGTTCGCCTGCCGTCAGAAACAAAGATGTATTTCTTGCAACCGGTTTGCGAGTATTCGTTATAAACCGACGCATCCATCCCGTAACGGCCAGTAATTTATTAAGAGAGCTAAACCGCAGTAAAAGAGGGTTTGTGACGATTTCTTTCTCCACAGCCATGACACGCACACAGGGCAGCGGATCCGATCCGATTAAAACCGTAGGGGGCCATGACGACTCCGGTGCCGTCAACCAAGCAGGTCCCCACCAAAGGTTATGACTCACCAACGAGGAGGCATAACAGCCGCGAGAGGCCACGTCGGCGGGGTTCAACTCGCCGGGTACGTGCCGCCAATTCAGATTCACTGACGAGTTTTGAATTTGCGAAACCCGATTCGCAACAAATGTTTCCAGCCTATGTACCGAGGTCTGGAGCCACGCCAAAACAATTTGGCTGTCAGTCCACGCATAAACGTTGCCTATGTTAATGTGCTTCCCGAGTGTATCACAAACATGATTCAATAACCGAGTAAGTAACGCAGCTCCCGAGAGCTCCAATTTGGGTATGGTTTGGCGGTTGCGTATAGGAGCCACCTTGCTCTTCATCGTGATTAGATGTAACGCTACTGAACCATCTGGCTGTATCGTCCGAAGATATACGACTGCCGCGAAACCCGATTCCGAGGCGTCACAGAAACCGTGAAGTGACGCATGATACTTCCCCGGTGGAAGTATTTTACGAGGTATAACAACCCTTCGATAGTGGGTAACTGATCAATAAATGCGAGCCAGTCCGTTAAGAGTTCAGTAGGTAGGGTCTCATCCCACTTAAGCTCAGCCAACCATAACCGTTGTAGAAAACATTTAGCCCAAAATATTATAGGAGCGATCCACCCGTTAGGATCATAGATACGAGCAACCGTAGACAGGACTAGCCGCTTAGTCCATATCTTTTCCGTTATTGTTAAAACCCGAAAGGAAAAGATGTCAGGAACCGGTAAATACTGAACACCTAAAACCGATGTTGAACGAGGAGAGTCCGGATTCTCAAATAACAATGGATCTTGAACGTGATCCGCTGGTAGTCCTTCTAAGAGACGTGGACTGTTCGAAATCCATTTCCGTAGTTCATAGCCAGCCGTTGCCAATAACGCTATGAGCTCGTTACGTAAAATTAAAGCCTCCTGTTCCGAAGATCCACCCGTGATAACGTCATCGACAAAAATTTCCGACTCTAAGACGTCCGCCGCACGAGGGAATCGAACGCGTTCCCGTTGAGCGAGTTCCAACAAGCACCGCATAGCCATCCAGGGGCTAGATTTCAAACCGTACGTGTTTGTGTTCAGTTCGTAGACGCGTAATGGGTGAGACGGGTCCTCGCGCCAAAGAATCAGCTGATACCGTCTATCAGCCTCATCAATCACCGTTTGCCGGAACATCATGCGTATATCCGTCGCGAAGACCACCTGGTGTCTACGAAAGGCCGAAATAAGATCCGAAATATCTTTATGTAGTTTAGCACCCGAGTGCAGGATTTGGTTCAATGAAACACCGTTAGAGGAAGGGGCCGACCCGTCAAACACGACCCGTATCTTACCGCTATCCGATTTAAAAACCGCCGTGATGTGTATGAAATAGTGTTCTTCCGATGAGTAGTCCCTCCGTGCCAGGGACATGTGACCTAATTGTACATATTCCCGCATGAACTCAATGTATTTGTCGCGAAACTCTGTATTCTCGCTTCATGCGACGTTCCATAGAAAGCAGGCGTTTCTCAGCAGTGAGGTAGGACTGCCCCAGCGGTTTGCGAATGCTCACAAAGGGCAACCGAGTAACGAAACGACCGTTCGGTAACGATAAACATTTTCGATAAAATGGCGCTCGCATTCTTCGTCGAGCGGGTCCTTCCGTGAAACCGTGGGTACCTCTTCTGTCTCCCAAAAACGCTGTACTAAATCCGAAAGAGAAACGCCCGTAAAAACCGTATCAGAAACCGTATCATATGCTGGGCCCATAATCATATATCCGTAGTGCGATGGTATAGCAACCAAGCCATTATTATTTAAATTTATAGTGCGTCCGGTGCACAATAATTGACCAAGCACATCAGTACCAAGCAATAAATCAATTTTTCCAATATTTAAAAATTTTCTGTCAGCCAAAGACAGGTGAGAAGCCGAGTTCAAAATTTCCGAAGGTAATTCCACCTGTGGATGTTCTCCTAAAATATCATGCAACACTAGTGCTGTAACTGTAATAACAGGTTGAGAGACCGATTCTCCAACAATGTTAAAGGTACATTGACCATAAACATGTGACACGAGCACATCACCTATGCCACGAACCGAAATATTATTATTAAATATGTATAGGCCTAACCGTCTCGCCAAATTAACTGTTATCATGCAACCTTGCGAACCCGTGTCCGCTAGAGCCCGTGCTCTAACATAAAAACCGTTAATATCACAAATCCTTACCGCAACGGTAGGCAATAAAATAGTATTTAAAAAGGTTGCATTTGGCGAGGCGGCGGCGACTACCTATTCTTGAACGTCACTATGAAATGAAGCATTCACCCGATTAAAAACCTGGGCTGCCGACAGCGCCAGAGGGTTATATGTAGGGGGTCTCGAGCGCCCCAATGGTGCCCGAGTCAGGTGCCAACTGGCATCCGGTGTCCGGTAACCAACCGGATGACCGAAAGATGGCGGCGTGTTCCTCAATCGCGGCCGTTCCGCGAGTGGTGGTGAGAAACCCCTCGCTCTCGCTGCATACGAAGCCGCAGACGCATACTGTTCCGCAGTGACGTCACGGGATTCGTCCGCTTGAATATGCCCTATGCCCGCTGCATAGGGTGCTTGTACCATAGGCCCGGTGCCTCCCCCACCCGTATGTGGAGATGCCTGTGAAGTAGGCCTAAAGCCACCCCCACCCGTATATGGAGGTGTCGCGCGCACGTCCACCCGTCGAGGCGACGCTCGTCCAGAATGAGGAGGTGAAGTCCGTACTTGTCCGCTTTGACCCCCTCCTGAAGGAGAACCAATCCGTGCCGCTGCAGGCCTAACTCCACCATTCCTATTCAGGCATAACATCCCGTGATGTTTGCCGTTACAATGAATACATGGCCGTGCCACTGCACAACTATTAACAAGATGATCCCCTAAACAAAAATAACATAACTTGTGATTTTGCACAAAACGCCTCCGCTGTTGAGGGGAACAATTTATAAAATGTTGGCATTTAGATATAAAATGGCCTATGATGCCACAAAAGGTGCAACCAACCCGCTTGGATTGCAACCTATTATTAATAGTATGGTCCGATGTAGCCATACCTACCCTAGTCCCCCGAGTGGGTGGCCTAATCCTACCCTGACTGAATACAGGTCTTCCCTGACTGGACACAGGCCTCCCAGATGGCCCTGAGGTAGCCGTTGCAGGAGGTGAGCCTACATTGTCAACAATCCGTGCTTCTTCCTCCAAGAAGGTCAAAAGGTCAATAAATTTAGGCAACGGGCTTGCCTCATCTCCGCTTCCATATTTTTGTTCAAATCTTAATTTTAAATCAGAGGGTAACTTATTCAATACAATATGGAGCAACAAGAATGACCACTCCGTTACTGGTAAATTTAATTTCTCCAAACAATTATAGGCCACCTTTAATGGATTTAAAAAATCATCCCTTATAAACATGATATTCCTTAAATAAGGCAAATTTAATATCTTTGCCACATGGGCATCCGCAATTAACCTAATATTTTGATATCTGCCCATCAATAGCGCCCTTGCAGTCTCATAATTGTTATCTGTTATGGTTAAATGTGAAATAACCTGGTGAGCGTCTCCCGATAGACAACTCAACAGATAACTTAATTTTTGTGAGAGTGATATATCCATCCGACAATGTACCAAAGAATCAAAAATGTTAATAAATGACATCCAAGTTTCATACCCACCAGAATACTTGGGCAAATTTAAATCCGGCAATCTAGTATAAATTGAGGCATTACTACTTGACTGACCCTTAACCGTGGGACTACTGGCCAGATCCAGTGTCCTTACCGCCTGAATAATGCTGTCATAATATTCTAAGCATTGCTTGTAGTCTGCCTGAGCTTGAATCAACCTTGCCTGCAAAGTTTCATTGTCTGGATTCATGTCAGCCCTATCATAACACATTTGTAAAGCTTGATCCAGATCCGCCATGTATCTGTTCGCATTTGAAGCCCGCTCTTTCAAGGCCTCAACCCTGTCTGGTCTACTCACCAGAGAAAATGCGCTTACCAACCATTGCAAAATGCGACGAATTTCGTTGTAACCGTCCGACATTTTAATAATTAAAGTAAATACAAAACAAAGAATTTACAAAATAACAGGTCCGTAACCGAAAAGTAAACCACGCTCTGCTACCAAAAAATGTTGCGTTTTCCCGAACGCCCGTTATTTGCTTATATTATTTAATTATATAATAATATTGCTTACCGGTCCGTAGTTCTGGCTTTGCTTGAACTGTGTTTTGTGTGTACTAATGTGCCCTACCGTATGTGGTTATAAATATATATCATATATTACAATACTTGTAGTATAAAAATAGGAGAACGCGTGGCCGACCACTTTTCCAATCCAAATGTAAATGTAAATGATCAATTATTAATCCGCCGTAAATATAACTCAATAAAAATGCCGTGAAAAAATCCGAAGTGACAGTCAAGTGCCGAAAACCATAATGTCAAAATCTTTTTTTTTATTACTTTTTTAAATTTCCTTTTCCGCGGTCCGAAACTCATAAGTCCTAAACAACATTATATTGTATAGTTTCATGTGAGTTACAATGACATAATTATATTATAAAAATAGATTTAAAAACATTATATTATCTGCTTAAATGACAACCTTGACAGATATGAAGATCAATTTTATTTTCCTTCTGGAGAGGAGAGGCTGAGAATCCTCATGGATACTACCGCAATCACGTGCCGCGGTAATTATGTCAGAACCGGAATAATCTACTGACTAAATTCAGCTTGATTCTTACCCATTAGAGCTTTACAGCTCGGATTAATTAATCTATATATCTGCGCATACCTTATAAAACATCTTGTCTTTTAAAGACGCATAACAACAAGAGTAACAATAATAAACACAATACATATATGGTGCACTAACAATTAATGATAGAAAAAACGTATATTTGTTGAGATTGGATCTTTTGTATCCAGATCAGTACAAAGATTCAAATCAGTAAAGTGCTTCATTTGACACTTCTTTTTCATTTGATACAAATTGACATTGTCAATTGTGTAAGCGTCGCGTATCGAATGAAACCGAGATGCAATTGAGCGACGTGATCTGGGGCACGATTCTCATGCAATAGAAAAAAGATCACATTCGTAAAAAAGTTCGAAGTTCGAATTTTTTTCGAATGTAACACAGTTTGTCTATTCTCAAAAGATCACAATCGAACTAGTTCGCATGAACGTCATTCGAACAAAACGAGTGATACGGACCAGTAGAAGTGGACATTCGAATACGAATTTAAATCAAAAGTTGATTGGATATACTTTTTTTTTGTGTTGATTTGACTTTACATAAGAAATGGACCAATTTATTGTATATTTTATTGGTGATTTAGTTCAAGAGTTAGTGGCAGCGAATGCAGAACCGCCGCGACGAAGTGTTTCAACAAATGTACATCCATTTGATTTGAGCAATGCAGAGTTTATTAAACATTTTTCGATTAAATAAGAACCTCACATTAGAACTCATCCAAATGATTGAGCCAGTGATTCAACAGCGATCACGCATTGACAAACAAAGGTAGGCAAAAAAAAATAAAAGAAAAAAATAATTTAAAAAAGATATATATATATATAGTAGAAAATATCGGAAATAAATCATTTTTAATTTCTCGTTTTAAAGTTGTTTACTAAAAAAACTTAAGAGTTTTAAATTAGAATGTCATATTAATAAAATAATATATTTTTAAAAGTAATATTTACGAATAAAATCTTATAGTAGATGAAGCAGTAACAGCGTTTTTATAAATGCTTAATTCTAACGTAATTTATTATTTAATCTATACCTGACGTACTATTTCGCATAGTAATTGTTCTATGGGTGCTCAGAATACGAGATAAACGAAACGTTCGAACTTTTCAGTAGAGCGGAGAAATTCGTATACGAATTTTAATATGGAAAAAATTCGATTGCATGAGAATCAGCTTCCTGAAGCGGAGCGTTCCGAATCTGAACTCGGACTCTGAACTATTTACTTATCTCAATCGTGCGAGCGCCGCGTGCCGATTGAAACCGAGATGCAACTGAGCGAATGATTCATTTGAAGCGTTATTAGAGATTTGAATCAGTGAATCACTGTAAAGATTGTAACATCTCTAGTAACAATATTGCACCAAAAATATAAACATATATACTCACGCGCCTTCCCCACGGGGGTAGGCACAGATCACAGATCCCACTTGCTACGATCCAAACATACTTCCCTAGCTTCCTCGACTTTCATTATTACACGCTCGTCTGTCACGGGTGCTCTGAGCCTGGTCTTCCTTCAGAGTATCTCCACCGCCGTCTTAAACTAAGCTGGGGCTTAGAGGCCCTTAGCATTAGAGGCCCTTTTGCAAAGTAAAAATCGCTAACTCGCGAAATACTAACTATAAATTATATATAATACATTTTTGAAATAAGTTTGTTATGCTCGCTAAATAAGTTATGCTCGCGCCATCCCGCGGTTGGATTACTGCACTAAAATAACATTACTGATTAAGAGGCCTATTACAATTCTACGAGATTAACGGCCGGTTTCTGAAACGCATGTTATGTTAAAACGTTAACACGTTGTTGACACGTTGTTAATCTCTCATTAAATGTTAGATGTATGGATAACAGCTGGTTACTGAATGGGTTTATAGTGTAAAATTATCTAATTGACTATTTTTTGGTTATTTACTCATATATTTGGCGTTTAATAAGAAGTAGTAAACGTGTTAACAGCGTGTTAACATAACATGCGTTTCAGAAACCGGCCGTAGGTATTTCGAAGCGTCCCGACAACTCATTGAAGGTCCAAAATACAGTGTTGACGCTACGACTAAGCGATTTTGATACTTTTCCCAAAATTTTTATATTTATATTTTTATGGAATAATTCGTTATTGCTATATATATCGTATACTAGCTGACCCGCGCCCACTTCGTTGGGTATAATATTATTAATAATCCCCGAAGTGAGCACGAAAGCGAACTGAATTAAACCCGAAGCCATCGCGCGCCGTCCGCTGATGATGATGATGATGATGATGATGACACTCCGCAATAATGTGGCTTTCTATTGGTGAAAGAATTTTTAAAATCGGTGCAGTAGATCCCGAGATTACCCCTTACAATTTAACAAATATACAAATATACAAACACACAAACTTTACTTCTTTATAATATTAGTATAGATGAAGAAACACATTATATGAAGATGATATTATAAATAGGACAGATGATAGGTATTGTTAAAAATAATATTTGTTAAATATTACCTAGGTAGTATGTTATTTAGCAAAAGACGGTTTTAGTTTTAAATTAAAAATAGCTCAGATTAGAAAAAAACTAGTTACCAATTATATGGGAGTATAAATCATCATAAAACATAATCATCTATTTCCCGAATTTCTATCAAATCGATCCAATGATTTTGGTGTGAAAAAGCTTTAGAAATAATAGATAAAAATAATATATAGAATAGAATAACTTTAGAAAAAATATGAAATTCAAAATAAATAACAGTTTAAAAGTGGCAAAAAAATAATTTTAGTTACGTGATCAAAACTGATAATCGCGCTATACAGATATATGCTCAACGGCGCCATCACTTGGGTTCTATTGATATTGGCGCGAAGAAATTCGACATAGCTCCGACTCTGAGGAGCGCTCAAGCTATAATGAATTCGGACGGTTTTTTCTTTACTCGCGGGAGGAGGCAGTGAATCCTCAGTAGGGGCGCGCCACCACAGTGGCCGTCTTAACAACCCCTTGGTCCTCGCACCGGATACCACCCGGTCTACGGCGGGTGGTTATGTTGGACTCTGACAGAAGGCCAGCCTACCAACTAAACACTGCCTAATGCCTTTGGCCGGGCAGAAAGCCTGGGGCCCTATCGGTTTCATCTGAGCGCTCGCCCTCTCAGGGGAGGGGGCGAGGCAGAATTCAGACGGCCTGTGCGTCGCATTTTGTAGTAATTTTGCAGTACATATGGTTTATCGTTTTTATTAAAATAAGATAATAAATTCATGGTTAAAAATATAACATATTTATACCTCATAACACACATTTATTCTGGTATACATCTTATTAATAAATACTATCGTAGATAGAAGATATTCACAGTCAACTTAAAGCGATTTTCGTAGTTTTTTCGTTTAGAATAAGATTTTTTTTCTATATTAAATCAATAATATATCAAAATTCCGAGGCCGCTACAAACTATATGACTATACAAGAGATACAATTATCATTTTTTCAAATGATAATTGTATCAGGGTTTCTCAATTCTCGAGCTTTCTTATATCTCGGAGCACGAGAATTCTCGACCACTGTTTCTGGAGAATTCTCGGGTTGTCGAGATATATGGAAATTTTTAAAAATATGTGTGTTGTAACAATAAAACTACGCTTTTAATGTAATATTCAACAACATTTATCAATCAACAACATTTATTATTAGTTTCAATTGACTTTAACTTAAGTAAGTATATAAATTTTTCATTAAACGAAATAAAATCTAGCGAGATCTTTTGTCATTATATCTACACACAATTTTAGGACTAAATAGTCTTCATCTTTGGGGAAAACAAATAAAATATCTTTTAAAAACAATGCCACCATGTCACCACAATATAATTTAGTACCTTACATTACATACTATATAATTTACTTTAGTCTCTGGCTGTACTACAAACTTTTCTATTAAAATGTATAATTGAAACGACAGTTTTTGAATTAGGTATAAAAATCAAACAATCAGACTAGCTTCATAATTACAATGAATAACAATAAGGTACAGGTAACTTATTTTAGTCCAACTTTCAATATAAATTTTCAATATTTTGTTATATATAGACTTTTGTTACGTAAGTATACTTAAGAATCTAATAAATAATTAATAATCAGACTTATTATAATCACAATTTAAAGAGGGAACTGCTCCAAAAGCTAGCCAACTAGGTATTTTTATTATTTAGGAAATAAGCTTCCAAAAATACGAGGGCATTTAAAGCATTAGCTAATAGTCGGTTTAGTATTAAGTTTTAAAAATTTTTAGCTTAATTTCTCGATTTCTCGACCACTTTTTTCTCGTCTCGAGTAAGGCAAAATTTCTTGGGAATTCTCGCAGAGAAACTCCAGCCACGATCCTTAATGCGTGTGTATAGCGCTTTGAGGCTATTTAAGTAAATATAATTAAATTATGTGGGGAGTGTACCAACTGGGCTTATGGACTGTTATATTTCGATTTTGTTGGTAACGAACGAATCAGGCGTGTATTATCTACGCTGGCTGTGTGGGTTGCTGTGCCTTTGTTTCGAATTTTTTTCGCTGCCGGTGAATGTAATAACTCTCTTTGTCTATTCTTGGACATTCGGTTAACAAACTGTGAATTGTCGTCTGAATTATTTCCGAAACGATGTAATATTCAATCCTTCAATAAAAGAGTATATTTCAATTTAAAATCGCTTACTATCAGATGATCCATTTGCTTGAGCCTGCTTATAGTTTAAAAAAGGCAACAATAAATGTCTTCAAATCTTGTGTAAACATGTTCTTATTAAGTAAGCGTGCTACAACTTATATTACTTATTTATTTATTTAAACTTTATGTATATATATCGGTGTACAAAAGACTTAATGATTTAGGCATTTTCTACCAGTCAACCTTCAGGTGGTGCAGAGATACAAAGAGGTAGATGTACAAAGGACATTAATGCATACACATAAAAGATGTATATAGAATTATAGCTTTTTGGCATTGCGTAGAGATGTAGCTTCTCTCTGCATACTCTATCGCATTTATTACGGAGAATGCTCAGAGGAATTATTTGGACTAATCCCTGCTACTACTTTCCAACATCGTTCCACGCGACAAACCTTCCATCCTCACCATCTCAATACTTGGCAGTCCACCACTGTGCGTTTCTCTAGAAATTTTCTGCCTCGCACAGCTAAACTGTGGAATGAATTGTCGCCTGCAGTGTTTCCGAACCGATGCGATATCCAAACTTTCAAGAAAAGAGCGTACTCCCATTTAAAAGGCCGGCAACGCGCTTGTGACTCCTCTGGTGTTGCGGGCGTTCATGGGCGGCGGTAATTGCTTACCATCAGATGATCCGTCTGCTCGTTTGCCCCCTATCACATAAAAAAAAATAAAAAAAAAATAGAAAAATCCTAATACATAATTAACTTATATATAATACGCTACTACTCTCAGGTTATGTGATGTTGGTAACATTGTCTTTTATGTCATGCTAGACAGCGTGGAGGTTTCTACTTGTCTATGACTTTGGACAAAATGCACTTTCTATGACGCTACTTATTTTATCTCGATTTAGGTTTTAATTGACCTAAATACAGTCCACGTACCTTCTCACGGTCAAACATAAGCCATTATCTTCTATAAAAAAAAATATTTTTTAAATATTCTACTATTTCTTATTAACACGCTTATTCATTTGACATTGATGTCTGATGGAAGGTTATATAGGTGTTTTTATAGAATTCATAATATTTTCCCAATTTTCTTGTAAGACCTTTTTTTGTATCGAACGACCCCGCACGCACTAAACGATCATGTTAAGACTTATCAGTGCCGAGCACGCGATTTGATTTTAGTGATGTGCAAGCGGTTATCGACAATTCACATATTTAATTAAAATATAGCTTCTGGTATTTGAGTTATGAAAATTCAAGGCATTTCCAAAATTACTCACTCCGCTAGTAAGACTACAATGACGGCAACCCGGGTTAAGTAGCCAAGCGCAGTACATGCTTAAACCAAAAGAAATAATTGCCAAATAATACCAAAGTCAAAACTGTGTCGACTTCTGATAAAGAATTCGTAAATTTAAATCATTTTGAACCATATTATGTACAGTACAACCAAATTCAAAAATCAAAATCATCTTTATTCAACATAGACCTTTACAGGCACTTATTGACGTCAAAACAAACAAAACAAAAAAAAGCTTAATAAAAAACAAAAACCTTGTCCGTACGTACGAATAAGGAAAAAGAAATATTAGGTTCGACACCTGTTCGGAAATTGGGAGAGCCTTCTCGAGAAGAACAGGCAAGAAACTCTGAAGGTCTATTTTTTATCTCCTCTTTTCAATGTTAATAATTATAATAATATAATATAAGATACAATCATACCTAATACGATTACAGTCGTATGTATGTTTACATACCACATATAAAAATAATACAATATTATAAATAATGTTGTTACCAAACATGGCTCTATGAATAGTGTCCCTATTCCCAAATAGTGTGATCATTTAGATAGTCACTTACTTTATATAATAACCTTTACTCACGAGTGTCTTTTTTAAGAGAAGTAATTACATTGGTCAGCAATTATAAAATTTGGCGAGCCACCCAAAAGCAGCATTTAAATAATTTGATCAGCATACAAAGATTTTGTTTGCAATAAAAAAAAACAGGCAGCAATTCTTGTTCCGCAACTAATTTTGATAATGGTCAAAAATTAAATCATACATAGGCAGCCAACAATAACATGAGTCTGCATAATAAACATTCAGTCCGCAAAATAACTACTTGAGCGGCAAGATTTCATGATTGAGCGGCAGAAAAACATGTCTATAAGCAGTATATTTGATTGGTATGTTAGGTTAGGTTAGGTTAGGTTTTTTTTTTTTTTATAATAAAGTTTACACCTGCAGACTCTTTGGTCCGCACTTTTTTTTATTTTGGTTAGGTTAGGTTAGGTTAGGTTAGGTTAGGCATGACAAATAAAGTATTTTTGCTACTCTTATATGCAGCACAAAATGCATTTTTTTGCTTACACTCTGAGTGCTTACCAAAATTTTATTAAACATGAGCAGCTGATTGCAGCTTATATAATTAATATGCTGTACAAAAATAATTACAGCCATCCAGAATGACATAAATTGCTGATTGATTTTGAAATGTTTGCTGACCATGAGTTGCTGACCAATTAGCTATTTCTGCTCACCGATTATATTTTTCTGCTCACAGAAATAACAATACTATGCTAACCATTTAATTGACACCCCTTTTTTAATGGATTTTAAATTTATATAAAGGCAAATCAATGACATTTTGCGGAAGTTTATTAAACATAGATATACATTTCCCCAAGAACGAACAGCTAGTTTTATGGAGTCTGAACATTGGAACGGCAAGTTTATTTTTGTTTCTAGTATTCACATTATGCAGATCACTGTTTTTATTGAATTTATTATAGTTTCTATATACAAAAACTAAATTATCATATATATATATTGACTAGCAACGAACTGATAGGCCATAACATACCACCATTTGCTGCATGTTAAGGAAAAACTGTACCTATATATAAACAACGTGCTGGGCTCTGTTATCGTTATTTATTACATGTCAAGTCAAATTGTTACCGCGTTTTCACTACTCCTTTAGAGAACCCTATGTCGACCATAGGGATTACCCGCTGAGTTCTTCTCTTCTCTTTAATATTCTCACTGGCACAGTTTAGGTATATTCACAATCCACGGGAAGGAGGAGGTCACCTATCGATTGACTCAGATACTCACCGGGCACAGCTTCGGTGAGTATCTGTGTCGAATAGGACGGGAGGGATCGACACATTGCCACCACTGCGCATCCGACCTCGACTCGGCCCAGCACACGCTGGCGGAGTGCCCCGCGTGGGCCTCCGAGCGCCGAGTCTTGGTCGCAGAGATCGGCCGAGATCTGTCTCCGCCAGCATTGATTGCGGCAATGCTGGCGGACGAGGGAGGTTGGAGGGCTGTAGCCTCCTTCTGTGAAGCAGTGATGCTCCAGAAGGAGGCCGCCGAGCGGGGTTGGGAGATGGCCGATCCCGCTCGAAGAAGGCGGCGCCGGGCTCGGTAGCACAGCTGCGGCGCCGCCGCGGGTCGCCGGCGGGCGCGAGGAAGTCGCGACTGCTACGGCGACCCGGGATGGACCACGCCCCTTCCGTGGCCGGGGGGCGTCGTCGGTGGAGGAGACCGGGGGAGGTAGTGTAGCCTCCCCTGAGGAGGGCTCCCCTCTAGGCAGGGGAGCAGAGGCTGGGGGTTCCCGGAGGTGGCTTGCTGTTCCCGGGGGCTCCCTACATGCCTGAGGAAGGCCATCCCTGAGGTTTTTAGTGGGTAGGCCTCCCCCTTCTGGGGAGGAGAGCCCCACATAACCGCCGGCTCGCCACAGCCGGGGAATGCAATTTAATGCATTTTCCTCAGGGAAACAAAAAAAAAAAAAAAAGGTATATTCACAATACCGATAATAATAATTTATCGATCTTTTGTCGCTTGGCTTTCAAATTTTGTTTATCGAAAGATCCATGCTTCAATAAATAACATTACATGCATGAAAAAGTGAAAGATTATATATAATATATTATATATATATATATATATATATATATATATATATATATATATATATATATATATATATAATATATATATATATATATATATATACATATATATATATGTGTGTGTGTGTGTGTGTGTGTGTGTGTGTGTGTGTCTGTAAAGTCTAATCATTAATTCACTGGAGTAAACTGACGTTTACGGTGTTACCACTTTATGATGAACAGAAAATAGTGTTGTGACTAGAATATTGAAATCAAACTCATTCATTCAATTTCATTGCGTCCTCAAATTACATTACTCATTTTATTTACTTTATTAATAAATCTTAATCCAATTTTGTTTAATCGATGTATATTAGCATGGTACCTTTAGGGCAAACAGGTGATAACTTTGAAATGGCGTAATTACTCGAATTATATATATGAAATGAAACAAAAATATTCAATGGATAGATTTTTATTCATCATCGTCAGACATAATTTTATCAGTATCGTCGTCGCTGTTAGTGACACTTATTATAAAACTATTTGTCTATTATAAAAGTTTTGTCTAAAATTAAATACAATAACTACTATTACACAGTGGTTAAATGTGTTTTTTTCTTTTAAAAAGATTGCAATAATTAAAGTACTTCCAAATGTTCGAATAATTACAGCTCAAAAAATTGATTTACTCATTAACTGAACGCATAGTTCGGGAACGCTAGCAAGTGAGTGAATTTCATTTTTTGTATCTGATAGAATTCATGTACCTATATTATAATTAATTGAGTACTTTTTTTTTATTAAACGTTGTTACTGACTTTGTGTGAGTGATCTGAATAACAACGAAGGGTGAAGTCCTTATCGATTTATTCAATTCATCCAATTATATTTGCAGGTCACCTCACTAGTACGATAAATATGGCAGAATGATTTTACAATGTGACATTAGCATCTGTCAGTTTACTCCAGTGAATTAATAATCAGACTTTATGTATGTATGTGAATATGTTTATAAATATATATGTAGATTTAATTACTATAATAGTTGTAGTTTTTATTGTACCCAAATGTTGTATCATCATATTGTTTCCTATCGCAGGTCTGCTGGTAGAAATTTCTTTAGAAATAAGCAGCACCTATGTACCTCTTGATTCGTATTGTTTTTTCTATATGTTGATATGTTGTGTACATAAATAAATAAATAAATATAATAATGATTCGTAACTGAAAATCATTTTTGTAGACTGTTGTGCATGGTGACGTCATCAAACAACAAATCCACACAATTTAATTAACACGGTGAAAGTATGATTCGATTCCGAACTTCAATTTTGTCTTAATATACAGACGCGATGTTGATAATAAAGAGTCTGGCCCTGTACTCTGAATACACAAAACGACAACGATATAACGAAAACGATATAATGATAACGATAACGATAAAATGATGACGATAAATGTACGTTCGATTTAAAAGTACGGGCCCAGCACTATAATGTAACAGATTAATAAATTGGCTCAAATAAGGGTGAGAGACCTTGAGCATGTAAGTAGTTCATATTTTACGAGCCCCGACCTTTACGATTTACATTCGTAACTGCTTACAACTACATGCCATGTGTAATTTGTATATTTATGTAAGGCTAAGATTTCGGGGGAACTTTTAAAGAATATAGTACGGGTTTCTTTTGTACTCGTAGTTACGACAATAAAAGGTTGCAGTAAAAAAAGTATGAAATATCAAAACAGTATAAAAATAAATATTGTAAATTAAAATATATATGCCCTTTTAATTTTATCAGTCAAGTCGAGTGGTTAGTATACTGGTTTCAAGGGGTCGCCAACTCCGAGGTCCCGGGTTCGAATCCCGGTGGGGGCAGATATTCGTGTGATAAATGCGAGCATTTGTACACCTCTGGTGTGTGTCCCCGTCGACACCGCCTTCAGCGAGCCTTTTTTTTTTTTTTTTTTTTTTTGTTCCCCTGAGGAAAATGCATTAAATTGCATACTCCGGCTGTGGCGAGCCGGGGTTATGTGGGGCTCTCCTCCCCAGAAGGGGGAGGCCTACCCACTAAAAACCTCAGGGATGGCCTTCCTCAGGCATGTAGGGAGCCCCCGGGAACACAAAGGCCACTTCCAGGAACCCCCAGCCTCCGCTCTCCTTTCTAGAGGGGAGCCCTCCTCGGGGGAAGCTACTGTCACATCACTCCCTGACCCGGCTAAGACAAGGCAGTGTTGCGATCAGAAAATAAAACTAGAACAAGATATTAACAAAATATATTTACAAGAAATTTAGAAAAACAACAACAGACAACAAAGAGTTAAATGTATAAAATATGGGTTCCTATAGATTAGAAAAATATTTGCTCTCTCTATTAAAATTGAAAATAAAAATTAAAAATACACACCACTTTTTTTAAAAAAATAACAATATAGTTTTATTTAATCTACTAACTTGTTCTTAAAGGTGTAACGTAGAAATTACAGGAATACCAGCAGTTCTTACGTACTTCAAAAGACCGCGATACCTATCAATATCAAAATAATCCCTCCTCAGCCTCGCCTAAAAAAATAACAAAACAAATGACGAGATATAACAAAACACTATATGCATACTACCTATATAAAGAAAACAAATGCGCTTACCCATAAAAAAAGTAATATAAACAAACATCCAGCTTAGAACTTCGTATACAAATTGGTGGTACGTACTGCAATTATAATAAATTATGTGTTAATAAATACTTATAAAATATACAAAATAACATAAATATATATGGTTTTGTATTTCTATGAAAAATATATAAACTTACCCGATCGACAAGTTATAAACTTTTTGAGTATTAATTTTTATATAATTAATATTGCATTTATCTTATTCACTATAAATTGCTATATTTTTATTGTATTAATAACGTTTTATTGAAAATATTTATCATTTATAACATATCTCAGCAAGCCGCTGTAAAAACGCCAAATCCAAGCCAAAAAAAACAAAAGACTCTCGAAATATTTTCACCAGCGCCGGGAAACGCTGTCACCGCGTATGTGTCTAAAAATATTGATTAAAACCTATAAGGAGGTTTTAATCAGTAGAAGTATTGACGTGTTTAATTACTATGCGCCTATTTGATAAATATATATAGGTATGGTTTATTGACTATATTTATTTATAAATACAATAATAATATGTCTAATATAATAAGTAAGATTAAATACATAAAAGTAGGTAGATACTTTATATTATATACACGTATGTAATAAAAATACACCGTTACAGTACACCCCTTCCAATGAAAGTTTCGAACGCAAGGAGAAACTATATACGCTGCCCTCAGCGTTCTAATTAAAGAAAACTTCACAAATTGACAAAAAAAAAATTATCAACAGAACTTGCGAACCCTACGCTACGTAGAATTTGAACACCAAAATTCAATACAAAACCTATACCTAAACAACAGTCAGGAATAGTAATTGAAAACATTTTACAAAACAGAAAAGAGGTTTTCATGGGAAAATCCTTTATCCTTAAAAATAAATTTACATAAAATTATTATATACATTTCTTTTTATTACAAAGTATTGAATTAGTTCTGTGTCAAAACTTCAAGGTCGAACCCTAGAGTCACCATCCGCTCCGTCTTTTGTATTATTAGTGTAGGCTTATTTAAAGAGTCACCAACCGCTCTGGTGTAGGCTTAAAAACCGGTTGCCCTGTCCTATTGGCACAAAATAAGTCAATAACTATGATTGACAACCTAGTGATGAGTATCTAAACGTTACTCACACGCAGCGTCACACACTAAACATTAAAATTTACAAAATTTACATATCTATACAATTTATGTAACCTAACAAACTAAACCTAAAATCTATATACAAAGAAAATACTTACAAAATATACACGAGGATATGAGTGGAGCATCGGCCCTTCGAACTCATACCTCATGGTCAGATCCCCCATGACCAGTCCCTACTGCACAGATGAAAATATACATCCCCAAAGACATTACTCGCCTTTTACGAGACCCGTGTAGGGGTGGTGCTATTCTACTCCGGAACCACACAGAGAATGTAATTTACAACTTTACATCCTTTACATGCCAGACGCCTATATTTCTGCCATTTAAATCTTCCAACTCCAAAACCAGGGTGTAACACTGTTTTTCTCACTGATTTTAAGTACTATTAAAGACATTTTTTTATTCATATTGATTAAAATCACTTTTACAATTGTATCTCGCATTGGTTATGTTTACGTCGAATTGTTACTTTGACATTGACAATTTTAATAGATGACATGGACAGTTCCATAGAGTGGACCGCTAATCATGATCCTAACACCATTATCTATGGCGCAAATTAAGCAACCAAGTCTAGCCAAGCGTCGTCTACAAAGATAGTATTTTAATCAGTAATCCCACACACTCCCCCTAAAAAAATATTAAAAATATATAATGTCACAATTAGTAGTTTAAAAGAATAGTGTTATGTCAATGAAAAGTTAAATCGCAATTGATCATCATAAGTGTAGTCGTTTAACCTTATTTTTATTATTCCTCAGGCAAATGTTTGTCTGTGGCAATTGAGTCTGTAAACTAGACCTAGCTGTGAGGACTAATAAAGAAATATTAATCCTTCTACAGATTAACATAGTCAGGCTAGATTGCTCGGGCTAGCATAGATTGTGTCCTTTGCCTAACTAAAAAATTAAAAACTAATAAAAAAAAAAAGATACACACTAGTCTGTGGCAGTGATTAGCGATATTTGTTTTGGATCAATAGCTGCGATCAATAAGTAACAACTTTTAAGCTATTCACTGTTCTAATTTAAATAATTGAAATACTGTATTCGGCTGTTGAGACGAGCTCTACTACAAAAGAGAAGGAGTCTATATATAGACTGACGAAATAGATCTGCTTTCACCGAATAAAAATTTGAACAAAAAAGACAATCATCCCGAAAGAAAGGTACCTAATTTTCATAATTCTTTCTTTTATTATATATTTAGAGTTTTTAACTGAGATTCATATATACCTAAAATATCGTTCTAGAACATTTCCTGAATATCCGTTGAGTGTGGGTAGAGAAAATAACTGTGGTAAATTGATATAACAAATTTGGTCTTTTACAATAAAATATTGATTAATCATCATAGTATGCCTGGTGGGAAACCAATATTTATGCAATTAAATCCATTAACTACCTCTCATAACCGTTACATACATGGGGATTTAAATAAAACAAATTAATATTTTAACCAGATCAAATCTTGTAATATTCTAGAATCAATTGTATCTTCATGTTTGTTTTCATTTTCTACATCACACTCTTCGCTTTTGAAAGTTAATAAATAGTAAAGTAAATGCCAAGAGAGTTGTTATTTGAAATGATTCATGTCATCTTCAGGGAACTATATTTGGGCTGAACATTAACCCTCGTCACCCAGGGACTTTCAAGTGACCCAGCTGCCTTAAATAGACCGCTGATCTACCTTAAATCCTAATTGAAGACGGCGACTTGGTAAGCCAAGGACAGAGAGTAAACTAACCCAAACACGGCCATCTAACCACGGTTACCAGTTGCCTGGACCAGTTCCTGAAGGACTCCTGAAGGACTACCGGAATACTGATTTCTTTTTATCCTCGGAATACCGTCTTTTAATCTTTTACATTATAAATTTCAACTTAAAACCAATATCGATCAAACGGACCTATAAACCCTGCCTGTATCTATATTAATTTAAGTTCTTTTATATTTTTAAGTCATTCTATGTATATGAATTGATAGAATTGACAGTAATATTGTTGCCTAGTAAACATTAGTGAATTGAATTTTGTTTAAACTCCATTTGAAATAAAGATTTTGTACTCATACTTCTAGTGATTTATTGGTATAAAATATTGTTGCATAGTAAACATTTGTTAATTGAATTTTGTTTAAACTCCATGTGAAATGAAGATTTTGTACTTATATTTCTAGTGATTTATTTGTATAAAATATTGTTGCATAGTAAACATTAGTGAATTGAATTTTGTTTAAATTCCATGTGAAATGAAGATTTTGTACTTCTATTTCTAGTGATTTATTTGTATAAAATATTGTTGCATAGTAAACATTAGTGAATTGAATTTTGTTTAAATTCCAAGTGAAATGAAGATTTTGTACTTCTATTTCTAGTGATTTATTTGTATAAAGTATTGTTGCAAAGTAAACATTAGTGAATTGAATTCTGTTTGAATTCCCTGTGGAATAAAGATCTTGTACTCAAACTCTTAGTGATTTATTCGCAAAAAATCCAAATATTTCATAAAATAAAGAAAAATACATTACAAGGGGAGAAATTACACGTTTTACTTTACATTTCTCATACCTTGGAGCTAATTTTGCGGTTTTATACCGAGCAGCATCACTTTGTGTATACGTTTTCTTAAAAACTATCTGTCCAACATTATATGTCGGCGCGGCACGTCTGCGTAGGTTGTAGTGTTTTGAATTTTGCTGATGAGCCTTCAACAAATTCCTATGGACCTTGACAAAAATATCCGACAGGGTTCCTAGCTCACCTGCATATTCATCACGAGGAACTAAAATATCGTAATTACTAGTTCCTGGATTTCTATAAAATGTACCATTAATAACTGGCTCCCGACCATGAACAAGAAAAATGGTGAGAAACCTGTTGATTCATTTACTGCACTATTAATGGCAAACTGAACTCTACATAAATTGACATCCCAGGATCGATGATCTTCCTTTACATATGAAGCGATGGTGTTATAATAGTTTGATTATAACGCTCCACTAAATTTACCTGAGGTGCATAGCGTGGACCTAAATGAATGTTTGGTACTGCATATGTTTTTAAAAGAGCTTGGAATTCCTTTCCCGTGAATTGCACACCATTATCAGCAATTACGGTCTCCGGAATCCCATGCGTGAGAAAAAGATATTTTTCTGTAGATTCTGATACAGCTGCACTCGTTGCTCGTCTGAGCGGTATTAATATGCTATATTTCGAAAAAACAACATGTTATGACCAACAAATGCATATACCCTTTACGAGACTTTGGTAATGGCCCAACCAAATCTGTTGATATGACTTGAAAAGGACGATAACAACGCTTAGGCTCACCCATTTGTCCAAGCGTGAGTGTTGTTGGTCGTTTATAAGCTGCACAGACATCACAGTTTTTAATAAAAATCTTAACATCCCTAAATATGCCAGGCCAATAATAGCGTAAACTTAATCTACGATGAGTTTTAAATATACCAAGGTGTCCCGATGTAGGTGGACAATGATTATCTGTAATAATTTGCAAACGTCGATTCTCTGGCACAACCTCTTTCCACTCAAATTCCTGCGCCAATGTATAACTAGCCTGGGAATAGCGCAATAGAATTCCATTTCGGATGCGATAATTCGGAAAATTTTGTGGATTTGCTTGACAACCGTTATATATCCGGTCGTACCAATCATCGCCAGTAGTAGCAATCGCATCGACCTTAATTAGTCGGGACAATGTATCTGGCACAATGTTGTCTTTCCCCTTTCTATGCTCTATTTCAAAATTGTATTGCGATAACCGACAACCCCAACGTGCTAAAACGGCCAGTGGGGTTTTCCAAGCGCATAAACCATTTCAGAGACGCGTGATCGGTAACAACCTTAAAAGGTCTTGTTCCTAAATAAGGCTCGAATTTTCTATTGCATAAACAACGGCTAAGGCTTCGCGCTCTGTCGCACTATAATTTCTTTCACATTTATTTAATGATCTACTTGCATACGCCACTGGATGATCAACACCATCAAAATTGAGTAAGCATTCCTCCGATACCAAAACCTGAAGCATCACAGTGCACAATAAAAGGCTTTGAAAAATCTGGACAAGCTAAAACTGGTGCCGAAACCAACGCAGCTTTTAAAGTGTTAAAGGCCAGCTCAGCGTCAGATGACCACTTAAATTTAATTTTGCTACTAGTTAGTGCATTTAAAGGAGCAGCAATAGTCGAAAAGTTCCGGATGAACCGTCGGTACCAAGAACATGTGCCCAGAAACATTTTTACCTCCTTAGACGTTTTTGGACATGGAAAATCTAGTATAGCCTTAACTTTCCCTGGATCTGTTCTAAGACCATGTTCATCCACTACATACCCTAGGTACTTAAGCGATTTCCGGAAGAAATTGCATTTTTCCATATTTACAGACAATTTTGCTGCTTTCAGCTTATCAAAAACTTTATTTAAAATCTTTATATGAGTGTCAAAACTGGCACTCACTATTATAATATCATCAATATATACAAAACACATACCATCAGTAAAATTGCTATTAAAAGAGTTCCCAAATAAAGAATCCATTAGCCTTTGTTGTCGGGCAGGAGCTCCACAAAGTCCAAACGGCATTACTGTAAATTTGTACAGTCCTCTGCCCGGAACAGTAAAACTAGTTTTATCTTGAGAAGCAGAATCTAATGGTATTTGCCAGAAACTAGATTTTAGGTCAATGGAACTTAAATACTTTGCCTGTTTCAAACTATCTAAAATTTGTGGTATATAGGGTATTGCGTAAGCATCTCCTTTTGTTACAGCGTTCAATTTCCGACAATCCAAACAAAATCGCAAACTACCGTCTGATTTGGGCACCATTAGTGTAGGATTATTCCAAGGACTCTCACTAAGCGCAACCACACCTAGCTGTAACATATAATCCAATTCCTTATGTAATACCATTAACTTTTCTGGTGACAATGGATAAGGTTTAGATTTGATTGGAGCTACATCGCCTGTATCTATTTTATGTTCTATGAGATTGTTTTACCTAAACCAACTTTTTCAAATGAAATACTTAGGTATTTACTTACCACCGTATCAGCTAACTTTTGTTGTTCAGTTGATAGTAAATTATAGGCTGAATAGTATGAATAGGTCCCATTAACTTGGCAGAATGACATAAAAATTCGTCTGGAGCATAGGTATGTTTGATCTTTTGAAATAAATGAGGAGCAATTGAAAAGCTTTCCAGAAATCTACCCCAAAGATCACATCACACATAATTGTAGGTATGACATAAAAATTTATTACCCTAGTTACTCCATTATACATAATAGGTAATGATATAATTCCAATAGTTGCACTTTCCGCCCCATTTGCTACTACTACACTACTCTTACAACTACTATTTACAGTAAAACCACTATCTACAAATTTTAGATGCGCCCCATTTCCTAAAATTGACACAGCAGCACCAGAATCTAACATTCCAAAAAGATCTAAATCGAAAACCGAAACTTTTATATAAGGTCTAATATCATTTTTCGAAGGTGTAAACAGAACCGAGGCAATAGGTTGATTATGAAAATCAGCGACGAATGCAAGCCATTCATCCCACTCTTCTTGTTTGAAAAATGTTTTGCCTCGATCCTGCCTTCCTAGTTTTTTGTCACAGATTTATCGAGCTTCGAGCAACTTGGACAAGACTTCACAGTATAACCTAATTTACCGCATTCGAAACATTTTATGACTTTATCGGCCTTACAATCTTTAAATGCATGACTGT
Organism: Scirpophaga incertulas; assembly: GCA_036419045.1. NCBI lineage: Eukaryota > Metazoa > Arthropoda > Insecta > Lepidoptera > Crambidae > Scirpophaga > Scirpophaga incertulas. The sequence goes on along the minus strand of CM071647.1, from coordinate 3,010,496 downwards.
TCGACTTACAACGGCGACAGTTTTTTTCGGACACTACATTAACCAATAGCTTAGTTCGCGTATCGTTGTAAGAAAATTCCGGATTTAAGGAAAGTTTCGTGGGCTCGTGAAACAAATCAGACTTATCCTTGGCAGCCTCTAATCTACGAAGTACACTTTTCAGTTCCTCGACAGTTTCCTCTGGAGTTTCCGCACGAATGGAAACTTCATAAATAAGTTCATCCTTTAAGAGAGCATGAAAGTAAATTCGAGACAAATCCATTTTTCCCCTAAATTAAAAAATCGACTAATAATGTACACAAAAGCAATAACAGCAAACAAAGATTAAAATTAAAAATACTTACGCAATATTTATGTAAAAATAAACTTCACATTAATATCACATTTAAGCAGAAATATTTACAACATTATTAACAACACCAATACTAAATACTTTAAAACATAAAACTAATAGAATTAAAAAAAAACACAGTTGTATGAACAGAGAGAGCAAAAATAATTACTATAGGCCACTCAGTTGGGCGCCACTGTCACATCACTCCCTGACCCGGCTAAGACAAGGCAGTGTTGCGATCAGAAAATAAAACTAGAACAAGATATTAACAAAATATATTTACAAGAAATTTAGAAAAACAACAACAGACAACAAAGAGTTAAATGTATAAAATATGGGTTCCTATAGATTAGAAAAATATTTGCTCTCTCTATTAAAATTGAAAATAAAAATTAAAAATACACACCACTTTTTTTAAAAAAATAACAATATAGTTTTATTTAATCTACTAACTTGTTCTTAAAGGTGTAACGTAGAAATTACAGGAATACCAGCAGTTCTTACGTACTTCAAAAGACCGCGATACCTATCAATATCAAAATAATCCCTCCTCAGCCTCGCCTAAAAAAATAACAAAACAAATGACGAGATATAACAAAACACTATATGCATACTACCTATATAAAGAAAACAAATGCGCTTACCCATAAAAAAAGTAATATAAACAAACATCCAGCTTAGAACTTCGTATACAAATTGGTGGTACGTACTGCAATTATAATAAATTATGTGTTAATAAATACTTATAAAATATACAAAATAACATAAATATATATGGTTTTGTATTTCTATGAAAAATATATAAACTTACCCGATCGACAAGTTATAAACTTTTTGAGTATTAATTTTTATATAATTAATATTGCATTTATCTTATTCACTATAAATTGCTATATTTTTATTGTATTAATAACGTTTTATTGAAAATATTTATCATTTATAACATATCTCAGCAAGCCGCTGTAAAAACGCCAAATCCAAGCCAAAAAACAAAAGACTCTCGAAATATTTTCACCAGCGCCGGGAAACGCTGTCACCGCGTATGTGTCTAAAAATATTGATTAAAACCTATAAGGAGGTTTTAATCAGTAGAAGTATTGACGTGTTTAATTACTATGCGCCTATTTGATAAATATATATAGGTATGGTTTATTGACTATATTTATTTATAAATACAATAATAATATGTCTAATATAATAAGTAAGATTAAATACATAAAAGTAGGTAGATACTTTATATTATATACACGTATGTAATAAAAATACACCGTTACACTACCACCTCCCCCGGTTCCCTCCACCGACGACGCCCCCCGGCCACGGAAGGGGCGTGGTCCATCCCGGGTCGCCGTAGCGGTCGCGACTTCCTCGCGCCCGCCGGCGACCCGCGACGGCGCCGCAGCTGTGCTACCGAGCCCGGCGCCGCCTCCTTCGAGCGGGATCGGCCATCTCCCGACCCCGCTCGGCGGCCTCCTTCTGGAGCATTACTGCTTCACAGAAGGAGGCCACAGCCCTCCAACCTCCCTCGTCCGCCAGCATTGCCGCAATCAATGCCGGCGGAGACAGATCTCGCCCGATCTCTGCGACCAAGACTCGGCGCTCGGAGGCCCACGCGGGGCACTCCGCCAGCGTGTGCTGGGCCGAGTCGAGGTCGGATGCGCAGTGGTGACAATGTGTCGATCCCTCCCGTCCTATTCGACACAGATACTCACCGAAGCAGCCGTGCCCGGTGAGTATCTGTGTCAATCGGTAGGTGACCTCCTCCTTCCCGTTGAGCCAAGCTTCGAGGTGCGGCCTTCAGCGAGCCTGTCATTAGGCAACAGTCAATATCGGCAGAGGATACCAATTAACCAATTAACGCAGGACCTTCAAGACTTGCAAGCGGCGGCGTCTGAGCCGTCGTCTCCCTTGTCATCTCTTAATCGGCAGCCTTCTGCTAAGCCACGAGTAGGTTCTCAATCAACATAGGCCGGTCCCACTTTGGTGTGTACTGTGTCTCTTCTAGCGCATATGCCCTCTCCATAGGGCTGCGCTAACCGTGCCTCTCCTGAAGTGCGGCTCTGTCACGTCAAACCAGTAGGGTCAATCAATCACTTAGCCAATCATAGTCCACTGCTGGACATAGGCCTCTTCCAATTTGCGCCACAACACCCGGTCCTCCGCCTTCCGCATCCAGTCCCCTCCAGCGACCTTCTTCAGGTCGTCAGTCCACCTGGCGGGGGGCGTCCTACCTTACGGTTGCCGAGTCGCGGTCTCCATTCAAGGACTCGTCCGCTCCATCGGCTATAAGTCCTTCGGCAAACGTGGCCAGCCCATTGCCACTTCAGCGAGCTTATTTTGCGAGCTATGTCGGTTACTCTGGTTCTTTGTCGAATGACCTCATTACGAATTCGATCCTTCAAAGAAACTCCGAGCATAGCTCGCTCCATAGCCCGCTGCGCGTCTTTAAATTTGTGGACTAACCCGACCGTTAATGTCCACGTTTCGGCGCCGTACGTCATAACCGGTCAGTAGGGTCACTAGGACCAAAGGCTCAGGCTGAGTTTAGTCGGTAGGTCTGTTAGGTCAAGCCGCCTCGATTCATCAGGAGTCCGACATAATCACCGCATCTCTACTTGCCGTTGCAGTGGTATCCATTAGGATTCTCAGCCTCTACTCCGGAGGAAAAAAAACAAAAACTCCTCTGGTGTTGCGGGTGTCCATGGGCAGCGGTTATCACTTACTATCAGGTGATCTGTTTGCTCGTTTGCTGCTTTATCCTTTAAAAAAAAATACCCCAGTGCTTCGAGATTAAAGTATTTGATTCACGCGTGTCGACCTATGGAACCGAAACCTAATGTGACTTCCTACCTATCAACACAAAAATCTCAGGGTTGTTTGTTTTATTTTATTTTTATTTTATTTTATTTATTTAGAACAACAAACAATTAGATCTTGACCAGTTCTTTGATCTGTTCTTCGATCAATTCTAGTTCATCGCACTAATTTCTGCTCCTCATCATTTAGCGTCAGTGTGATTCAGCTATGGCAGGGCTGCACAGGCCGTACCGTGAGCCACATACGGCTTTTCAAAATCAAATCAGAATCAAAAATTTATTCTTCAAATAAGATTTTACAATCACTTTTGAATGTCAAAGATGCTATGCCATTGGTTCGCGACGTGCCATTGGGTGACGACTCTGTATCTATTTAATACAGGAAAAAAAAACAGCCCTTGCTGAGTTTCTTGCCGGTTCTTCTCAGTACAAGGTCTCCCGCCGTAGATTTGCGAACCGATGGCGTAGCTTTTCACAAGTGCTTGTAACAGCCCAGACTGAATAAATGATTTTGAATTGAATTGAATTGAATCACAAGTCTACGGCGGGAGACTTGTGAACCAATGGCGTAGGCGTTTGGATATGAAACTGCGGCTCTTTAGATCTACAAGCAAATATTATTTACTAGCTATGCCCACGAATTCGTCCGCGTGGAATCGTAATTTTAGGTAGCATTTTTAATAGTCCTGTGTCGATCGATCATTTGTTGCGACCCGGGTCGATCGCGACCCATCCGCTTGGTGATTCGATCACAATGATTCGATCAAATGATCGATTGATTGAGGTAGCGGGTTGGGTGTTCAATAGGTCTCGGGTCTCTGATCGGGTGGCTATTGTACGTTTTGGGTCACGCTCGTTTGGTTGGGCTACGAGAAAATTTGGTACTCAAATATTTTAGATACGATTATTACATGATTATGTTATATATAAATAGATAACTTTTAACACACATTTTATATCTCATAGTGTTCATTGCTAGACGTGAATTTTATAAATGAAATAAATTCGCGTCTGTCATACATAGTTGAATTCTGCGAAAAGCTCACTGAATTGTTATTGTTTTTTTGTATCGCTTAAAGACTTTTCGTAAATGGATATAAATCCATCACGATTGGTCATTTTGCGAATTTAATGATTGATTTGCTATTAATTACCACTATTAACTTTTCATAATGTGGTAAGTAACATTTACAAGGATAAAAACGAAAATGAATTGTAACAATTTGTTTTCAATACACAGGTACATAAATGATCGTGACTCAGGACCGAGTTACCGTGACCCAGTCGATCTCGGTGATCGAATCTTTTCGTGGGTCGTGACTCGATCATTCATAAATGCTACGCGATCGAATCACAGTGATTTGATCAATCGCGATCGACTCAGGTCTAATTTTTAATGACTGAGAGTTTTATAAACGATACTGATGCCAAAAATGCAATCAGTAAAATTTATGTCTGTCTACCGTTATAGAAACAAATACTATTATACAAAACTTGGTACAATTATTTGGTACATACTCATGAGCTAGTTATAGTATACTTTTCATCACGCTACAATCAATAGGAGCAGAGCAGTGAAGGGAAATGTTGGGAGAACGGGAGAAGTTACTCTATTTTTTAAGCTTCCGTCGCGTGTGCAACCTTAATGGTTCAAGCTACACAGAAATCATATATAAATATCCCACGACAGCATGTCTTTCTTTTATGGTTAACTCACAATAATACGTGTATCTCCAGATAGCTTAGCAGTTCGAAGCTTTCTGATTATATTTGTCTACTCTTACGTTCACAACACTGTCATGAAAAATGCTACCTAAAATTACGATTCCACGCGGACAAAGTCGTGGGCACAGCTAGTATCTAACACACTTATATATTTAACTAGCGACCCGCCCCGGCTTCGCACGGGTGCAGTGAAAAAATGGTTATGGTGGGTTATCCCTAAGAGATAGACATATACCATCGCGGACTTTTTTGTGGATTTTTGTAAGTTGTACAATACTGTAGTACATTATTTTGGTCTATCTCGTAGGGTTCAGCCAGCGTTTATAGCGCAATATAAGCGCAAAAAAACGTGCTTATTTACGACATCACATTAGAAACCTTTAAATTTATCAGTTTTTCTCTACTATATTATGCATTTATTATACATACAAACCTTCCTTAAGAATCACTCTATCTATTAAAAAAAACCGCGTCAAAATCCGTTGCGTAGTTTTAAAGATCTAAGCATACATACGGACATACAGCGAAAGCGACTTTGTTTTATACTATGTATTGACAAGTTATTTATTGAAAGCTGTAATCAAATAGAAACAATGACGAAATCAAACTTTAAAAAAAAAATTCTTAGTCACATACTAAGATTTTTGTCCTGTTTCGTAGGTGTAGTTAGAAACATAGAATCACATTTGCACGTACGGTCATACCGGAACAAATTTCTTCGCTACATTCTCTCTTTGTTCGTTCACAGTTGACACAGATTATAAATACAGACATCATTTCATTATCTGACGATAAGCTTAGTACATATTGTTACTGTTATTGTGTTGAGGTGATGTAATAATAACTATAATAAACTTTTAATTCTAACAAAATGAAACCGCAATCTGTGGCACAGTAACTCATCTACTTGTGTTAACGTGTGTGTCAATGTATCAATAAATACTGTCCTTAATATCCGCGGATAAAATATGACTACTAGCATTCAAAAAGAGGCGCCATTTTGAATATCTCTTTCACAACTTTTTGCCTAATTTAATAATTAATTTGTGTTCAACTATAAAGTTTCCAGTATTAAATGCAAGGGATCAAAATAAAAAATAATTTATAATAAGATCTTAACTTGTTAATATCGTTAGATTTATTTAAATAATTATAACATCTGAAGTATATAATACAATATGGCTGCCACGATGAATATGTGGCTGCTTGTAGTTCTTACAGAAGACGATGCTGAAAAAAAAAATAAAATGTTTGGTATAAAAAAAATTTAAAAGCTTTGTTCTTATAATAATGGTTTTAAAGTTTTTTATTAATATGCCGTGGTCAGCGATGAATAATTAATTTGGCTTAGCAAATTAAAGCATAAAATGCTTAGTAACGAAGTATTTTGTATATATTGTTATTAGTGATGTGCCGGTTCGTCAAAAATCTAGATCCGCGGATACAGATCTGAATACGGATATTTGGTGTCAAGATCCGCGGATACGGATACGGATCTTAACTTTCTTACACAATCGGTGTCGGTGCGTGCAGATCGCACGCACCGACACCGATTGTGTAATATATATTTTTACACCTTCGGTTGGTTCTAATAAGAATTTGTAAAGATTTCTATAGTAATCTAGTACTAAATATAGCCTATGTTACTCAGTGATAATGTAGCTTTCTAATGAAAAAATAATTATTAAAATCGGTCCAGTACTTTTTGAGTTTACTCGTTACATACAAAAATACAAATCTTTCCTTTTTATAATATTAGTGTAGAAGATATTTATATATATAATATGTTGTGAACTAAATGGACTTACTGCAGGTCCTCAGTTCCTCTGAGTATGGGTAATCGAAATTGCACTGACAGAGACCGTTTCTACAATGAACTCTCTCACTGAGGTCCCTTAGGAAGCATTCGTTACTGTTTCGGCAAGGCTGGAACAAGTCTGGAAGAAAACGTAGTTTCTAGTAATATATGCATATATTTATATACGGTCGCGGTCAAAAAGTTTTTACCACCTTAAGGATCATAATCGCATGGACACATGTAGGTTATAAGTTCTATATGTCTATTACTTAATATTGATCAGCTGACAGTTGACAGCTGACAGTTAGCAGCTGTCAGCTGACTAAGGTAAAGTCGCACAACCCTTATTGTGTGCGTGGTAAAAACTAGAACTAATGCTATTTCTTTTACAAGTGTCAGTATTTTTGACATTTTCAAATGGAACAGCGCCCCCAGTCAATGTCATTAAGAGGCCTTCTGATCGTAGTCTACGGAAACACCAGGAGATGAACTATTGTCATGTAAGGAAATCTTTTAATCTAACAATCGCATCATGTCATCTAGCGTGTTCCCGTTTACGTTCAAAGCTGCTACTTTGGAGCCCTGGAATATGCTTAGACCATGATTCAGAATTTATGAAGCGACTGTCGTCTGACCTTTGCAACCCTCTATACAAACGCGTTTTTATCTACTGAGGTACCATCCCTCAAGATTTTTAACTAGTAATATGAAGAAACAATAATATATAAACTTTAAAAATCTTTATTTAGTATAATTTTCTGCCGTAATTTATCTCCCATTGATGCAACAAGACGAGCGCATAGATCGGTCCCTCTAATGTGGACCCATACTCGAGCACAGTGTGATTTAAGAGCTTGAGGGTTTCTTTCATTTTGACAGTCGCAGCGTTAAGCCACGAGGCCCCATAAATTTTCTATAGGATTTAAATCAGCAGAACGAGCAGGCCATTGAATGAGACGAATGTTACGGTGCTGGTTGAACCACGCCATAGTAGCACGGGCCGTGTGTATCCAAAAAAAATTTCAAAGAAATTAAGTATTTTTATGGCTGCTTCTTTGTTGTATCCTCTTTATGTGTCTTTTTTCATATTTACTTTAAAAAGGTAATATGTAACTTGATATGGCATTTTTGACTTTAGTGCAAAAAGTGTGTTACAGAATCAAATTTCAAAACTGGTAAACACTTTTTGACCGCTACCGTGCATATGTTTGTCAATATATATATACTAACTGGTGCCCGTGACTTTGTGTGCTCAGGACACTTATTGTCATATTTTGGACAATACTTTTATAAATTGTAGCCTATTTGTTATTGTGATGTATGAGCTATATTATTGTAAAGTTTTAATAAAATCCATTCAGAAGTTTTTACGTGAATGAGTAAGAAACATCAACCAATACTTATAACTTTACGCGTTTTTTAAATATTATTGCTTTATTTTTATAAAATAAAATATTTTTTCTATAATAAAAGCCCAAGTTACTCCTTATTAAATAAACCAATCATAAAATCCGTCCAGCCATTTTAGAAATTAGCCGGAACAAGCAGACAGACGACACTCCAATTTCATTTATATACAATTCGGATTTCGGGATTGGGTCTATAGCGGGTTAAGGGTCATAGCTTTTGTCCACAGCTACATATGCGCGTGTAACACCTTTTTTCACTGATTTTAAGTACTATTAAAGACACTTTTTTTTATTCATATTGATTAAATTCACTTTTACAATTGTATCTTGCATTGGTTATGTTTTCGTCGAATTGTTACTTTGACATTGACAGTTCTATAGTGTGGGCCGCTTATCATGATCCTAACACCATTATCTATGGGCAAATTAGGCAATCAAATCTAGCCAAGCGTCGTCTACAAAGATAGGTTCTTTATCAATAATACTGAAACATCACTCCGGAATTCATAGATTAAAAACAGTGTCGTAGATTAATAACTGCCCACAGATTATATACCGGATGCTAATTAACAACAAATTATTTGCACTGCCGATTACAAAAATATCGTTTAGGATTAAACTTAAATTTAGGAAGATCAATTCTTCCTTTCCTTTATTTGTGGCGGATCGACATAGTTTCCACACCATCCTAGTTCCATTTAATAACAAACATCACATACTACACATTCTAGTGTGGGATGCACGTGGGTGAATGTCTTTGCCTCATCGGTGGTAAGCAATCTGTAATGGGATACTAATCTGTGACTTGGAGAGATCTGAAATCTGGGAATTGGGAATCGATCTATTGTAAAAATCTCACGCATATTTCGGGATATAAAAACGTATAAAAGTTACGGAAAGTGGTGTCAGGATCACAAATTCCAGGAGTATTTTATTTCCCATAAAATTATCCATATCTTTTGGAACATAATTTAACCTAGTTGCCACCGGCACTTAGGAAAAATAATAAACTAAAATATTTACATATTGAAAGCCCGATAAAAAGGTCAGTAATAGTTGCATTTATCTCTTTAATTCTTTAATCTCTTTAATTTCAATTTGTTCCCAATAGTAATGATTTTCACAAATAATTATTGATATTTGTTTTGAGCGGGTAGGCTTAACCACCCATACAAAATCATGCTGAAATTAGTTGCTTAGCTGCTAATCTCATGTATTTGAGGTAATTGGTGTTTGTATTTAATCATAAATGTAAATTCTTGTTCTTTTAAAATGTAAATGTACCATAATTTGATGAATGTTCAATAGATCATGTTTGATATTTTTCTTTGTAACCTAGTTGTCAGATTTAATTGTACGAAGAACAATAATGTATATGGGTTCCTTCTGAACCGCATAGACCACCCACAGTGAGTCCATGACTATGATAATGTAGCATTTTTATGATATGTAACAGGGCAAAAAGGTACCGGGAGGTTGTTATACCCGGCCCTACAAATTTATGTAAGGAAAATATATAAAATACAATATCCTTGAAGAAAATTATATAAACTTTAAGGAGAATAACTGCAATCTATTAAAAGAAGAGTGTCTGGACCCAGTCTCAAGGAAGGTGTTCAGTACTAACCACCGGGGGATGGGAATTTAGCATTAGAATACATGTTATTTCTTAGATTTTAGAATTACCATAATAAATAGTTTATTTCAATACCCTGATCAATTATTGTTGTTAAATATCCTTGCCGAGATTGATCAAACAGCACCAGAACCAACCTGCCCTTGTGTCTACTCATTAAAATTTGTTATTTTAAGTACATAATAAAGTTATTCATAATAAAGAGTACACTTATTTTAATTTTAATTGGTTATTTTAATTTTTAATTTAATTGTTATAAAAAAAAAACTTAAATTTACATTTATAGTGTTAAAGTTGATAATTAAATCAGTAATTTTGTTATTTTGTATTATTTGTGTTTTCTTTATAACTCTAGTTGGTGAGTAAGAGAATTATTACATTACACGCGGAAGTCGATTTATGGCGCGAAGGTTTTATCGCGCTTCCCGTGGAACTCTCCGTTTTTCCGAGATAAAAAATACCGCAAAACCTTGCTCAAGAATCACTCTATATATTGATGAAAACCGCATGAAAATCTGTGCAGTAGTTTTTGGGCGAAGCCTTTATTGCGCATCCCGTGGGATCTGTCAATTTTTCCGGGATAAAAAGTAGCCTATTATTTAATCCGGACTTTTATCTTTACGTCTGCAATTTCAAAGCAATCGGGGTTCAGTAGTTACGGCGTGAAAGCGGAACAAACAAACAAACTCACTTTCCGATTTATAAAATTAGTAAGGATTTAAAAGATTTACTGTATTGATAATGGACGTTTGTGACTGGGTATGTATGTGTGCGTGTGTTGTGCATCATCTTCCGATGATTCAATTATATAATTTAATACTTACCCATTTTAGGCCAGCAGCGGCCTTCCCTGTAATGGTATGTGGTGTCGCAGACGCATTCTTCGTTTAAGCAGGCGAATCCTTCTCCCAAGGAACTGCATTGCTTCGTGATGTTGCAGGGAGAGCCGAACTCTTCAACCTCTGGCAAACAAAAAACCAAAGATCAAAGCCTGTAATCTATACTTATAATAAATCTGTAGAGAAGTCAATTCTGTACATTAAATATATTTAAAAAATTACTAGCAAAGGGTGATAAGGGATCGTTAGTGATCCCAAAAATGCAATCAGTAAAATTTTTGTCTGTCTGTCTGTCTGTCTGTATGTTCAGGCATCACGTAAAAACTAACGGTTCGATTTCGATGAAACTTGGTATAATTATACCTTATTATCCTGGGCATAAAATAGGATACTTTTTATCCTGGAAAAATACGTAGAAAAAAAAAATCTTAATTTTTCAGTTTTATTCATTGACGTTATTCTGTAGAACCGCGAACACACAGTGGATTCAGCGCCGTAGCCTGTAGCGCCGAAAGTCGGATTTGGCTTGAACCGTTTGCGACACAAGCGGGCTGCACGACGTCCCGCCTCCCCGACTCCTATATAATCTATACTAATATTATAAAGCTGAAGAGTTTGTTTGTTTGAACGCGCTAATCTCTAGAACTCCTGGTTCGAATTGAAAAATTATTTTTTTATTGAATAGCCCATTAATCGAGGAAGGCTTTAGGCTACATAACATCACGCTGCGACTAATAGGAGCGAAGAAATAATGGAAAATGTGGAAAAACGGTGAAAATGATTCATCTTTGAGGGCTTCCGTTGCGTGGGCTGCGAAAACGGTTCTAGATACCAAAAAAATATGTATGAAAGAATTATTCCTCTTAAAATGATCTAAAAAAATGTCCGCGACAGTATATGTCTATTTTTTAATGTTAACTAACTAGAATCGTTTTTATGGTGATCAAATTTGGATATGTCGCGTTGTCAAGATCGGGTAACAGCTGAGGTGGTTGTTTGCAAAAATAAATATGATGCTCAAAATAACTATTCCACGCGGACGAAGTCGCTGGCACAGCTAGTAATAAATAATTGCGTAGGGAAGTGACGACCCCATCGCCTGCTGGTGGGGCTCCTTAATTGCCATAAATGTAGTGTAGTCAGTCTACCTCAGGGCAGCTTGTGGCGGCAGGTGAAGGCGAGCGAGTGAAATCTTGCCGCCTAGTGATCCTGTTATTATTATTATTGTATACATTTAATTTTCTCAGCGTGAGTGCTGGTTCTAACTGTAACTACGGGCGTAAGCCAAGTAAATTACAGAATGTGATGTGTTGGTAGTGTGGTTGGTGAATAATCAATATTGTTTTCATTTCTCATACTCGGAAAGTTATGTTGTTTTGATCTGATTATTGGGTGGAAAATGCTGCTTCCCGACATAGGGAGGGAAAAACTCATACAATTTACTTACCACCCAAGGGCCGGAATGAACTTTAAAAATAGAACTACGAATGTCAGCTACGAACTGTCAGCTGTGAACTATAAAAAAAAATGCTGCGGCCATGTGAGTTTCTAAACAGCCAGTGTGAACTTAGCGCAAACTACTTCCAGCGGAATAAGCCGCAACAAACACGCGGTGAGTTCCATATTTAAAATTTAAACAGTCGACATAAATTGGCGGGATGTGAATTTATTATATATATCTGTGACGGAATTTGAAAAAATTCAAATAATCTCTTATACTAGTTAAGATTTTAATTTTAAAAATGAGTTCAAGCGATTCCGAAATATTGACACCAGATTCAATTAAAGACGAGGCAAATTGTGTTCTGCCTACTGATGGTCTACTGATATTATCATATATTATCAATAAATAGATTAAATAAACAACCAATGTTTTATTTTCCTCATATATTCGAAGTGAAAAGTAGAGTGTTTAACACGGGTAAAAGAATCAATTCCTTCACTATAGCCTAAATACCTCGGGAATTGCTTCTTTCCACCCTCGGTTAACAATCTACTATTTCATCTATTTGCAAAAACTTTCTAACGATGCGGCATGTGTTAAGTATGGCTGCTTTTTGTAGGGTTATGAACAAGGTATCTTTGAGATTTAATATTTTTAAGCTATTGAAGAGATGATTCGGGATTACACCAGTTGTGGACAGGACTATAGGAATAACATAAACTTTATTTTGACGCCATATCCTCATATCAGTTTCTAATTTGGTGATGTAGAAGTATTAGGTTCGCATGATGAATATGTTAACTATTACTGTTACTGTTATTATTATTATGTAGCTTAAATCACGTATCTTTATAAGACACGGTCCTTTATAAGGCTTGCACGGGGATACAGATCCAACGCGTAGAGGCCATTTAAGCGAAATTTTAATGAAAGTGTGCGTGGAGTGTACCAACTGGGTCTAATCTCTATCTGCACCATGAAAAATGCAGCCAAAGACTATATACCCAGTTAGATGCACAGAAACCATTGTCATTAGTGGTCAAAACGTTTGTGGCCTATTGCATTTCGATTTAGGTGGTAATGAAAACCGGGCTATGGAAGAGACTCCAGTCACCTGCCTTCTCAAAGCCTCCTAATTGATTTAAATATGGCAGGTGGTGACTCGCCGCTCACTAAATGGGCACCCCAAAAAGCAGAGCAATATTGGTGCGAAGAGAGCAACATTGGTGTGAACGGCTAAGGGTGTAGAGAGGTGTGTCTGCGACAGCGATCGAGACGCCGTCGGCGTTATGACATTATTACACTTCCACCCTTCGAGCATCTGCTCTTGCGACTCCACTCTGTCCGGCTGGTTAAGACAAGACAGAGGCGGGTGGCATACGCCCCCCTGAAGCACATCGGTACCCTCGGTGACGCAACTCACCGCCAGCATGCCACAAGCTGCCCTGAGGGAGACTGACTGCACTGATGGGGCATTTATGGCAGTTAAGGGGCATTAAATGCCCCACCAGCGGGCGATGGGGTCGTCACTTCCCTACGCCTTTATTATTATTATTATTATTCATATATTTAATTAATAATCTTAAATTTAAGTTTTTTACAATATAGATATATAAAATAAATATAAATACTATAAAAAACTTAAACCTAGTATGCTGCCGGTAGCGAGGCAAGGCCCAAACAAACCGGTGGTTAGGGCTGCAGACAGAGACATCTCCGGACAATACGTGCCGTGTCGAGAATCACTGCTTTCTGTATCCGACCCTTGATCCATCCGTCAAGCGAGAGCCGTCTCTTAAGATGTTGATCGAAACTCTTTGCTATCAAGCCATTCGCAGACACAACTATCGGAACAATGATTGTCGAATCAACATCCCACATGGCGGTTACCTCGTATGCCAAGTCAAGGTACTTACTGGCATTGTCCTTCTCGGCTTTTACGAGGTTCTCGTTATGAGGGATGGTAATATCGACGAGCATTGCACGGCGTTGGGAGCGGTCGACCACCACGATATCAGGTTTATTGCACGCAATAGTCCTATCCGTGATGATAGAGCGATCCCAATAGAGCAACACACGGCCATTTTCAAGAACTGGCGCTGGTGCGTACTTATAGTACGGTGTCTCATGCTCAACAAGGCCGTATTGAAGGGCAAGTTGTTGATGGATGATCCTGGCTACTAGGTTGTGTCTATGCAAATACTCACCGTTTGCAAGATGAGAACAACCAGAGATAATATGCCTAAGTGACTCTCCGGGACGGCGGCATGCTCGACATATGTCGACGGTACCGTCCTTTAGGATATATTTTCTATAGTTGTTCGTCATCATTACTTCGTCCGCAATTGCACAGACAAAACCCTCAGTTTCCCCAAAGAGGTCACCGAAGCGCAGCCAGTTCACCGACGCGGGAAGATCTACATCAAGGCCCATTAAGGCCCGATAAAACCTTCCGTGCAACTCCTTGTCCCTCCATACTTCCCTGCGATTTTCGACGCTAAGCACCGATGGTTTACGCCAGTTCTCAACTGCCATAGAGAGAGGGGTAAATCCCTTGTCAACTGCCACAACGTCACAATGCATCCCACATTCGTTGTTTAGGAAATAGTTCCTGAGGCTGCACACTTCACGGTTATGGAGGTTTTTGGCATTTAGAAAGCCTCTACCACCACAATCCACCTTTTTATTATTATTATTATTAATTGTATATTGCTAAATTTTGTTAGATTAAATTACATTTAAATTACCATATAAATACTACAATGATAATCAGGTGTACTTGACGCCTTTAAATTATCGCTTGGTCATACCCAGATACACTATTGGTACTTAAGTAACTATAGTAAAAACTTACTCTTCCAGCATGTTACATCAGCCTCCACATAGTCGGGTGCACACTGGCAGGTGCCTGAAGTACACACTGTATTGTCAACTACACAGTTCGAATTCTGGGTGCAGGCGCCTCCTATCTCTGTAAAAATTATTTCGCGAACCTGTAGTCTTGGGGTTGTCCATTAATCACGCGAGGCTTGAAAGGAGGGGAAGGGGTTTGATAAAAATCACGAAAATAACACAAGGGGGAGGGGGTGTCATGGTACATAAGGTCGCATTTCCCCCCTCAGAAAAAAAATTGTAGTAAAATATCACGAGTAGTTATTTTTTCGTCAAACGCGCGATTTTTAAACAGATGAGCAGCGCGGCGTATACTGTTATATCTGGACTTGCCACAATGACGATGACGGTAAAACATTTTTTCATTTCTTTAATAACAATATTTTTTAATTTCTAGGTACTAAAAATATCTATAAAAAAAAAAAAATATAGGGTCGCCGGCGGGCGCGAGGAAGTCGCGACTGCTGCGGCGACCCGGGATGGACCACGCCCCTTCCGTGGCCGGGGGGCGTCGTCGGTGGAGGAGACCGTGGGAGGTGGTAGCCTCCCCCGAGGAGGGCTCCCCTCTAGGCAGGGGAGCGGTGGCTGGGTGTTCCCGGAGGTGGCTTGGTGTTCCCGGGGGCTCCCAACATGCCTGAGGAAGGCCATCCCTGAGGTTTTTAGTGGGTAGGCCTCCCCCTTCTGGGGAGGAGAGCCCCACATAACCCCGGCTCGCGACAGCCGGGGCATGCAATTTAATGCATTTTCCTCAGGGGATCAAAAAAAAAAAAGGTACTAAAAATATACGCGATGTTGGGAAGGGGGGAGGGGTTAGTCTTAAACCTCACTACGTATCACCAAGGGGGAGGGGGGGACTTAAAAATGCTAAAAAAAGGTCACGCGATTAATGGACCTTCTTATAAATAAAAATGAATCACAAATTGTGTTGGTAAGCGCATAAATAACTCAAAAACGCCTGGACCAATTTAACAAATTTCTTAAAAGTTCGTTGAAATTGGATGGTTTTAAAAAATCGAATAATTATCGGAAAACCCCTAAAAACAGACCTTTTTTCCCATACAAACATTTTCTAACTAAAACGTACAATCAATTTGAGCTTTATTGTTATTGTATAAAGTTTTGTTTGTTATTGTATATTGCAAGCACTCACTGTTGTCTAGGCAATCTAGGTGTGTTCCTACTAGCATCAAAGAGTCAATTTGCGCTTTATTAACGCTATATAAAGTTGAAATTCCATCATATCTATCAAAACAGTGTGCGTGTGTGCGTTGGAGCACAGAATACATCGTTTTAGGATTTAATGTCACGTTCCAAAATTGAATAGTCAGAAAATGCGATATTTTTTTTTTATACTACGATGGTGGCTATCAGGCCTACGACCCGCCTGATGGTAAGCGGTTACCGTAGCCTATGGACACTTGCAACACCAGGGGTGTTATATTATCTATAAAATAAGTAAGAATAAAAAAAACAATTTTTCAAATCTTTTTGATAGAACGAAGCTGTCGGGTCCGCTAGTTATATATAAAAAAGAAAGTGAAATGCCGAAATAGAATCATACTGGAAAGAGTTTATACCAGAGTCATCTGTTCGACCTGATTCTATCGCAAAATATGTGAAGGGAAGTGAAAATATTGTCTACATGTTATTATACATTCTGGCATTGACTTTGGTCGAGTCTCAATTGGAGGTTCTGATTATCATTAAAATCGAAATAGATGACCAAAATGCTGTTAATTTGTTTGATCAAAGAATAAGTTTTGCTGCCAGTATTTTGGGCAGACTACAAAATGGCGACGGACTGTTGGCGAGTTTTAGTTATATATATATTTAACCAAGTACCTATTAGGGTTTTAGGTCCACTTACCAGGAGCACAGAAATCGTTAAGTTGCCATTGAACGCTGTCAACTGTTTTATCTCGAGCCAACTTACCAGGAGCACAGAAATCGTTTAGTTGACATTAAACGCTGTCAACTGTTATATCTCGAGCCAACTTACCAGGAGCACAGAAATCGTTAAGTTGACATTAAGCGCTGTCAATTGTTTTTTCTCAAGCCAACTTACCAGGAGCATAGAATCGTTAAGTTGCCATTAAACGCTGTCCTCAAAAAAGGCCAGGTCAGAAGTACCCGCAATCGTCGAGCATGTATGAGGAATGTTATGAAAGTAGATGAAGCGAAAGAGATATGTAAGGACCGTAGCAAGTGGAAGGACGTAATCTCTGCCTACCCCCGTGGGAAAAAGGCGTGAGTGTATGTATGTATGTATGTAAACGCTGTCAACTGTTATATCTCGAGTTATCTTACCAGGAGCACAGAAATCGTTAAGTTGGCATTAAACGCTGTCAACTGTTTTATCTCAAGCCAACTTACCAGGAGCACAGAAATCGTTAAGTTGGCATTAAACGCTGTCAACTGTTATATCTCGAGCCAACTTACCAGGAGCACAGAAATCGTTAAGTTGCTGGTAGCCATTGGAGCAAGTGCATACGCCGTTAGAACAGATAGCGTTGTCTGCATATGAACATTCGACAGTGGCGCGGCATTCTTCGCCTAGTTCTGGGGACAAACAATAATAATATAATTTATTTATTTACGAATCAACAGCATATATAATACATATTTGTTAATAAAACTCAATTAAAAGACATACATAGCCATGAAATTTTGTTACATGTTCATTTAACGTAGTTAATTGTTATAACAAAACTACATTAAATATGGAATTACAAAAAAAGACGAAACAAAACTTAGAACATTCACCACAGCTATGGAATATAAATAGGCTGCCTCATTCCGTGCGTGATAGTGCTTCTCTGGATGTCTTCAAGAGAAGATTAGGCAGTACGTGTATATGTACTCAAGTTATTATGTATTAAGTTTTTCAAGTGTACAATAAAGAATATATATTTTCAAGTACAGTACTTACGTACATTAATAAAATACCTACTTTTTATTTGTATCTATTGTTATCAATTAAATTATAAGTTCTTGACTTGACCACGACTATGTGACCCCCTTGCACTTTTGGGTTTGAAAGTAATGCAAAGACAATGGTGCCGCAGCATATTTTTGTAATAATTAAGCTAATAATTATACCTGTTAGAAATTGCGCACAATATTAATTCATTTTAATTGCATTTTGGGGAGTATTGTATCTCAGTGCTACCTTGCGGCAGTGTTGAAAGATCATGATTGATCTCTCGAGATGGCGCTAGTCGTACCGTTTCGCTCATATACGGACGCGACAGTGCCGCCCCTGCACCGCTAGAACTTATTATTCATCCGCTACCGCCTGCCGGAGAATGAAGTGAAAGAAGACCGCATATTATATTTTTATCTCCGCTTATATTTAACTATACTTATCCCGCACAATATATCCCTGTGACTACTTGAACTGTTTTTGTGAACTCGCCATAGTGATTGTGAAGATAGGGTCGACCCGGTGAATTCGAAAGTGATTTGCTGCGTACGTGTGTGGTGGTAGAAATCCAAGAACACTGGCTGCACTTGGTGAGTACGCTGAGTGCATGACCTCTTTTTGCCTTTACAGTGGTGTCTATTGTGTGCGCTTCTCATAGGTCTAATTAACCCAAAGAAAAACAATACCCAAAAATAGATTGAGTAGTTACAGCTCCACTGGTGATAGCTATTTACACGCTTCATCACCAGACAACTTACTTAGTCCAAACTTGAAGCAAATCCCGTTAACTGCAGTGAAGTCGGTAGGGCATGAGCAGACCCCTTGACCCTGGAGATTTTGCACGCATTTAAGCTCCACGGGATCACTGAAGCAGTCGGCATTGACCTCGCATGCGTCTCCAACGCCTACACAGGAAGAGATTCCTAAACATCCAATTTTTGAAAGTCGATCGCAGAGCTGCCAACATAGATAAAGTACAACACATAAATATAAGAGTTCGGTTCCACGCAGAATGTAGCCGCTGCCGATTATTGTCGGCTTAACCATTACGGTGTTTATATATATATATAATATATGATACATTCATATATATATGTATGTATATATTATAGGTATATAAAGGATTATATATATATATATAGGAATATATGAATGAATATATGAATATATATATATATATATATATATATATATATATATATATATATATATATGAATATGTATGTATATATGAATGTAATCGCTGCCGGTTATTGCCGGCTTATCCATTGCGGTTATTATATACACATATATATATATACATATATATATATATATTATATATATATATATATATATATATATATATATATGATATATGCTACATTCATATATATCTATGTATATATGATAGGTATATAAGGTTATCTATATATATATATATATATCCTCGGCAAACGAACACTATTGTACAAAAGTACAATAGTGTTCGTTGATTCAGAGTACCAGAACTTTGCCGGCAATTTTTTTTGTGAGGGACCGATGCTGAAGCCGCAGATCGCTATGTTTAGTTTTAAGGCGCATGAACAGAAGGTTCGACATCTAGCCTGCTACCGGTCCCGGCGACCGTTCCGGGGTCGTTAAGGTCGGGTCAAAAGAGTCGACGCGCCGTCTAATGGCTCGGACACTCAAGATCGTAAGGTTCTGTGTTAATTCTGAATACTTAGGTTCTGTGTTAATTTTGCTTCAATGTGCCACCTCGAGCTCATGTTTCTCCGTTCTTTGATGCTGCGTCAATGTTAAAGGTGGAGATGCGTATGCGGATGCACCTTTTATACCTTGTATTTGATGTGAAAAAGCACAAAACACCCGAATATTTATTTGAGAAACTCAAGTTCACAACGCCTAATGACAGGTATAAACTTAGACCGCTACGGGCGCCACTTGTAAGCTATCGTTATCGCACGGTGGCATTCCGCGGTAGTTTTAGGTTTCAAGCTACCAAGTGCTGGAACGACCTGCCGCCGCCCATTCGGAACCTAACTTCTAAAAGTACTTTCAAGCTAAGTTTGCGCACTCACTTACTTGCACTGCAGAGGTTGGGTATTCCGACTTGGTAGCGGTATGGATCCTGGTGCGGTAGTAGTGATCTGAGTTTTTTTTTTTTTTGGTTATAATATATATTATTAAATAATATTATCTAACATATTGATTTCCTTCAAGGAAGGCTTACAGCGTGGATGGTAATAGTATTAATGGTAAATTACTTGTATTTATTTCATATTTATACTAATATTCTACATGTATATATTTGACTTGCACATTCCACACACACGCATACACACACACACAAACTTTCGTTCTGTTCTCAATAGCACGGCTGCCGATGCCCGCGTTATCTCTGGGTGACGGCTGAAAATCGGTGTCTTTGTCGTAAGGCGATTTTACACCGAGCCTTGACCCTTCTTGCTGCTGCACACACGTCCATTACTACTAAAATTGTATGTCTTTGTAATATATTCGCCATATAATATGTATGAATGTGAGTGTTGTTGCAAAATAAACTTTATATCTATCTATCTACTTACCAGAAGTAAGCATGCACATTCGCCTGTTTTCATTCCACGTGGACAGCTCAGGGTCGCATTCACAACTGCGGAGACCGAAATCCCTGGGCGGTCCGCAGCGAGCAGCCACGCCGAACGAGTGACAAGAGATGTCATCAAAGCAGAAATCTGTCAGTCTTATAGCCGCTGTGTTGAAACAAAGTAACATTACTAGTTTGATTTGGCAAAAAGAGGCTCCAACACGAAAGTGTATGGACCAGAACCCCTAATGCCCATTCCACAGGCAGAAGTAAAAGCCTGGCTGCGCAAGAGAACAGAGGAACTACACCTAAAAGAATGGACAACTAAGGAGGGGTGCAAGCGAACGAAGGAAGCAGTCCCGGTACCTTCCAAGAAGCTTGCCCGTTCCCTTATCAAACTAAAGAGAGACAAGATCCGAAAGGTCATAGCCACCATAACCGGACATTGCCTTTTAAACAAACACCTGTACACAATAGGTATAACAGACAGCCCCCTGTGCAGAGGGTGCAGGGAGGCTGAGGAAACGCCACAACATGTTCTTATGGAATGTGCAAGTGTGGCCGACCAACGGGAGAAACTTCTCCATTCCCCGGCGTCCCTGCCAGAAGCATGCAGCAGCCCACAGAGGCTGCTAGCGTTCTGGGAGGAACTGGGATGGATGGAGTAGGAAGGAGGCAGGAGCCTTCTATCATACGCACAATGGCCCAATCGTGAGGCTAAGTGCGGTGGAGCCCAGCCAAACTAACTAACTACTAGTTTGATGTCAGCAGAAGTTTGAAAGCAGAATTATTGGTATCCTGATAAGCTCTTATTAGGTTGCTTGTTATTATAATTATATTTATCATGGCTTTTTCATTTTTAATTAGTCACAATACAATAGTGTACCATAACTTAGTTTATAAGTTTCATGTAAGATCAAAATAGTTGTTAGTAATTAAGTAGTACGGTTAAATTGCATGTGGTGTTCACCTTTATAATTTGTGACACTTAAATTGAATATATTGTATTATTTTATGTATGTACTAGCGGACCCGACAGACTTCGTCCTGTCAAAAAGATTTGTATAGTGGCAGTTTTTTGTTCGTAATTATTTTATTGATAATGTCGCATAGCCAACCAAATCGCAAAAAAAAGTCTAAATGAGCTATTACATTTTGTGGCTATTCAATTTTGGAACGTGACATTAAATCCTCCAACGATGTATTCTGTGCTCCAACGCACGCACGCACACTGTTTTGATAGATATGATTGAATTTCAACTATATGTAGCGTTAATAAAGCGCAAATTGACTCTTTGATGTTAGGAACACACCTTCATTGCTTAGACAACAGTGAGTGCTTGCAATATGAACTTTATACAATAACAATAAAGCTCAATTCGACTGTATGTTTTAGTTAGAAAACGTTTGCATGGGAAAATAAAAGGCCTGTTTAGGGTTTAGGGTATTTCCGATAATTATTCGAATTTTCCTCATTGTAAAAACCCTCCTTGAACTTCAACGAACATTAACAAAAAAGAATTGGCCAAATTGGTCCAGGCGTTGTTGAGTTATGAGCTTACCAACACATTTTGCGATTCATTTTTATATATAAGATTAGTGTTAACAGATACTGGTGTACCTTAAGTAAATAAATAAAAATAAATAAATAAAAAATAATATCTGTCTCTTGTATATAAGGTTGCATTTTGATTGTTTCTTTCCCGTTATAGGGTGAAAAATTGCATGAAACTCTATTTGTACAATTAAAGCGAGAGCCAGCAACAGACTTACAGACCATTTAAACATTACTTATATGACTACATAGTATTATTCAAAGTCGCTTTCTCTGTCCCTATATTCCTATGTATGCTTAAATCTTTAAAACTACGCAATGGATTTTGATGCGGTTTTTACGAGCTTTATATTAGTTTCACTTGATGTAAGAAAATCTTGGAATCTCAATTTGACCCACTTCCCGGTCTCCGATTGAGCTGAAATTCTGCATGCACGTGTAAGTCGAATGACAATGCATGGTTATGGATGTGACGTCATTCTAAATCCAACATGGCGGCATTACCAAGATGATGGATCAATTATTTTTAATGCACCCCTACAATATGGGTATCAAATGAAAGGGCTTGCAAAGAACACCTCGATAAATAATGTGACGTCACTCTTAATCCAATATGGCGGACTTTCCCAAGATGGCGGACCAATTATTTATACAATATGGGTATCAAATGACGGGGTTTACTAACCTTGGTTTTTTAGTCGGAAAATAAATTAAAAGTAAAAAGTTATTTTTTGATACTAGCTTTTATTAAATGCGCTAAAAAGAACAAAATAAACTTTTACATAGAAAAGCTTGTCGTCAAAAGTATTCTATAAGTAAGTAAATCTCGCGACAAATTTTTATATGTAAAATTTAATTTTGCTTTTTTTTTAGCGCATTTAATAAAAACTTGTTTAAAAAAAAAACTTTTATTTTTTTTAATAGATAGAGCGATTGAAGAGGAAGCTTTATATGTATAACATCATAAGCACCCCGCGTGTTTTGTTCAATAATATCAATTTTTCAATTGATTAGTACAGTTTTATATATAATTTTTAATTCAATCATTTTTAATAGCCTTTTTTTAGGTTTACAAACTATAATTGATTATATACAACGTTCACAGTCGTTTTTTTATGTGATATATTGACAAGCAGACTCCCCAGTCTGCTGAAAAATGGACAACTGGTTATGTACGTCATAAATATGAAAATTCTCTTACGTTTAATACAGCTTCGGTAATCGGCGCTAAAGTAGTAATTGGCTTGGCACGCGCATCTTCCGTCGCGGATTTCCTTGAATATACCAACACATTCCCCTGATCCCTGGATCACTGGAGATCCAAGCACTGCGAAAGAGATAAAACTTATAACACCCCTCTTTTTGCGTCGCGGGCTAAAAAATAAAGTTTCTTGACGTTTTGTGGGTAAACGACAGGTGGGTTGAGGTTTTGTGTTACGAGTAACTGGTTGCAAGCGTCCATAGGCTGCGGCGTTTTAACATGAGGTGGCTTGAGGTTTTGTGTTGCGAGTAACTGGTCGCAAGCGTCCATAGGCTGCGGCGATTTAACATCAGGTGGCGTGAGGTTTTGTGTTGCGAGTGACTGATCGCAAGCGTCCATAGGCTGCGGCGTCTTAACATCAGGTGGCGTGAGGTTTTGTGTTGCGAGTGACTAGTCGCAAGCGTCCATAGGCTGCGACGACTTAACATCAGGTGGCGTGAGGTTTTGTGTTGCGAGTGACTAGTCGCAAGCGTCCATAGGCTGCGACGACTTAACATCAGGTGGCGTGAGGTTTTGTGTTGCGAGTGACTAGTCGCAAGCGTCCATAGGCTGTGGCGTCTTAACATCAGGTGGCGTGAGGTTTTGTGTTGCGAGTGACTAGTCGCAAGCGTCCTAGGCTGCGGCGACTTAACATCAGGTGGCGTGAGGTTTTGTGTTGCGAGTGACTAGTCGCAAGCGTCCATAGGCTGCGACGACTTAACATCAGGTGGCGTGAGGTTTTGTGTTGCGAGTGACTAGTCGCAAGCGTCCATAGGCTGTGGCGTCTTAACATCAGGTGGCGTGAGGTTTTGTGTTGCGAGTGACTAGTCTCAAGCGTCCATAGGCTGCGGCGACTTAACATCAGGTGGCGTGAGGTTTTGTGTTGCGAGTGACCAGTCGCAAGCGTCCATAGGCTGTGGCGTCTTAACATCAGGTGGCGTGAGGTTTTGTGTTGCGAGTGACTAGTCGCAAGCGTCCATAGGCTGCGACGACTTAACATCAGGTGGCGTGAGGTTTTGTGTTGCGAGTGACTAGTCGCAAGCGTCCATAGGCTGTGGCGTCTTAACATCAGGTGGCGTGAGGTTTTATGTTGCGAGTGACTAGTCTCAAGCGTCCATAGGCTGCGGCGACTTAACATCAGGTGGCGTGAGGTTTTGTGTTGCGAGTGATCAGTCGCAAGCATCCATGGGCTGTGGCGTCTTAACATCAGGTGGCGTGAGGTTTTGTGTTGCGAGTGACTAGTCGCAAGCGTCCATAGGCTGCGGCGACTTAACATCAGGTGGCGTGAGGTTTTGTGTTGCGAGTGACTGGTCGCAAGCGTCGACATGTAAATACCCTATAGGTTTTGATTCCATTGCAAATGTCAAAAGAAGCAATATAAATGGAACATAAACGGCCATATTTTTTTATTGCGTTGTTTTAGAAATTTGTTTTATTCACTGCTTTGAGATATAGGAGAGCCGAATATGTGATATCTCCGACACGTTTCTGAGACGGACGGAGAACAAAGTGATCCTATAAGGTTTCGCTTTTACCTTTGGAGCTACGGAACTCTAAAAATTATAATACTTACGTGCCAAGCAGATTTGGTTGGAACGATCAGGGTAGTAACCCCTAGGGCAAGCACATACTCCGAGGTTAGTGCATTCGAAAGGGGAGTTACAGTCAGTACTCAAAGCGCATGTAGCACCATGAGATGAGTTTGGTGGAGAAACTTCAGTACTGCGTTGTATTTCCATGTTCAGTTTGGTTGCGTTAATGGTGCGGCCTGCAACAAATCGTTGAGCAATCACTAAGATATTCATAGATACATTAAGATTATTGCCGCTTATATAACGCGTCTTTATAAGACACGGTCCCTTATAAGGCGTGCGCGGGGATGCAGATCGAACGCGTAGAGGCCATTTAAGCGAAAGGAGATAATTTTTTCTTGTATGGAGAATAGGCCCACTGCAAAATGTAACGTTTATTAATACGTTAAATAATTTCTTATTAACCCTAGATATTATAAGAAACATTAGCTTGTTTTTATCTAACGGGAATATTGAGAAATCAATTAAAACATGAAGATTAAATAACCTAAAAATTTTTAGTAATTAGTTGCTTTAGTTTGATTTGTATTCAAATTGTTTTTTAAGTAAATGCTATTAAACACTTTTTTATTCTTGAAAAATACAATCTTCTTTGGCCACTACCAAACGCCCGAAATCGTATTATTTTTTTGCATTCTAAATACTGGATACGGGAAAGAAAACGAAATCAAGCCATAAAAGCCGTTGGAAACGTAAACACAGAATTCGGTTGAAAACAAACCGACGTCAATTGGATGTCAGTGTAGGTACCATTCTGTCGCTGTCGAAAATGATGACGCGTTCCGTTTCACGACGATACTGGACTGACGAACTAATAGTTAAAATAATCTAAAATAGTATTAAAATAATTATTGAGAGTTCAATACTTTTAAATAAAATAAAATATAATATCCTTTACCTATTATTATATTTACATATTATTTGTATATATATTAAATCATCTTTCATTTTGATTTATATAACGTTAGTTCCTTTACCTCAAATGTCAAAAGTCATTACTAAGTTTAATTAATCGATTTTATTATTTCCGCTTCAGTTTTACTCATAATATCGTGCAATTGCTTTTAATAATAAAATGATATTTTAGAGTTCAGTAATATCAATAAACGTTGCCGTTTTCTAGTGGGCCTAAGATAAATTATCTCCTTTGATGAACGTGTGCATGCCCATAAAAATGCAGTTAAAGACTATACCCAGTTAGATATACAGAAACTATTGTCATTAGTGTTCAAAACGTTCATGGACTATTGTATTTCAATTTCGGTAGTATAAAGAAACGGGCTGTGGAAGAAACGACGCTCATCTGCCTTCTGAAGCCTCCTAATTGATTTAAATATGGCAGGTGGTGACTCGGCGCTCACTAAATGGGGCTCCCAAAAGCAGACCAATATTAATGCGAAGGAAGCAACATTGGTGTGAATGGTTTAGTGCGTAGGGAAGCGATGATGATGATCCTCAAACTTGCAAAACATAACAATAAAGTGTCTATATAATGATTAATTAATAATAAGAATAAATATTCCTTACACTCACACCAATTAGCTTAGCCCAAGATAAGCTCTGTAGGGCTTGTGTTATGGGATCTAGGGCAACGGATAGACATACGTATATGATAAATTTGTAATCTCTAGGACCAGCGGTTTGGGCTGTGCGTTGATATGTCAGTCAGTCAGTTTCTTCTTTTATATATTTAGATAGAAGAAGAAGAAGAAGAAGATTAATTCCATTAACCAAACATATCTCATAGAATCGCTATTCGGAACCTTAATAAACAGCTTGTCTTGTGTTTTCAAAGTAGAATTCTTGCAATTCAACGCTACACACCAACGATACGGATTATAGAAACTCATTTTTATTTCATAAGTAATCTTTCAACACGAACTTTTTACTAACCTAAAATAAGCGGCTCTTGTCTATCTTCTAATGATGGTCGTCTCCAGTAACTAACTCGAGTTGGGCTTAACTCGAACCAACTCGAGTTGAAACTTGAGTTTGAAACCGACATGGAGCGAAATACGCCGATCATTTGAGACTATACTCATTTATAACTGTTATGATTTTATTATATAAAAAAAGGTATTCAATTGTATAATAAGTCGAGCACTTGTAATGTTAAATGGTATTTGATTTGACTAAAAGGAAACTGTGGTTTTGGCGCCACTGATGCGGACTGAAATGAAATGGCGGCAAAATGAAGGTATATAATGTGACTTAGTCTCTAAGCACAGTTTAGGGCCGGTATTTCAATAGTAACTTATCTTGAATTGAGCTAGGATTGAAAATAAGTTTGACTTAGGTGTATTTCAAAACAGGATTAAAGTAAAGTGGTACTCAAAGTCCACCTTAACTAGCCCGAATCTATGTGGCGGATTTCTACCACTTAAGTGACAATCTGGGATTTATAGTGTGGCTTCCTCAGAAAAAGTTGTCTCGTGGTAATTTTATTTTTTACTCAAAATATGTTATTTGAGTATTTATTGATAACTTATTAAAGAACAAGTTTTAATTATCAATAAAAGTTAATCGACATGAACACAAAGCTAAGCTTAAACAGTAAAATATATTTATTCTAGTTCTATATAGTCTCACACGGCGCGGAGTCGTACAATAATTGATGAAATCAGTGATATCCTCGTCATCACTACTAGAACTTGAGGTAGAGCTAGAATTCATGAAAAATATCACCACGATTGATTAAAATTACATGCCAAAGTTATAAACGAGACGATTAGTGATAGTAGATGCTCACATTATACTGCTCCAACGGTAAGGACATTCGTCGTTCATTTTTCTCAGTAGAAATATTTTAAATTAACTTATTAAAACTTATTTTAATTAAAATGTTTCAATTTGTAAAACACAAACAAAACAGCGCGAAGCGAACGAATCAGTCAAATTGTCAATGTCAATTATTTGACATATTTGATTTGACATCTAAACGTCAAATAGCGCTAGCGTCTTTGCGGAATTTGATGTAAACTAATACATTTTGTTCATTATGTTGTTATGTCATGGATTGATCTCGGATTAGCTAAGGTGATGAATATCCTGATTGAAATATACTTACGTTTCTCAAAAGTGAGACTTAGATTAAATGTGCTACTTAACTTAAGTAATAAGATAAGTTAACATTGAAATACCGGCCCTTAGTTCTTAAGCAAGAGTCGACGAGTTAGTTTTAAAGTGAACAGTCAGTGTACAAGTTTGTAGTATTACATATATTTGTAACAAAGAACGGTGGTTTTCATTACATAACTAACAAGCGCCACATTTATGTAGATTTGAGGTTAACTTGCTGTACCAGTTATTGTTATAGTTATTCGTGTTTTAAATTCTGTTTAAGAAAAATGCCGGGTCCTAAAAGAAAATCTTATAGTAGAATATTGTTTTTGAGATAAGAATATTATTTTTGTTAAAACGTTTGAAAGAAGTTTGTTTCAGTTACTTACATAAGATTTTTATATATTTTTGTTAATCACTATAATTGGTAGTTAATTGACAGGAAAATATTTTTCGTTTTGTTTTCCTTTATATAAATAGTTAAATACAATACAATTAAAATTAAAATATCAACATATAATTTAACTACTGCAAGAATATTCTTTATGATAGTAATTAGTTAATTTTCTTGTTCTTGATAATATTGTGATTATAAATTAATTTGTAATCAAAATAAAATCATGAGCCTATGTAATTTACATAATGCACATAATACACCATAATGTTAATTTGATTTTATTTTGAAAAGATTGCTATAAAATTACATAGTTTTATTAATAATAAATATAAATAATCTTAAAAATTTTAATTCAGACCAAAAATACATAAATAAATGATTCGATTTCAAAAAATAATTTCCTTTTTACTTTAGTTAGTATAACTCTTCCAATACATTATAAACAAATAAAAATATCATTTGTCTGCTCAATTTTTTTACTATTAATGCGAAGGTGGAGAACAAATTGGCAAAAATATAAAATAAAAAAAAAATAACTCTTCCATCTTGTTGATTCGAGTTCAACCCGAGTTACGTGAACTTTAACTCGGGTTAAATCGAGTTTTGTAATTCCGTGTTGGCACATCACTACTATCTTCGGCGCTTGACAACTTTGACATTTCTTTATTTTAGTACAATTGACGTCACAGACATGGCGGTCGGCATTTTGGCGCCATTATTTTACGATAATATTTTGATCTTTTTTTCCTGCTTGCAGGATAAATATATTGCGCAAATAAAAATAACACTTGATTATCGCATGTAAACGAACATTTTAAAAAATATTTGAAAAAATTGTAGAATAGCCTATTAGCATGCTTATAACTTAAAAAATATCTGTACTTATTATGTCTACCTAATAAATAAACATGAAACAATCTTAAAAAACTTACCTTCCGGACCAACGCATTTATTAGTTCGTGCATCACAAGACCCTCCCTCAAACTGACAGTCTTCATCCAAGACACAATTTTCACCAATTGCTGCAATATTTAAGATATAAAAATTCAAAATGTAAATTATACAGTGCGTTTCAACAAATAGTCAATGGTTATGTTGGCACCCCTACTAAAGTGTCAAGCTGTAGCGTTCCATTGTGTTGGTAGTATTGACACGTTATTTGTAGGTTGGTACAAAATTCTTTCATTATATCGTGTAAAGCTTGCGTTGTGCAACGAGTGGTTCAACCCACTCGTTTTTGACGTGGAACGTCTTTAAAATTGCGCCGAAACATACGGGTACCAGGTTGAAAAAGTGGACCGTAACGAAAAGGTCTATATCATCGTACCTTAATAATTAAATAACTATTAGTCTTAGAAACAAAAATGTGGTGTGAATATTTCACTTATATAGTCAGCTCGCTGTTGTGACATTGAGTTTTTTATTAAAATTCTTAAAACACCGTCAATCTTGTTTTTATTTCAATCTTTAAAAGCGATTCCTGTTAATAGACGTTTCACGTTAAAACCAACGGCCGTGTGCCCCGGCACAGCCCAACCCGATTTTGTTGATTTCTACTAGTAGAATATCCAACGCTGAAGTGACGTTGACAGCGATCCGTTTCACGTGCGGGTCATCGCCGGATCTTTGATTTTGTTGCTGTGATTTTTATTTTTTCTGCGTGAAACGGAATTTGTTTTTAATGACAACACTGAATTCGAGTGATTCAAAAATCTATAAAATTGTAAGCAATAGAAAATAATTTCGCGCACGATTTGTATTCGTATTCGAATTCCAAACACGCCTAATGATTCAAAAATACGTCTCCAGCACTTACAATATTACAGAATATACAAACCTGTTGCAATTTTCCGACATTCCCCGCGCTGCCTCAGATAATATCCATCAGCACACACACACACAGAGTCTTTGCACATCATATTCCATGGATCTCTTAATGCACCCATGCACTGAACATCCGTGGTGCACTTTTCAGACCAATCGCTGGATGGCCAACACCGTCCTTGCTCGTAATGGTGGTTGGGCTGGCACGTGCATGCACCTGTGGGACCATTCAAATTAGAGATATGTCAATCTTTACAGAAACGACTCAGTGAGTCGTGAATCTTCCAAGTGATTCACTGATTCAAATCTCTAACAGCGCTTCAAATGAATCATTCGCTATCGATCAATCAATCAAAATAATCTAAAGATTATGTAAAGGTCTATGTCGAATAAATTCAACATATACATTTCCCCAAGACTAACCTAGTTTTATGGAGTCTAAGCTAGTTTTATGGAGTCTGAACATTGTGGAATAGGTGGTGTCTTGCCGCTCACTAACCCCCCCTCCCCCCCAAAGCAGACCAATACTGGTGCGAAGGGAGTAACATTGCCAACCAACCGTCCAAGGTACATAGAACAGAACTTTTTATTTAAAACGTCACGCGATTTTTTTGCTCTTTAAAATTACCTAAATCCGAACCCTGCTTATAACGCATAATTCTAGCGATTGGTATATACGGGGTGGTTACCCCGTATATACCAAACGTAAAACAACCCTTCAACCCTTCAACCGTTTTCAACCCTTTACAACCCTTTTCTGCTTTAAAAGGTAGCCTCTGTCCTGTCTCAGCCTCTAGACTATCTGTGTACCAAATTTCATTTAAATTGGTTCAGTAGTTTTGGCGTGAAAGCGGAACAGACAGACAGACAGACAAAGTTACTTTCGCATTTATAATATTAGTATGGAAAAGTATGGATATGGATTTACAAAAAGTATATAAACATATCTTACTTAAGTGAGCTTCAACAATATAATATATCGTTAATATTAATAGTTTTAATATAATAGAGGTAAATTAGGAGTTTTTTTAAATACAAATTGTTATGTTATAGGTTATGTTTTGTTGTATTATTTAAACATGAACAAAAATCTATGTGGTTTACTAAAATATACCATGTAATGTAATAATTACCTTGCAGTTTTCACTCCTTTGATTTCTGCGCTCGTAAAATCGAGATTTGATGCAAAATATGCTGACATCATAAATGCATCTATTTTCGGCAGATTATCGGATTGTGCTATGACAAAACCAGTTTCTGTCGTCATCTTAGGTTGACTACAAATGTATATTCACAAAGTAAACACACAGAAATACAGTTTTAAACAATTTTTCTCGCAAACACAATTTAACACAGTACGAACACGTATGAATATCGACGCCGATAAATGCAAGACATAGCCATTGACGTCACATATCGTTTCGACCAATAGTGACGCGTTGTGTAAGTTCGAATTTCCCTCCCTTATTTTTCACTTTTTAAATAACATTTTTTGGGCTTAAATAATAACTAAATAAAAAAAGGTCCTTTTAAGTATAATATAAGATCAATAATGAATCCCGAAAAAAATATTTGAGACAAATTTAAAGGACAATGCCCAAATTATAAAGAGCTGTGCCCCAGTCACATGCATATGCATGCCCACTAATGAGTTTTTTTTAATGTGTGCGAATTTAGCATAGATTTTTAAATGAAGCAGATATAATTCGAAACTTCGTGCGAAAATAAAGATATTAGACAAATAAAATGAGCGCCTAATAATATTTATTAGCAAAGTTGTAAGACGACGATTTGCATTTTGTTTGATATAAAATATTTTTTGATAAAAAGAAAGGTATGTGTAATGTACTTAGTTGGAATCACAGTATATTCCTAGCATTTTCGTTTATTTTTAGCAGTTTACACCATAGTGTAAAAAAGAGAACTTACTTTTACGTAGCACATGTGCAATGTAAAAATAAGTTTATTAAATATACTTAATGAAATAAGAAAGCTTGTTTATTTAGTTTGAATTACAGTATTTTTAGCCTTTTCATTGATTTTAAGTAACTTACATTATGTGCAGTTTAATAATAGAATTTTAATTAATTTAATGCGTCGTTTTGACTTTTGGCCATATTAATCGGTTTCCTATTTATGTAATATTGCCATTTCCGTTTCTAAGAAACACTTTATTTTATTGTGTTTTACTCTCGCACGCCTATTTGCGAAATAAATGCCACTAAAATTCGTAATTTTATATTTATTTGCATTTTGTTATAGCTTTGGGACCAGTGGGGCAAATGTGGGCATTTCTTTTATGCATATTCCCGATTGCGAAACATGTAGTGGCGCCTGGCTGTACTCATTGCAATTAAAGAGTTCATGTTTTTTATTGTAAACTAGCGGACCCGACAGAAGTTCGTCCAGTCAAAAAATTTGTAAAGTGGCAGTTTTTTGTTCCTTCTTATTATTTAGATAACATCGCATAGTCAACCAAATTGCAAAAAAGGTCCAAATAAACTTTAACATTTTGTGACTATTCAATTTTGGAACGTGACATTAAATCCTCCAACATTGTATTCTGTGCTCCATCGCACACACGCGCACTGTTTGATAGATACGATTGAATTTCAACTTTATATAGCGTTGATAAAGCGTAAATTGAGTCTTTATTGTTAGGAGCACACCTGCATTGCTTAGACAATAGTGAGTGCTAGCAATATGAACTTTATACAATAATAATAAAGCTCAAATTGACTGTACGTTTTTAGAATATAATAGATAAAACCATCCTTCAACGAACATTTAAAAAAAGAATTGGCCAAATTGGTCCAGGCATTGTTGATTTATGCGCTTACCAACACATTTTGCGATTCATCTATATATATAAAAATGAATTGCTGTTCGTTAGTCTCGCTAAAACTCGAGAACGGCTGGGCCGATTGAGCTGATTTTGGTTTTAAAATGTTTGTCGTAGTCCAGGGTAGGTCTAAACGGTGAGCAAATAAGGAAAAATTGCGAGTAAGATAGAGTAAGACGACAATTTCATTTTCCCATATAAAAGTTGATCACTTACTTTCTGTCAAACATTTGACGGTATTTGTACTCTCAGTTCCACTCGAATTGAAGAACGCATTAAAACAAGACTTTTGAATCGACAACATAATATCAACTTTGCTTATAACATCGTGTATTTAAATTTCAAAATATAAAAATAATTAATGTGTTGACATATTTGATGGGTGCCAACCTATTGTCTATGGTAAAATGTCACTTGAAATGTAAACGCCTCTTTGCTGTGCACCTATACTATAATTCTTTAATATTCCTAAAAATCTAAAAGCAACAAATTTCAATAAAATTAAAAAAGTATTGTGTCGTGTGTTTGTGACTTACTAAATATGCCTCCAATAATTAGGCGGTACGAAGTTCACCGGGTCAGCTAGTTTTTATATATAAGATAAGTTTTAGCGTTGTTACAAGCAGGATGATAATAGATCAAAATTATTACCACTGTCGCTGTCAGCTGACTTTCTGCATTGGTAGTTCGCAACGAGCCTCGAACACTGGCTGTCGTCGAAGCATAAGGACATGTAATACAGGGGCGCTGCAATAAATAAATAATAAATCAATTATCGGCAGGATATTGAAGAGAAGAGAACTTGGTGATTCCAATATTAATAATTGATGGGTAACAATTTGATTTGACATTTAACAATACAATTGGGTAGACGACTACAACTGATTATGGCCGTTTTTATACTATAATTATCTGATTTGAGCAATTTATATCTCATGAATGTATGTCTATATAGATATTTCAAATTTATTTTTTATTTATATTGTTTTTAGATTTCTAAAAAATGTGCAGTTATTATGTACGTAATTCTATGAAACGAACACATTTCTAGCATTCTCACATTAAATGTAACATTTTTGTATGTAGAGAGTATACCTATAAACTTACAAATAACAAAGTTATTTTGATATTTGTTTATACGCTCATACAAATTATGCGAGTTTACTTAATTATGACGTCACGATTGCAGTGCTTTTAGTATGGAGTGTTTTTAAGCGACCCGCGACAGCGCCGTAAACCAGTGCCGGTTTTAGCATTACCAGCGCCCTGGGCGAGATAAGTACGACAGCACCGTTTTACTCCTGGAGGATCTAACGTGTAATAGTTATTTGTTCAACTAGAGAGGAAAGTTGTTTTTTTCAAGCGAGTGCTAATTTTGAATCCCGAGTAAGCGAAGGATTCTAATAATTGAATCACGAGCGTCAGCGAGTGATTCTACATTAGAATCCTGAGCGTCGCGAGGGATTCAAAGGCACGAGATGGAAATAACTTTTCTCTCGCGTGACACATACAACTTTTCACCTTTGCAGTGAGCACATTATTAGAGATATAAATTAAACAATATGAATTAAAATGAAACCACATATATTTGCAAAAACTAAGTATCTATTAAAATTTAAAATTATTTGTGTATTATTTTGTAAAACATATTCTTTATTTTTTTCTTTACTTTAGTGTAGTCATTTCATTTTATAATTTAATTATATATTTAATTACAACGTTACCGAATAATTTACATTTTAAAGGTTTATTAGTTTCCGAACGACTTATTTTTTGACATTTAATACTCTATTGTAGCAGGTGTTATTTTGCGGAAATCCATTGTATTACAAAGGATATGTCCAACAAGCAGACAAGGTCAAGTCAAGGTGTTGGACAAGTCATCATCAACTGTGCGGAATCAGCAAAAAACAATATCCTTTGTAATGACATTTAATAAATCGAATTTCGAATGACGTGTTTCGTACATAATGATAATTCGCAGCATTCTAAATTCAAATCAATTTTCCTCACTCAGTGAGGGAAAACGCATTTCCCTCACTCTTTTTAAGCAGGGAACACAGTATGTTTGAGCTGCTAAGGTGAAAAGTTCTTTATGTATGAGTAGGACAAATACACATATTTGCTTCCTACTTCAAGCTGAATTTAAGAACATTAAAAAAGAAATAATAGATGGATTAGGTCCCTAACGCACCAAATGGTAGGCTTTTTTAGAGATCTTTTAGGTCTCCAAAGCGCCAGCTGATAGTTCTTAGAAAAAAAAGACACAGGGAAATTGTTAATATTGATTTGACGTCTAAACTAAAATTGACATATTCTCTATTTAATTTAATATAGTGAAAATTGATTGATGCTATATTTCATTTTGTATAATGAATGATATACTTTTTATATGTTGAATTTCGCGCGCCTACTGATTTGTACGCCTTATATGGTCGAGCATAGTGATACTATAACATTGTATTCGAATAATATATAAGATTAAATTTCAACACACTTCCTCATAAAGTGGCTCTAATCCCATGGCAATTAGGCACATAATGACACCTATAATCAAACTGTGACTTTTTATTACTATTATTCACGAGTGAGTAATAGTTTTTTTTTTTTAAATATTATTGGTTGAATTACGCTTGCATTTGCGCTAAAAAGCTATCCGCGAAAAGCCCAAAAAAAAGAAACCTCATTTTTTAGTCTATGGCCGATGCGCGCGCATAGGAAAATTAATTAATTTTTGCCGCCATTACGAAATTTATTAGTCTATGGCCGATGCGCGCACATAGGAAAACTGATTATTTTTTTCCGCCATTATGAAACATTTTTCACAACTCGTCTCGTTTTCTCTTTTGAAGTTATTTAGTTAGTTATTAATTAAGATGTCTGCAAATACAATTTATGAAGAAAAATAGTTAATTATAATTTTACTAACTGCACATTTACTAATTGTTTCTCTAAATAAACTTTTTAACTACTATGTAAAATGGTTTTTTGTTTAAGTATTATTTTATTCAGAATTGTGTTGAAAAACGTTGTATGATACACGTGTGTATTGATGATTACCGTCCTCGGCTCCTTAAGACCCTCGCCTGACGGCTCGGGCCTTTAATTGCGCCTCAGCGGTTATCACACAATGTACCATAATGTACTATTTCCAGTAACAAAGGTCTTCATATTCACACTTCGAATAGAAAGCAATAGGCTAATTAGTTGTAATTTAAATGTAATTAATTAAATTAGTATTAACAGTTTTGGTTATTTTTCGAACTTCCGTCTACAGTAAACGTAATTATTAGTACTTAGTTTTCTATTTCACTATTTATTTTTATGTTTGTATAGTTTAGTTTTAAGGCAAAGGGATACATGTCCATCAACCAAGAGATTTGTTTTCTTATGTATACTTTTATGTTTGTTTTGTGCTGTTTTACAATTATTAATTATTACTTAGGCCCGGCCAGAACACCAGCGCTGCACAGATTTGCAGCTTCAGTATAAGCTGAAGGCGGGTCCTAATTGGCCATTTGCTGCGTTGTTATTTATCTTATATTATTGTTCTTATTGTATTCTGTTTGTGGTCAATAAATGTTTTCTATTCTATGTTATTCTAATTCATCCTTATTCTACCTATGTTTACAAATAAATGATTTAATTTGTATAGAAAAATCTATGTTTACTCACTTTCAGCGCAAGCGGTGCCTCCAGAAACCGCCTGCAGCCCAGGAGGACAGGAACACTCCCCACTCTCGCAAATACTTCCTACCATGAAATGGCACTCCTCGTTCCGAGTACACGACCATATCGCTGATGCTGAGTGTGCGTGAAGAACGCATCCTGAGGGAAGACATGAATAGGTTTAGATTAACGGAAGTGAGACATAGTGAGCACCGTGATTCCCGCACGGGACAGATATAATATTTTGTATGATCTACAAATATTTCTTCCGGTCTGGGTGTTTGTGTTGGGGGGTCACGACACAGGATAAAAATTATAGTGTGGGACGATATTAAAAAAAAAGTCTTCAGATAAGTGACCTCTATAGTCGAGTATATAGAACACCGGTCGGTGGATAGAACACCGGTTTCAAGGTGTCGCCCTCTACGAGGTCCCGGGTTCGAATCCTGGTGGGGGCAGAAGTTTATGTGATGAATGCGAGCATTTGTACTTTATGGTCATGGTTGATAAAATATACATTTCTATCAAAAATGCGCGTCTCTGAATTTCGTGCGCGTCTAAGGTGGCTCTCAATTAGACATCGGCATGAATGGCACATTTTGACCTTTCTATATAAAATCCTCAATAACCCTAAATTCCCCCAGTTTCTCCGTACCCGCTTCCAATACCTTCCGCCATTACCTTATCCAAGGCGTGCATGTGTAACCAAGACAATCGTGCAGCCAGTCTGCAATACCCGAATGCTATCAAGGTACTTTGTAGTGACGGCTGTGCGTCTATGGAACAGACTACCGGTAAATATCCGCGAGAGCTCATCCGATACAGTGTTTAAAGTGAGGCTAAAGGAGCATTTATTGAACGTTTCTAGTTAGTTTGTCAGAGTCGAGGTCTGTAGCTGTCTGTTCTAATTTAATGTGCCCGTTACAATTGACTAGCTAAAGAGTAATACTAATATTAGTGGCAGAGCAAGATATAAGCGACAATTGTACTCAAGGCGTGGACAGACGATTTGGTTCGACGTAGCCTGGTGAGCAGTGTGAACAACTTATAACAAGGGCGCCATCACCCTAACTCAATCAGAGTTTCAGATGGATGCAAAATAAAACCACAAAGAATTTAACAAAATGAGCATGCATGTATTTTCTTTTATTTAAAATATCGATTAAGATTTAAGAAGTATTAAGATGTAGACAAATCATGTAAATACATAATATTATTAGGATCTCTTATATAATTTAACAAATTTACCAGTTTATAATAAAGAAAATGATTAATGTAATTCTATTTTTTTAATACAAAATGTTACTTAAATCTATTATGTAGTTAACTTGCTGTAGCCAACCGCTCCACACGAAATTTAAAAATACAGGTACCAAATCGTTAAATCGAGGTATGCACTCACGTTCCAGCCGGGCATCTGGTTACCTCGAGGTGGATTGACGTGATGAAAGCGGATGGAATCTCTCACGATGCACTCCCAATATGACACCCTCCACGTTTTTTCTTGAACAGATACGGCTTGACCACTTTAAGTTTGAAGATGCGTGCACATAGAAGATGTGCCACGCAGTATGCTACTCAACTAGCCAAAGTTAGACAAGTTGTCTATTACAACTAGTGGCAACCATGAGCAACAAATAGATCATATGTTGAAAATATAATCGGATAATAACCAAAGATTGGAACCCTGGAAAAGATGATAAATAAAAATTGAAATTGGTATCAGCCATTATTGAGAACTACCACGAGCTAATCCAATATACAAGACAATTACACTTACCGTTTTTTAGCGGGTTTAAGAATGAAATTTTTATAAAAGTAGATAAATGCACCCCATTTGGGTAAAAAAAACAAACTAATTAATCTTCAATTTTAAAGAGATTTGAAGCGTGCTGATCTTCATTTCTCAAAGTTTAGAGTCACAATCCGTCCTGCCGCCATCGTGACCAACAAGAGATAGCAAGCATTGACAAACGGTTGCATACGATAGAATTCAGCCATAGACTAAATGAAACATAGACATCCGGACCTAATTGCCCTTCGGAAGACGTAATCAAAAGAGATCCAATGAGAATTAACAAATAAATATATTCTTACAAAATAAATCTATTTTATATTTAAGGTACTTTAATTATAATTTAAAAATTTTAATATTTAAAATGTTCATAGCAAATATATTCTATGACCTTCACAGATACGAGTTCAAGGTGAATTATCTATTCACAGACTCAACTCAACATTAAAAAGAATTTAAATTCTTTCAAGAATTACAGCTGCATTCCTTTAGGAATTCAAAGCATATTAACATCTGTTTGCCATTGTTAATAAACAGTTAATTAAGTAAGACAGATTTACATATTGCACTGTCTCAATCATCCAGTACAGAAAGAAGTGTCTGAATGTAGGTGCATCCCTTCTGCTAACCGCGTCGGTAATATGTGAGGGCAAATGTCAATGTCAATCCACCTTTCATGTCAACGATAACAAATAATTTGTCAAATGCAGTTTAATATTTTAGTTGAAATCAATAAGAAAACAATGTACTAATGTTATGGAATTATGGGATAAGCATTTATATGCCAATCATGAACTGTATGTAAAAAAACAACGTTACAAGTTAACAATAATTTTATATAAGTAGTATATAATAATATCTTATGTACTTAATTTAGATTAGTTTTTATTTGATATTTGCATATTTAAGCATAATTTTATTAAATTAGTATTTATTTTATATAGTTTATGTACCCATGTATCTTGTTTTTTTTTCTCAATCTCTCCCACGTAACAGTATAACGGCCGTTTTCAATAACCTATCTAAGATCAAAAATAAATTGCTATCTCCGATTAGCAGTAAGCTGTTATCTATCTGTAGTCTGCTTTTCACAATCAAAGATACGAGCTATCTATCTTTGTCTAACTAAGGATAGCTTTATGCCCTCTCGTCTATCCAAGCCCTGTAGAACGTTTTGTTCGTTGCTAACCATAAAGCTTTAGTACGTTTAAAACATATGTACAATTTATTGATATATTTTATTAAATATTATGTTGTAAAAAGAGCATACAATGTTACTATAATTGAAAAAAAAATTCTTAGATCGTCATTTTCACTTTGTTTGCTGGTGTTCTTTATAAAAATCATAGAATGAAACGTTTATAAATGACAAGTGATGTCATTCGAACATTACTGACAGATAATTTGTTGCCGCCAATTTGTGTGTATTACATGTTTTTGATATAAAATATAAGCAAAAGTGGAAAAAATGAGTTCTGTAAGTATCTGGATTTACAATACTTTTGTAATTCGTTCAAGGTTATAATAGACTGCTTTTCTTTCAGTCAACGAAAGCAGCACCTATGACTAAAGATGAGACAATGCATTTAGTACAACTCATTGCAGCGATTCGAAATCGGTATCACTATCACTGTCTTCATCACACTCTATTATCATATTCATTAATTCCATATCACTATCATCATTACTGTAGTTCTCCATTATGTAATTTAAGTTATAATGTTATTATAGTTAATTTTTTCGAAGCCTATCTGTGTTTTAATCCACCAATATTGACAGATAGCCAAATGTCGTCACTAGAGATAGCTCCGCCTATCGGAGAGTAAGTTGAAACTTTTTTGAAATGCAGTTACGTCAGATTTGT
This sequence comes from Scirpophaga incertulas, assembly GCA_036419045.1. Classification (NCBI taxonomy): domain Eukaryota; kingdom Metazoa; phylum Arthropoda; class Insecta; order Lepidoptera; family Crambidae; genus Scirpophaga; species Scirpophaga incertulas. Next base: position 2,970,276 of record CM071647.1, on the reverse strand, counting down.
ATGAGCGTCCCTATCTCTAGTAAGCTATCCGTCCTCCCGACGATGGAGAGGTAACTTCGGTAGGCGACGCTATCCATCAGTAGGTTATTGAAACGCAAGTTAGGGCATAAGGATAGATTTTACTATCTTTAGTAGCAAAAACAAAGGATAGATAGGTTATTGAAAACGGCCGTAAGTCACTTGACACCCAGTAAGGTTGGCTGGAAGAGATCCCTTTTAGGGATAAGCCCACCCATGTACACATCCAATCACTGCACATTGTTTTTTACTGTAATGTCTTTTGTGCAATAAAGAATATATATAAAAATATTTATATATGTATAATATATGTATGTCTATCCGTTACCCTAGATCCCATAACACAAGTCGTACAGAGCTTACTTTTGGCGAGGCTAATTGGTGTAAGCGTAAGAAATTTTACCGTGGGAGAGCCATGCTTCGGCACGAATTGGGCCGGCTCGACCGGAGTGATACCACGGCCTCACAGAAAACCGGCGTGAAATAGCACTTGCGCTGTGTTTCGCCGAGTGAGTGAGGGTACCGGAGGCCCAACCCCCCTTATTCCCCTCTGTTCCCCTTATTCCCCCTATTCCCTTTTAAAAGGCCGGCAACGCATCTGTGACTCCTCTGGTGTTGCGGGTGTCCATGGGCAACGGTTATCGCTTACCATCAGGTGATCCGTTTGCTCGTTTGCTGCCCTATGCTATAAAAAAAAAAAAAGAAAAATACGACGAGACGCGGCCAGGGACTCCATCCGTATGTGGTCGACATTCCACCTCTTCGTACCTCTCGGTTCGCTTCGTCCTTCATTATGCGAACCACCAAGGAATGGAATTCCCTACCTGCGTCTTTGTTACCCGATACTTATAATGTAGGGATTTTCAAGGTAAGAGTAAACAGGCACTATTTGAGTTTGCGTGTTCCACCTTAGGCAACATCTTCACTTAACATCAGGTGAGATTGTTGTCAAACGCACTCAAAGTAATTAAGAATAATATATATTTATTTATTACTAGCGACCTGCCCCGGCTTCGCACGGGTGCAGTGAAAAAATGGTTATGGTGGGTTATCCCTAAGAGATAGACATATACCATCGCGGACTTTTTTGTGGATTTTTGTAAGTTGTACAATACTGTAGTACATTATTTTGGTCTATCTCGTAGGGTTCAGCCAGCGTTTGCAATATAAGTGCAAAAAAACGTGCTTATTTACGACATCACATTAGAAACCTTTAAATTTATCAGTGTTTCTCTACTATATTATGCATTTATTATACATACAAACCTTCCTTAAGAATCATTCTATCTATTAAAAAAAACCGCGTCAAAATCCGTTGCGTAGTTTTAAAGATCTAAGCATACATACGGACATACAGCGAAAGCGACTTTGTTTTATACTATGTATTGATTGATATGTATTGATTTACTAGCTTTCTACCTGCGACTTCGCTCGCGTGGATTTCGGGATTGGGTCTATAGAGGGTCAAGGGTCATAGCTTTTGCCCACGGCTACATATGCGCGGAAGTCGGTTTATGGCGCGAAGGTTTTCGCGCTTCCCGTGGGACTATCCGTTTTTCCGAGATAAAAAATACCGCAAAACCTTGCTCAAGAATCACTCTATCTATTGATGAAAACCGCATGAAAACTGTGCGGTAGTTTTTGAGCGAAGCCTTTATTGCGCATCCCGTGGGATCTGCCGATTTTTCGGGGATAAAAAGATTTTCTTCCATAAAAAGTTTTTATTCCTATTATTTATATCCGGACTTTCGTCGCTTGTTGTTTTTACGTATTTCTTCAAATACTTCCGGCAAACAAATGGTCGTGTACATCTCCGAATTGACCGTTTTACGATTCTCCAGTCGTATTGTAGCCACATGACCATTAATACCAAAAAAGCAGGCCACCATTTGCTTTAAAGTGCTTTTTGCACGAGTTACTTTCGTAGGGTTCGGCTCATTTTGAAACACCCAAACTGTAGATTGTTGCTTAGTTTCGGAATCGTACGCATAGATCCAAGATTCATCACCTGTCTAGATGTTATCAACAGATTTTGAGTCACCTCCGTAAATTTTTTTTATGATATTCTTGCACCATTCGGCGCGAGCTTTTTTTTGATGCTGAGTTAAGTTGTTAATTTAATTTTGTTAATTTTTTTCACGAACAAATGTTCATGTAATATTTTATTAATGCTTGTCATACATATGCCCAGAGTAGCCTCTATCTTGCGACACGTAACATGACGGTCTTGCATAATTAGTTTTCGTACAGCTTCAATATTTTGTGGCACAACGACTGATTTCGGGCGACCTTCCTTAACTTCGTCCGTGAGCTTACTCCGTCCACGATTGAACTCACTAAACCAGTGATACACAGTGGTTTTTGATGGAGCTTCAACACCAAAGTTGAAGTTAATTGATCTACGCACTGTTGTTGCGTTAAACCACGTCGAAAATCGTAATAAATCATAGCACGAATATTTTCACGTGTGAGTTCCATCATTTCAGCGATATGACATTTTACACCCAGCAGAAACAAAACACTAGCGTACATACATAAGAAAAAAAAATAGCGGTTAGTATTTCAAAAAAAGAACAAAATTACCATGGAGGTCATATATTGCGTTTAAAAATGTTGAAATTAGACCTGAGTCGATCGCGCTTGATCAAATCACTGTGTTTCGATCGCGTAGCATTTATGAATGATCGAGTCACGACCCACGAAAAGATTCGATCACCGAGATCGACTGGGTCACGGTAACTCGGTCCTGAGTCACGATCATTATGTACCTGTGTATTGAAAACAAATTATTACAATTCATTTTCGTTTTTATCCTTGTAAATGTTTACTTACCACATTATGAAAAGTTAATAGTGGTAATTAGTAGCAAATCAATCATTAAATTGCAAAATGACCAATCGTGATGGATTTATATCCATTTACGAAAGTCTTTAAGCGATACAAAAAAAAACAATAACAATTCAGTGAGTTTTTCGCAGAATTTAACTATGTATGACAGTCGCGTATTTTATTTCATTTATAAAATTTAAGTCTAGCAATGAACACTATGAGATATAAAATGTGTGTCAAAAGTTATCTATTTATATATAACATAATCATGTAATAATCGTATCTAAAATATTTGAGTACCAAATTTTCTCGTAGCCCAACCAAACGAGCGTGACCCAAAACGTACTTACAATAGCCACCCGATCGGAGACCCGAGACCTGTTGAACACCCAACCCGCTACGTCAATCAATCGATCATTTGATCGAATCACCAAGCGAATGGGTCGCGATCGACCCGGGTCGCAACAAATGATCGATCGTCACAGGCCTAGTTGAAATCCCAGATTCCGGATACTTAAGTAGCAGCCCTCGTATATATATTTTGTCATCATACAGATTTTATGTTACTCGCGTCATACCTCTAGCTGTTATGACAAATCATTCACCGCCGCTATGGAATATAAAAAGGCTGTCTCATTCCGTGCGTGATAGTGCTTCTCTGGATGTCTTCAAGAGAAGATGGCAATATGCACGTGTATATGTACAAATTATTATGTGTTAAGTTTTTCAAGTATACAATAAAGAATATATATTTTTAAGTTCATTAATAAAATACCTACTTTTTGTTTGTATCTATTGTTATCTAAATTAAATTATAAGCTCTTGACTTGAACACGACTATGTGACCCCCCCTGGCGCCAAAGCTGGATCCGCCCTTGACACTATTTATTTAAGTACTCTATTGTAGCAGGTGTTATTTTGCGGAAGTCCATTGTATTACGAAGGATATTGATTACGTTTGCTGATTCCGCGCAGTTGATGATGACTTGTCCAACAAGGATCCTTCAGATCCTGATGATGTCTCGCTGAGAGACGAAACACGTGTCGACCTTGTCTGCTTGTTGGACAAGTCATCATCAACTGCGCGGAATCAGCAAACGTAATCAATATCCTTTGTAATACTATTTATTTATTTAAACTTTATTGCACAACAAAAACTGGGTACAATTGGCGGACTTAATGCAACAAGGCATTCTCTACCAGTCAACCGAATGGCTAGTAGTTCCAAGTGTAAGTGGCGCAGATACATATAATAACTTACAATAAGGTCATCACAAATTAAAATAACAACTAACTACCTAATAGATACATATATACATAGCCATATATATACATACACATACATAAATATATATTATATAATAGATAATCAATTAATTACTATAGCTCGAAAATGAGGTGCTTAAGTCAGTGATTCGAGATAGTGTCCACGAATCAATCTCTTAAACGTGAGTTTACTAGCAGATGCTCGAATATGGAAAGGCAGATCATTCCATAGACGAATCGCAGTAGCTGTAAATGATTCGGAGGAGAAGTTGGTGCGATGAGTTGGAATTTGTAACGTAAGGTTGCTTGATGAGCGTAAGTCACGACTATGAGTGGACCCGAGGAATATGAAACGCGACTTCAGATAAATTGGAGTGTTAGGGCTAAATAGGATGTCAATAGACAGCAGACAACCCTGAGGTTCCTACGTTGGCGGATTGGAAGCCACATTAGTTGCCGACGGTACGAAGAAATGTGGTCGAATTTACGCACTATGTTGGATTATGTTGTGTATGTTGTATGTAAGTTTGTTTATGAACATAAATATACTTTATTAACAATTTAATACAGTATTACTTATTAAATGAATACATACCGACAGCTAAGAGTAATTTATGCAACCACATTTTATAAGCACCAAAATCACAACACACCGTCTACTGTCATTAATTACTTATTTCCAAATGAACGTATCATTATCGAGCCAATTATCCTTTGCTATCGTGGTGTAGAGCTCGGAATGATTAGACATGCCATTTTAACATACAAACATATACAACAAATCATACATAACTGTCACAAATATGTTTTTTTATGTTTCTTTATATCTTATAGCTGATTAATAAGATAGGATAAATTTTATATTATATTGTACGTATGTTGGTGTAGGAGTATGTAAAGTTGTCGTATATATGTTGTATGTGTGTGTGTGTTTCTGTATGTATATGTATATATGCATGTGGCCATATACATATATGAATGTGTGTGTATATGTATATATATGTAAATTAATAAATAAGTTTAAAATACATAAGGTAAGATTAGCATATAAGTCCTAGATGTATAAGATCGTTACGAAATACTACACTGACTCTTTAGGTATACACCTGTAATATATTTTTGTATAAAATGTATCATTAAAATCTGTTATATATATACAAAAATGAATTGTTGTTTGTTAGTTTCAGTAAAACACGAGAAGGGCTGGACCGATTTGGCTAATTTTGTGGAAATCCAGAGACGGTTTAAAAGGTTTTTTTTTTTATAGGATAGGGCAGCAAACGAGCAAACGAATTATTTGATAAGCGACACCAGAGGAGTCACAGATGCGTTGCCGGCCTTAAAAATGAATAAATATGAAAATGCTCAGAATGAAATAAAACCAAAAATTTCTATCAATAAAACTGGTTCGCTTGAAGTAAGTTTTATTTGTGTTGAGGTTTTCTGTTATAAAAAAAAAGTTAATTTGACGGGTCAGCTAGTATTCAATAGAAAACAATTCTTACTTAATACAATGAAAAGCATATTATCAATGACCACACAATAAAATCTATGTAATTGTTATATCAGAAATTTCTATGATATATATCTAAATTTATTTTATACTAGCTTTCTGCCCGCGGCTTTTCTGAGATAAAAAATACCGTAAAGCCTTGCTCAAGAATCATTCTATCTATTGATGAAAATCTGTGCAGTAGTTATTGAGCGAAGCCTTATTGCGCATCCCGTGGGATCTGTCGATTTTTCCAGGATAAAAAGTTGCCTATTATTTACTTAGACTTTTATCTTTACGTCTGCAATCTGAAAGCACATACATATATATGTATATATATGTATAACTTGAGATAGAATCCGTCAGAAATTTTATAATATTAGTAAGGTGTGGTTTTGTGGGGGGTTGCAGATTTGCTGCGCATATCATACATAGTGCATGCACATTTAAATGTACTTAAATAATAATATGTAGTGAACTTATCCGACCCGCCCGACCTCATCACTCGCGCAAACGAATCCCTTCCGCCGGCCACCAACCGCGTCGTCCCTCACGCCACACACATACGTCTCTCGCTCACACACAGCGCTCCTCGGCGAGCGCGAAGACCCGGGCCACACATCCGTCAAACATATACCCGGCACCGTCACGTACCGGGTAGATTCTCACCCTCCACTACACGGCGATCTTGAGCGTTCGAGCCATTAGACGGCGCGCTCAAGTTGCGTCGACACCCTTTCTTTCGATCCTAACGACGTCGGAGCGCGCCGGAGTCGTTAGCAGGCAAGGAGTCGAACCTTCTGTTGTTGCCTTTGACAAACACACTCATTGCAAAGCTGAACATAGCCATCTGAGGCTTCAGCATAGGTCCGTCCAAAAAAAAAGTATGCAGTTAGCACACATTTTATGTGTGTGTGTCCGTCTCACAATAAACGTTTAATAATATAATATCATATTATATTATAAACTAGCGGACCCGATAGACTTCGTCCTGTCAAAAAGATTTGTAAAGTGGCAGTTTTTTGTTCCTACTTGAAATGACATATGATGATATTAAATTTGTTTGACAGAACTATCGTCACTTTTTTTGTCTTCGATTGTTTTGCCAAAGGTTCAAATTGGCTTTTAAGTATTAATACAAATTGTTTGTATATGGGAGTATAGAAAGATGTTGATTTTACACTTTATCAAGATTTTTTTTAATTTTCTACGTACAAACCTTCTCTGGACTTCTACGAATAATTCAAGACCAAAATTAGCCAAATTGGTCCAGGCGTTGTTGAGTTATGCGCTTACCAACACATTTTGCGATTCATTTTTATATATAAGATTATGTAGTACTACAGGCGACTGTAAGTGCTTACCATCAAGCGGTCAGTGTGCTTTGTTGTCAACAGAAATAAAAAAGCATATAAAAAAAGTTTGTTCAATGTTTAGTGTTAAAATCTGTCATATCTATTATTTTGCTAGCTCTATATATTGTTATCTCTCGACACAGGTGTTTTGATAACACAATATTAATATGTGATATTACATGCACTAACTTAGACGCGGATGTTATCTTGATTAGCTTATAATCGACTTAGTCGCTTTAGCTTTCGACTCAAAATCCAACTAAAATAAATTAATCCACTCTCCACTATATAAGGAACTCAATCATCAGAGTCTCTAGAAACACTAACCTTTTTTTACTCCGATGTGGGGCTCTCCACTGGCGGAGGCGGAGGAGGAGGCCTACCCAGTAAAAACGTCAGCTCCCCCATTACAAGCGCGTCATCCCGAAGGAGAGCTGAATCGCGCCCTGACGAGGTCATGGGAATCCTTGCAGACTACTACCACGACCCTATCGGCGTGTGGCGACTAGCGTCCGAGCCACCACGAAGGTAGCCGCCGGATATCTCTGGCCATCCTCTGACCCAAAATGAGTCTCCTGGACGACCACCACCTCCTCTTAAAGAAGGGGGATTCGCCCCTCCGCCTTCGGTCGCTAGACGAAAAAAAAACGGAGCGACGAATTCACGTGATTTTTTACGTGGAGATAGTTGCAGGGATGGAGAGTAACAGAGGCTACTTTTTATCCCGGAAATTTGTGAGATCCCACGGGATGCGCAATAAAGGCTTCGCTGAAAAACTACTGCACAGATTTTCATGCGGTTTTCATCAATAGATAGAGTGATTCTTGAGCGGTTTTGCGGTATTTTTTATTTTGGAAGACGGATAGTTCCACGGGAAGCGCGATAAAACCTTCGCGCCATAAACCAACTTCCGCGCATATATAGCCGTGGGCAAAAGCTAGTATTTAATAATGAGAGAACATAAACATACAATATATTAGTCACGAATTAAATAATATTATCATCGCGCTCTTTTTGAATTTTGTGAGACTTTTTCCAAATATATCTATTGTCTCGTGACGAGTCTTTGAGACATCATTGTATTGACGACACATCTTGACAATTGGATTGTAACAGGAAGTATTATTTATGATCAATTGTATCGAGAAAACGTAAGCAAATCTATTAGGCATCCTAAGTATTAAATAAATAAATAATCTTGTATATAAAAATGAATCGCAAAATGTGTTGGTAAGCTCATAACTCAACAACGCCTGGACCAATTTGGCCAATTCTTTTTTGTTAATGTTCGTTGAAGTTCAAGGAGGGTTTTTACAATGAGGAAAATTCGAATAATTATCGGAAATACCCTAAAAACAGCCCTTTTATTTTCCCATGCAAACGTTTTCTAACTAAAACTTACAGTCGAATTGAGCTTTATTGTTATTGTATGAAGTTCATATTGCAAGCACTCACTGTTGTCTAAGCAATGAAGGTGTGTTCCTAACATCAAAGAGTCGATTTGCGCTTTATTAACGCTACATATAGTTGAAATTCAATCATATCTATCAAAACAGTGTGCGTGCGTGCGTTGGAGCAGAGAATACATCGTTGGAGGATTTAATGTCACGTTCCAAAATTGAATAGCCACAAAATGTAATAGGTCATTTAGACTTTTTTTTTGCGATTTGGTTGGCTATGCGACATTATCTATAAAATAATTAGGAACAAAAAAACTGTCACTGTACAAATCTTTTTGACAGGACGAAGTCTGTCGGGTCCGCTAGTAAATAAATAAAAAATAATAATTAAATGGTACCTTCGCACCGATATTAGTCTGCTTTTTTGGGGGACCCACTAAGTGAGCAGCCAGTCACCACCTGCCGTATTAGGGAAAATAAAAGGGCTATTTTTAGGGTATTTCCGATAATTATTCGAATTTTTCTCATTGTAAAAACCCTCCTTGAGCTTCAACGAACATTAACAAAAAAGAATTGGCCAAATTGGTCCAGGCGTTGTTGAGTTATGAGCTTACCAACACATTTTGCGATTCATTTTTATATATAAGAGATTTAATTTTTACAATTTATTGTACACAATATAAAAAAATAATTAGAAATAACACAAACAAGATGAATGAGTACAAAAGATTAGGCTTATCTCTTACGAAATCTCTTCCAGCCAACCTGCAGTAGAAAAAAATAACAAAAATACAAACATTATGTGTACCGTTACAAACAAAAAACATAAAAAAACATAAAAAAAGGAATATAAAATATAACAAACAACTTTAACTATTTGAACGTGAATGGATAATATTCAACTTATGAGTGGAGGAGATTTGAGGAAGTATTCCTTCACTCTCCTTTTGAATAAAGGAAGGGTTTGAATATCCCGAATTTCAGGAGGCAGCGAGGTCCACAATCCCAATCAATCAATTTTAATTTCAATGAAACTTGATAGTTTTTTTTTCCTCAGGAGAGGAGGCTGAGAATCCGTCATGGATACCAACGCAACAGGCAAGCAGGGATGCGTTGATTATGTCGGACTCCTGGTGAATCGAGGCGGCTCAACCCAAAGACCTACCGACTAAACTCAGCCGAAGCCTTTGGTCCTAGTGACCCTACTGGCTTATATGGAAGGGAGCCGCACCTCAGGAGAGGCACGGTTAGCACTGCCCCATGGGGAGGGCATAAGCGCTAGAAGAATGCACGGTTCACCAAAGTGGGACCGGCCTGTATTGACGGGAAACTTATTAAAGATCGTGGGCCCCTTTTATGGGCCTACGCTGCATCGCCCCTCTCCTGAGGGGCAGTCATTCTCACGATTTGCCTATATGGTTCCTAGAACTTAGGCACAGGCTGAATTCAGTGGGCAGGCCGCTCTAGCCGCATTCAGTCCGACATAACCTCCGTGACACTTACCGTTGCGGGGGTATCCTGGGCACATTTTGTGCTCCTCCTAAGGATTCTCTGCCTCTCTGCTGAGAGAAAAAAATTTTAACTATAGAAATATATTTTGTTTACTAAAACATTGTACATGTAAACTTAAACTTAACTAATTCCTATTTGAGTGATAAGATAAATAAATTTAATAATTAATGAAAATTTGTAAAATAATAATTAATTAATTAATTAATTTTAAACTAATAATTTACTTAACACTATCAACATTTATCAATAGTATGACATAACCTATAAACTCAGTTTCTCAACTTTTGTGTCAATCTAACAATTAATTAATCAATCATAGTTTACGATAATGAAATATCAGTGTACAATTATTTACCTTTATTGTTGTAGTTGTTGTAAATGACGAATCTAAGCACTCCACATTTTCACTACAGACACAGCTGACGATACTTTAACCACACGTGTGAACTTGTATTATGACGCTTTCTTGTTTTTTCCAACGCCAAGAACGTTCGAGAAAGACAAAGACAGAGACACAAGCATGCGCCGATTCAATGCGCCTAATTCTCTAGTGCTGCGCGCGCGGCAGACCGATCATAGTTGAGTGGGAGAGAGACGCAAGGCATTCGGCGGGCCTCTCTCTCGTTCGGTGACTCATCGTAACGTTACCGAGCGTTACACTTTTTCATAAGTGACTCCCAGCCGCAACCTAATTTAAGACGTTGTCACGTCAAAAATTAAAGATAAAGATCCGGGTGCTGGTTTGACCTCCGTGCTGTTCCTAAGCAACCAGTGACGTCACAACACTGACGTATACGGAATAATGTGTAGCCGTGACCCAATTTTCGCTATTCTTGTAAAATAGCCCTTGTTCTGACTTGGATTTAGAATAATTATAGCTTACCGCACAAAGTTTCGATTGCGACATCATTGCCTTATATATTTTATGTATTAACTTTTTTAACTAATACTATATATAGCTATCTTATATATGTATGTATTAACAGAGGTTATTTGACGGACAAATGTATAATTTTTTATAACAAGATCCCATATAGTGTAGCTGAATTGCCTCTTCATAAGTTCAAGCTACATGTTAAAAAGACGCTAATGGGTAAGAGCCATTACAAAGCAATGATTATTTGAATGATGCCAATGCTTGGTGTTGATTTGAAGACATTACATTCTAAAGTGTAAATATTTATTTCCCGTAAAATTACCATTATAAGTAAATATAATAAACGACTACATCGTAAACTTTGATTAAAAGTAGTTTATTAATAGACACGATTGCTATTTCTCGCCCCTGATATTATTATAATGTGAAAATAATGTTTGTAGAACTCAGAAGCCTGAGTTAGACGGCGATATTATCACTCGATTCATGGCATTTAATGTCACAAACGTGACGTCAAGAAAAAATGTCTCCACGAAATCAAGGAAAATGAGGGATTGTCACAAACAAGCGTTATATTTCCAAGCAAATTTTTATTAAGTGTTTTATCCAACGAATGTAGGTAATGCAATAATTGGATCTATAAATTATTTCCATTGCCTCTCTGGCTATAACTACTGTCAAAATTAAAAATATATATAAGTAAACAAAACATTGTATTTGAATTTAGAATCTGTCATTCTTATGCATGTTCTTTAGATTTTCTCATTTTCGCGCCAAGTCCGGGAGCATTCGATTTTAAGTGTCTGGTAAAACGCTGAGACCTTTATTGTCAAGGGAATCTTATTTTTTTAAGGATAGGTAATAAATTGTAATTAATCATCAATCATCATCATCATCAAAAAATCAAATTTAATAAAAAAATATAACGATATTATCATTAATTATTTATTTAATCAGTTACACTGTCTTTACTGGCGTATACCTGTTGCGTCATTGAATTAATAAACTTATTCTCGTACAATTGAAAACAATCGGGAACCTTCCAGTATACCGCAGAAGGGAAGGCTGTCAGTATTCGGTTACGATACGGCGAATTAACATCAAAGGCACAAGCGCGAACTACAAAGTAATTAATTAGTGTTGCTAAAAATTAATTGTGTAAATTAATTAATAGTGTTTAATTTGTAGTAAAAACCGGAATTTATTTATTGTGAACAAACAGAGCTCATAACATACCTAATGCAACTATTTTGAATATTTATGACTTATAATAATGCTAATTCGGCTGCTCAAATTCAAAACCTAGTAACACCTAATTTGAAAAAAAAAGGTTTTTGCCATTTTTCAACTTACGGACCTTAAAACACCCATCATACGTAATTTTTAAGATATAATTTAGCAAGAGAATTTCTTGAGAAGTACAAATTCTAAACTTAGTATGTCAGAATACAAATTTAAAACCTCAATCTAGCATCTCAAGCGACTTACTAAGTTATGCATTTGAAATACTAACTTGCTATGTTTTGAATTTGACGCAAAGTAAAAATAACAAATAAATAATATATAAATTGATTAATAAATATCCAAATAACTTAGTAAAGCACAGACTTACTAAGTTTTGATACTGTTTTTATAGTTATATTTGGGTAAATTCACGAAAAAAAATAATGTGTGCAATTTTAGTGTATATACTCCAAACAGATTACGCGTAAAGTAAAATGTCAACTATATAGCACAATTTTTAGTTAAACACCCAAATCGTTATCTCTTCTGGTTCCGTCGGACTAACGAATCAAAGTCGACCCGTTTTTTTTTTGCTCTTTTAAGCAACCGAATTTTTTAAGTGATTGTAGCCCAACATAAAGAGATATTAATTAACAATCAATTAACAAACCATAATATTTAATAAGTAATAATCAAATGAATATTAGAGGCAAAATGAAAGTAAAATATCACGTTATTAAAACAGTTTCAGCTCACTCGTATAATTAAACCCGCTTTTGTAACTGGCACAATCAAGCGAAACTGGTAATTTGCGAAATGACCGGAAGTGACGTGTCACACTAACTTTACATTTCGCGGCCGTACTTTTGGCAGTTGACACTTCCGGTAGGGTAACAAAGTTTTTGGTAAATAAAATGGTTTATTTATGCTTAACAGCACGAAAGATGCTACTATATAGATTTTACGTCAGTCTATAATAAATCTATGGGCTTGACTAATATTTTTGACAATTTAAAGAAATTTCAGAGTTTCGCAACGAACCGTTTTGCTGTCACCTTTATGCGGATTTGAAAGAAATGGAATTCCTTGATTCAACTTTTTACGAAATAATGGAATTGATTGGCTATATTTGGTTGTATTATCTCTATAAAGTATGACATATTAAGAATGTATGAAGTTTTAAAAATGTGGGTTGGTGATACAAGGGTGAAAGTTTACGGTTGAATGTATTTTATGCCACATTATAAAAATAAATGTATAAAATTAACCAAAAAAATAAAAAAATCAAAAGTTAGCGGTGGACAACCCTTATCACTTAGGGATTTGAAAAATCCTTGTGAGGATTCTCAGGATTCATTCTTCCTCTCCTGAGGAAAGAAAGATTTTAAAAATAGATAGTAGCTTATTCTCAGATCTACTGAATATACAGAAAAATCGGTCAAGCCGTTTCAGAGGAGTAACTAACATTGCGATTCGAGAATGTAACATATAAGAAATTATATAAGTATAAAAATGTAGCACAACAAATTTAAAATGTAGAAATCAACCAGACACATCTATCGACATATTTTGGAACTACGTACGCAATGCATGTTAATTATTTTCTTACTTAAAACTACCGCTCAATGCGGATAGATGGCGCTGTACAAAAATCCTTCAATTTAAACTAAAATAAAAACAAATAGACATGTATTAAATAAGTTTGAATGTATTTTTATAGGCAAACTATAATAAGACAAATACCATCATAAAACACTAAGGTTTACATTTTTTTTTCAAGTTTTGACCTAAGAATGCTCTGACTAAAAAGTTCTATCAATTGTCAATAGATGGCGTTAAAATGAAATTGAAAAGTTAGTGTAAAATATTATTTCATCGGAAGAAATAATATTTTAAGAAATCATTATCTTAAGTTAGTATCAAAACAAAAATTCAGTTTTATTTTAAGTGTTATAATAATCTAATGAGATCTACACAGTTAAGACAAACAACAACACAATTATTATGTTTAATCGTGTGTTATACTAGCTGGAATGAAATAAAAATAAATTAGATGTTTTTTTGTAATTGACATTTTTTTTTATATTGTCTTTTTTTCTAAAATAATAGCCTAAGTTACTCCTTATTACATAAGCTATCTGCCAGTGAAAGTCCCGTTCAAATCGGTCCAGCCGTTCCAGAGATTAGCCGTAACAAACAGACAGACACAAAAATTTTAAAAATATGTATTTTGGTATGTTTACCGTATATACATTCATATGCATGTAGTAGAAAGCGGTTATTTTAATATTACAAACAGACACTCCAATTCTATATATTTGTATGTATCAATTTGTATGTATTAGATGAACATTGTCAACTCGCATTTAAAATTTTGTTTCAATCATTATGGCGTCTTCAAGGATGAAATAAATAGATGTGTATCTACTAAATAAAACAAAATAAGTGGTGTTTATTTATTATACTAATTTATAGGTATATTAAATATAATCTGAATATAAAAAAGTATTATGTATATGCAAATGTATAGTGATACAATTATTAACAATTTTGGTTTAACAAAAATAATATTAAACATATTACTAAAGCATTTACGTACGCCACTATTTTTACACACAACTTAAGCCACTATTTTGTTAACTTCACAACCGGTTCCGTGGTGTAGTGGTTATCACATCTGCTTTACACGCAGAAGGCCGCCAGTTCGATCCTGGCCGGAATCACTTTTTTATTTTTTCATTATTAATGTCGATAAAAAAATCTAGTTTGTTATTCCTATGATTATCTATTTTGCTTTTACTGCATATTAAATAAATTGTTTTATAGAATGACTTTTATTATTTCTATCACTTGGGTTCTTATCATTTTACGAGAATATGCACATATAACATTTTAGAATTATAACAGTGAACAGACTGACACGTATAAAATTGGGTAGACTGTAAAATAATATTGATTTTATTTCTCTGCGCGTTAATTTTTAGAAAACAAAAATTCAAATGTTTGTACTCTTTACGAGTATTAATATTATTTTTATACAAGTTCGCATGCATTTAAGCATGTTTCCTTCCAGTTCCCTGTTTTTACTAGTCAAAGTCTCTGTCAAAGTATCTGAAGAGCGCCGTCGAATCTGGAGCTTTGATCCAGACCAAAGGCAAAGGCGCGTCCGGATCGTTCAAACTGGAGTCCAAATCGACCGCTTCGAAGAAACCCATCGCCGGCAAGAAACCGTCCTCCTCCGTCGCCGCGAAACCCAAGAAGTCTGTATCGTTCGCGCCGAAGGCGAAGAAGAGCGGAGGCGCCGCCGGCGCCGGTGCGGCCTCGCCGTCCAAGTCCAGAGCCGCCACCAAGGACAAGAAGGCCGCTGCGACCAAGAAGAAGCCAACGGCCGCCAAGAAGTCCTCCGCCGCCGGCGGCGCAAACGCCGCGCCCAAGGCGAATAAGACCACCAAGCCGCCCACCAAGAACCCGAAAGCGCCCAAACCTAAGAAGGCGGCCTCCGCGCAGAAGAATTCTTTCAAATCTTTCCAGGTTTGAAAATCGCACTACCCGTGTAAAAAAGTCGTAACTAAACTTACGTCGAAAATGTTTTATCACGTAAATAAAGCGAGCATCATGGTTTACACCTTCTGTCAAAATCTCGTGAAGCTTTTTACAAAAATGAAGGAAGAAATGCAAAAATACAAAAATTTTGCGACTTTAAAAAAAATAAAATTCCAGCATAAATGTATGCATTTTTACATTTCTTCGTTTTACAATTATCCCGCTGATAAAGTCATAATTATGTTTTACGTAAATATTAAAAGAAGACTTACAAGAAAATCTATAACGCAAATATACATCATTTTACTTGTTCCTGTATTTTACAATCTAGGACTAATGTGTAATTCTAATTACTCTATGTACAAAAAAGGATTTTCCGTTAAATAACAACGTGATTATACTTACAACTCTAGATTATAATGAAATATAAGAGAGTACAAAGCCGTAAGTCGAGTTAAATTAGTTCATACATTTCAAAATACATAACTAAAAGGCAATAATTGTAGTTACCCCTGCAAATATGCGATGCGAATATCGAAGTACATCAATCTGATCCTAATTAAATAGCACGTGTAGTTGAAGGCAACTGTGACCTGCGATTATCTCTTTGAAACTTTTTTCTAGACCTCATAATAAAAATATGGGACAGTTTTTTTAAGCTCCTGAAAAGTAGGTGAAAATCCTACTTACTTCCATTTTCCAGGAATAGTGCGAAATGAGTTTAGATATAGTTTAATATTAATTTTATTAATTAACTTAATTTACAATATTGACTATGACTTCTATATATTGCGTATCTATGTGTATAGATATAGCATTCCTGTTTACTTTTTTAAACTATATATAAAGTGTTGTCAACAATATCAAACATCTTCAAGAAATAACGGTTTATTTATTTAAAGCAATGGAATACTAGCGCAACTTTTAAGGCACTTCCCGGCTGACTGAATAATAACGTTGACCAAGTCATATCTTTTTTTTTTTCCCACGGGGGATGGTAGTGAATCCTCATAGGGGGCGCGCCACCACAGTGGTCGCTATGACAACCCTCTGGTGCTTGGACGACCTTGCACCGGATACCACCCGCAACCGGTCTACGGCGGGTGGTTATGTTGGACTCTAGCACAAGGCCAGCCTACCAACTAAACACTACCTACAGCCTTTGGTCGGGCGGAAGGCCTAGGACCCTATCGGCTTGAACTAACGCTCCTGCCCTCCAGAACGGGGACGGTGCTTAAAGTCATATCTAATCACTAGCTTTTGCCCGCGACTTCGTCCGCGTGGAATAGTGACTTCCGGCAGATTTTTGGTTAACCAACAACATATTTATATTTATATTTGAATAAAGATTAATATTATATGTTGATACAACTTAAACAAATTATTTCGACCAAATTTGGTACCATAAAAACGGTCATTGTGACTAAACCTTAAAAATAGACATATGCCGTCGCGGACTTGTTTTTAGATCATGTATAGAGGAATAATTCTTTCATACATATTTTTTGTGTATCTTGAACCGTTTTCGCAGCGCACGCAAAGAAAGCCTTCAAAAATGAATAATTTTCCCCGTTTTTTACAACATTTACCGCTCTGTCTTTGCTCCTATTGGTCATAGCGTAATGTTATTTAGCCTATAGCCTTCCTCGATAAATGGACTATCCAACAAAAAAAGAATTATTCAAATCGCACCAGTAGTTTCGGAGATTAGCCGCGTTCAAACAAACAAACAAACAAACAAACTCTTCAGCTTTATATATTAGTATAGATTACACCTTTTAAAGTCAAATGTGCAACTGTGTTCCGCCACGTGGCTCACTGTGATGCCATCTATTGGATAATGTCACAAACAGAAAGAAGACAGTAGTCAAATCCGCAATATATCGCCATGGTATAACCTCAAGCATGAGAAGTAGAATTGCATATTTACATTACAATGACTGCGTATAATAATTAAGGTTTTAACAAAAGTATGTATAAATATATAAATAAAAAAATAAAAATATACAATTCCCAATCCAACGATGACTTAAGTCTAAAATGATTCAACGGATCCTATGACTTCAATGGTGCGTCCTTTATGTTGCATTTATCTCGGCCACGCACCGGCCATCTTGGTTTTCCCCAACTAAAAAATGTTACGAACACATTTTCCTGGTCGGTCCATTCCGTTTTAATTTATACAACTGTTTTAATATCTGAGGTTCCGTTATATTGTATGAGCGTAAAAACACAGGTTTTTTTTTTAACGAATTACCTATTCTGTGCAGGAGACAAATTTTTGAAACAATAGAACCAATTCGCATTCGAAATTGTGAGATTCGTATACGAATTACCGAATTCACTATTTCTGAACTTTCATTTCGTGCGTTGTGCAACGAGTGGTTCAACCCACTCGTTTTTGATTTCTACTAGTAGAATATCCAACGCTGAAGTGACGTTGACAGTGATAAATTTACTCTGGTTAATGTAAAGCTTGTAAACAGGTACATAATAATAAATAAATATTGTTTGAGTACATATATTTTAATTTAAAGATAGTCGAAATATATATTTTATAATATGGTTAGCTTTGAAAAGTACATTTTATTAAATTATAACCTTAGCGAAGATGAAGAGGATTTTTTTTAAAGTTTTAACATAATTAAAATGTTTGACAGTTGACTAACAGCCAGACAATTTTTAATATACATTCCGTTTCACGTGTGGGTCAGCGCCACTTTTTTGACGTGAAACGTCTTTAAAATCGCGCCTAAACATACGGGTAGCAGGTTTAAAAAGTGGACCGTAACGAAAAGGTCTATATCATCGTACCTTAATAATTAAACAACTATTAGTCTTAGAAACAAAAATGTTGTGCGAATATTTCACTTATATAGTCAGCTCGCTGTTGTGACATTGAGTTTTTTATTAAAATACTTAAAACACCGTCAATCTTGTTTTTATTTCAATCTTTTACTTTAAAAGCGATTCCCTAACATAGACGTTTCACGTTAAAACCAACGGCCGTGTGCCCCGGCACAGCCCCACCCGATTTTTAGTTTTATCATTCTCTTAGTTTAGAAGTTAGTTCGGAGGGGGGATGTCCTTCGAACGCTACTACTATTATAAACTCGAATGTTTGGAAGTATGGATGTATTTTTGGAGGATAGGGCAGCAAACGAGCAAACGGATCACCTGATGGTAAGCGATAACCGCTGCCTATGGACACCCGCAGCACCAGAGGAGGCACAGATGCGTTGCCGGCCTTTTAAAAGAGAATAAGGGAGTGAGTGAGGGTACCAGAGGCCCAAAAACTAGCAGAAATGACTGCCCGATTATTTGCGTGTCTGTGTGGTATAGGCATCTCCTTTTTGTTTTTTTGTTGTTGTGATTTTTAATTTTTCTGCGTGAAACGGAACCTAATTAAGAATTTGTTTTTAAAGACATCACTGATTTGGAGTGATTCAAAAATCTATAAAATTGTGAGCAGTAGAAAATAATTTCGCGCACGATTTGTGTTCGTATTCAAATTCTATTCACGTATAACGATTCAAAATACGTCTCCAGGAGACGTATTTTTGAATTACGAATGCGATTTCGAAATCACCGCTGACTAAATAGTCAGCGGTGACTTTGAGGTCACGGATTCCTAAACATCCAATTTTTGAAAGTCGATCACAGAGCTGCCAACATAGATAAAGTACACACATAAATGTAAGAGTTCGGTTCCACGCAGAATGTACTGCTGCCGGTTTTTGCCGGCTTAACCATTATGGTTTTTATATATATTTATATATTGTATAAGCTACATTCAATATATATATATAGTATAATATATATATAATATATATATATATATAGACTGAAAAATCAACACATTAACTTCAGACTCTTGTCAATATGTTCTCTAACAAAACACAGATAACATTTCCACAAGTATGACTTGATTACGAGTGGTCGAGGGCACTCGTAATGAAATCACATCCGTGACTAAGGTAGTCACATCAGTGATATTCAAAAATAAGAATTATTGAAAATCGGTGATTATTAGTCACATCGGTGATTTCGAAGTCGCATTCGTAATTCAAAAATAGGTCTCCAGGAGGTCTGATTTTCGATTATAGTAGGTATTCTTTTTGACTATAGGAATATGTCTTTACTCAAAAATGTCTCTACTAATTTTCAATGCGAAAGTATGAATAGTTTGTTACTCTTTCATGTAAAAACTACTAAATGGATTTTAATGATACCTTACAATAATATAGCTTATACATCACACCGTGTTATTTGCTACAGTTAAAATATTTGACAACGTAACTATTGATTTATTAAAATTAAACCCAAGCATACCAGGAGACCTATTTTTGAATTACGAATGCGATTTCGAAATCACCGCTGACTAAATAGTCAGCGGTGACTTTGAGGTCACGGATTCCTAAACATTCAATTTTTGAAAATCGATCGCAGAGCTGCCAACATAGATAAAGTACACACATAAATGTAAGAGTTCGGTTCCACGCAAAATGTAGCCGCTGCCGGTTATTGCTGGCTTAACCATTATGGTTGTATATATAGACTGAAAAATCAAACAAAACACAGATAGTGTAACGGATGTGGCTGATGAAATGAGACATTCCCGCAAGTAAAGGCAAATGAATTTAATTTGTACGAGACACACGAAAAGCACAGTCGGTAGATGTTTCGATACTCATTTTCCCAGTCTAATGTACTGCTATTTAACAGAAATTTTGAAAATTTTACAAATTACCCCACCCAGTTAATATTTCAAAAACCCCCATATAACAATAAATATTAACCTATAACTACACACATAAAATAACAATCAAAAATCAATTGTATACCCTACAGATAGCATTTCCACAAATATGACTTATTACGAGTGGGTGAGGGCGCTCGTAATGAAATCACACCTGTGACTAAGGTAGTCACATCAGTGATATTCAAAAATAAAAATTATTGAAAATCGGTGATTAATTAGTCACATCGGTGATTTCGAAGTCGCATTCGTAATTCAAAAATAGGTCTCCTGGACATCGGTGTGAACCAAACAAACCTTAGTGAATGCTACGTTTTAAATAGTTTTTCATTAAACAGAAGTTTTCTTTACATTTCAACTAATATTTTTATAGGTAGTTTCCGAGGAATGCTACATGGTTATAAAACTTTACAATAAATTACCTACTAAGATTAAAAACGAACAGAAATTCTCATTTTTAATAAAAACCTAAAAAATATCTAATAAGTAAATGTGTCTATAGCATAGAAGAATACCTAAAGAATACTGAATGTGAATGATCCTAAATAAACGATTAACAGAAACAAAAATAATAACAATAAGTTTTATACATATCATACTTGAATAATAAATTGCTGAAAACTTGAAATTGTAGTAGGTCATGAATATGGCGCTCTATAGATACTTATTAAGTAAGTACTTTTAATCAATATTATTATCAATCATTTTAAATTTCTCAATATGCAGTGCCCTTGCAGGGTGTCATGTGCACAATTGTTATATTTTACGCCATCTTATGTAACCGCGACAAGCATCATCATCAATACATAGTATAAAACAAAGTCGCCTTCGCTGTATGTCCGTATGTATGCTTAGATCTTTAAAACTACGCAACGGATTTTGACGCGGTTTTTTTTAATAGATAGAGTGATTCTTAAGGAAGGTTTGTATGTATAATAAATGCATAATATAGTAGAGAAACACTGATAAATTTAAAGGTTTCTAATGTGATGTCGTAAATAAGCACGTTTTTTTGCGCTTATATTGCAAACGCTGGCTGAACCCTACGAGATAGACCAAAATAATGTACTACAGTATTGTACAACTTACAAAAATCCACAAAAAAGTCCGCGATGGTATATGTCTATCTCTTAGGGATAACCCACCATAACCATTTTTTCACTGCACCCGTGCGAAGCCGGGGCGGGTCGCTAGTGATTAATAAATAAATAAATACCAAGTCCCTTTCTCGATCGTTCATTATCTTCATCTTTCACTTCACATATCACTTTTTTACTACACTTTTTGATCGCTTTCAAGTTATTTCGAATGGGTATTTACCCGATGACCAATTCTGATTATTTTTTTGTATTAGACTATTAGTTAGTTTATTAAAATCATAACTATTTTTATTGTGGCCACCTTGAAACCTGTTTGACAGGTCGCTCGTGCAATATAATGCTAACAGTCTTATAGTATTGTCCTTAGTGTTGTGAGTGGGTCGTGTTATCGTTGTGTTGTGTAGGCTCATGTGTTTTTATCAATGTAAGTATTAATTGATATTTAATTGGTTTTGATCTGAACGTGAACGGTGTTAGTGGGTTAAATCGGTTACTGTTTTGGATATTTCTTTTGTAATAACAAACTTATAATACAAAAAACTAGAGGTTTGTTTATGGGCAAATGTATACATTTTTATAACAATATTCCACATAGTGTAGCTGAATTACTTACCTTTTCACAAGTTCAAGGTACGTGTTAAAAAGACGCTAATGAGTAAGGGCTATTACAAAGTCAATGATTATTTAAATGGCGCCAATGCTTGGTGTTGATTTGAAGACATTCTAAAGTGTAAATATTTGTTTTCCCGTGTAAATTATAATCACATATGTACGTATGATAACGACATAATTTATTGAAAATGTTTTCATTACTTTTGATAAAGCTGTTAAGTTTCCAGCGCCCATTCTTCTTATCAGCTAAAATATACGTCCTGAATGGGTAGGAATAAAAATTTCGACGGTTCAAAAGAGCTTTCTTTAAAGTCATATATTGAATAAAGTTAATTTTCATTGATTGATTACTGTATATACTTAATTGTAGATATGTACTTGCTAATTATAAATTTAATTATGCATGGTTTTAAAGCAGGTGAAACATTCTAACAATATCTGGTTTGCGGGGGTGTATTGTATAAAAGATTTTTTTTTAAAAAGCAAATGAGAATCGACCCCGGATAAGGAAAAATATTTCTCTCAGTTAAGTTATGCGTTTTGTTATCTTAATACAGTATACTATACATAGAAAATACTTTGAGTTTACTTTGCTTTTGATACAATTTATTATATACTAGCTGTGCCCGCGACTTCGTCCGCGTGGAATAGTTATTTTGAGAATCATATTTATTTTTGCAAACAACCACCTCAGCTGTTACCCGATCTTGACAAAGCGACATTATCCAAATTTGATTACCATAAAAACGATTCTAGTGAGTAACTAACCATAAAAGATAGACATATACCGTCGCGGACATTTTTCTAGATCATTTTAAAAGGAATAATTCTTTTATACATATTTGTTTGGTATCTAGAATCGTTTTCGCAGCGCACGCAACGGAAGCCCTCAAAGATGAATAATATTCCCCGTTTTTTCCATATTTTTCATTATTTCTTCGCTCCTATTAGTCGCAGCGAGATGTTATGTAGCCTAAAGCCTTCCTCGATAAATGGGCTATTCAATAAGAATTTTTAAATACGAACCAGGAGTTCCAGAGATTAGCGCGTTCAAACAAACAAACAAACTCTTCAGCTTTATAACATTAGTATAGATTAGGGGTAGACGGCATACTTATGCGTCGCGGCGTGTCGACCGGGGGAGCGATAGCTACTGCAGTATGCTCCTATAAACTACATTTAACAGCGTTTGCAATGTAAGCACAAAAAATGTGTTTTTTTTACGAGCTCACATTAGAAACCTCAAAAATTGTAGCCTATGTGTTATTCTGATGTATAAGCTATATTGTGGTAAAGTTTCATTCAAATCCATTCAGTAGTTTTTACGTGAAAGAGTAACAAACATCCATACATCCATACTTACAAACTTTCGCCTTTATAATAGTAGTAGGATTTCTATAGTAATCTAGCACTAAATATAGTCTATGTTACTCAGTGATAATGTAGCTTATATAGCATATATATATCAATTCTCGGTTGGGAGAAGGTGTCTTTTCCCCCTGTTGTGGGAACAGATGGTCCCGTCCCCCACAGTCATAACCCCATCTATATCTATTCAATTCAATTCATTTTATTGCATAACCACAATGTTACAACAAGATGTTATTTGGTAAAAAAAACAGATCATTATGGACCCTGTCGGGCACGCAACAATTAGAAGAGAGGAAGCGCTTCTTAATACCTAATTAAAAGTAACAGTTTCCTAATAACTAAAACCTAATAGCATAATTGATTAAATATTTTAATGTCAAGTAGTTTTATTAAATTAAAATAAGAATTATTATTTTATTTAAAATTATCATCAAAATTATCACCAAAGAATTCATTTATATCATAATAGCATTTCCTAATTAATAATTGTTTCAATTTATTTGTAAATATATCATCATTTACCTCGAAGTCAATATGTCAGGTAGTTTATTATATAATTTAATGGAAATATTATAAGTATTCGAATTATTGATTTTGAGGCGGGTACTTGGTAATACTAATTTATTTCTACGTTTCGTTCGCAATGAATATTTTGATGGAACATCTCCGCGCGTTTCATAAAAACATTTATACTTACGTACAAACTTGCACATTTCTAATATGTACATACATGGTAGGGTAAGTATTTGGTATTTGTGAAAGTATGGTCTGCAGCTATCAGTCTGCTCGATATTGGCTATAATACGGATCAACCTCTTTTGCATGGTGAACAGTGCCGGTGCGTCCGTACTGCCACCCCACAACACCAGTCCGTAGCACAGCCAAGCATGTGCATAAGCGTAGTACGAGGCTAATGATGGTCTTATGTCAGTTGTCTTTTTTATCTCTCGCAGAGCGTACGCAAAACTACTAAGTTTGGATTTGATTTTTTGAATATGTGCCTTCCAATTTATGTGTTTATCTATAACTATACCTAGCAGCGTAAATTCCTCAACACACTTTAAATTATAACCATTAAAACAATAATTTATATTCAATGTTGGTTTTTGAGGTGGATGAAAGGTCATAATTTTTGTTTTTGGAAAATTTATGCATAAATTGTGATCATTTAACCAGTTTGATGTTTTAGAGAGTAATGAATCTAATTTTTCATTGACA
Organism: Scirpophaga incertulas; assembly: GCA_036419045.1. NCBI lineage: Eukaryota > Metazoa > Arthropoda > Insecta > Lepidoptera > Crambidae > Scirpophaga > Scirpophaga incertulas. The sequence goes on along the minus strand of CM071647.1, from coordinate 2,945,700 downwards.
TTAATGTTATTGTAAGTCGAAGTAAGCAATGAGATGTCGTCGGCGAATAAAATACATGGCTCATCCATAATTTTTGGGAGGTCATTTATATATATACCAAAAGCAAGAAGCAGCCGACTACACTGCCCTGTGGTATTGATGCGTTCACTATTTTACATTCAGAGCGTACATGAGTAATGTTCCTAGTCACCCTATCGAAGTACTCAATTTCCACGAACTGTTGCCGATCTCTTAGGTATGACGCGAACCATTTATGAGCGGGTCCACGGATACCAATACCGTACAATTTACTTAAAAGTATATTATGTTGAACCCTGTCATATGCCCTCGTCATATCCAACAAGACTCCTACACCATATTGTTTTTTATCCAATAATGTAATTATTTCTTTGATGTATTTGTATACAGCTAATGTTGTGGAACGGTTTTTTCGGAATCCACCATCTAAATTCTACTACCTATAATTATTAACTATATATTCCTTAAGACTAACAATGTTTAATATCTATGGTTAGTTTTTACATTTTGTTTATTATAAGTTAAATACTAGTATTCATATAATTATAGAATTATTACATGTTATTTGTTTACATTAGAATTTAGTTTATAATATATTGTATATTTCAATTAACATGATTTCCTTAACGTATTAATTTATACAATTTATATTGTTTTGGTTGCTTATTATTTAGTTATTAGTATTTTTATAATATTTTTTAATTATTATAAATTAATACTAATTATAAAGTTATATATATATAGTACTCTAAATAGATTAAGAAGCTTTCTCCCTATAGCTACAAAGACAGTGTTAGCTCAGTCACTCTTGCTTTCCTTGATTGACTACGCTGACGCTGCGTGGATTAATTTATCTGAGGAACTACTTGACAGTTTGGAGCGGCTGCAAAATGTAGCCATCAGGTTCATTTTTAATCTGCGTAGGTTTGACCATGTTTCTAATCGTCGCTTTCAACTGAAATGGTTACCTATTCGCCAGCGCAGAGACTTACATGTTTTATCCCTACTTTACAATATTTTGTACCTTCCATCATCTCCATCCTACCTTAAATCTTTGTTCTCTTTTCGATCTAATTCATCATGTTGTGCCTTGCGTTCTAATTTTAATCTGACTCTTGATATACCGCCCCGAAGTACCGACTATTTTTCATATTCTTTTTCGGCTTATGCCGTCCGGTTGTGGAACTCTCTCCCTGAGGGTATTAGGGGAGCGCGAACGCTGGAGTCCTTTAAGAATCAAGTCCGTGTTCACTTCCTGTCAAAGATTCCTTAACTTAAACTAGTTATAGCCTATTGTCCTGTCCAATTACTGTACCCATCCTATATTTAAATCTCCTTTTAATATTTCCCTGGTCCTAGGTTGCCTGGAAGAGATTGCTGTTTAGCAATAAGGCCGCCTTTTGTACATTTGTTATTTTCTTTTTTTTTTTGTATGTGTATTTTATGAATACAATAAAGGGTTTTGTTATGTTATGTTATGTTATTAATTACTATATATACTAATAAGTTTCCTGGTTAACATTATTGAGAACAATTTTTCTTTTACAAATGTTTTATGTTTATATTCAAGTTTCCCATGTCTACTCATTTGTTGTTTATTTGAGTAAAGTCCTACTGAGGGCTTGTAGTGCCCTAGAAAATGTGCTGGTGGGACGATCTTCGCAAAACTCCTCCCGTGCAACTTGTGGTCGCTCTGTTTCTCTAAGTCGTTCCGGTATAGAGTTTCTCTGCGAGAATTCTCGAATCGAGAATTCCCGAGCAATTTTGCCTTACTCGAGACGAGAAAAAAGTGGTGGAGAAATCGAGAAATTAAGTCAAAGATTTTTAAAACTTAATACGAAACCGACTACCAGATAATGCTTTAAATGCCCTCGTATTTTTGAAAGCTTATTTCCTAAATAATAAAAATACCTAGTGGCCTAGCTTTTGGAGCAGTTTCCTCTTTAAATTGTGATTATATTTTTTATTTATTTATTTATTTATAACTTTTTTGTACATCGACCATAGTGAAAAAAAAATACAGATAATGAATCCTTAAAACTAACTGTACAAAGGGCGACCTTATCACAAAGAGTGATCTCTTCCAGGTAACCTTAGATGGACAGGAATTTAAATCAATTATTTCGTGGGAAGATGGCGATGTATAACTTAATGACATACTATAAATATAACAATACATACTAATAATACATATATACACTTACACACATACAACATATATATAACAAACATACTTACATACATATACCAATAAAATACAAAATCATAGTGACAAATAATGTTTTATAACAAGTTTCTTGAAAATATAATTAGTCTGATTACTAATTATTTATTAGATTCTAAGTATACTTACGTAACAAAAGTCTATATATAACAAAATATTGAAAATTTATATTGAAAAGTTGGAGTAAAATAAGTTACCTGCACCTTATTGTTATTCATTGTAACTATGAAGCTAGTCTGATTGTTTGATTTTTATACCTAATTCAAACTGTCGTTTCAATTATACATTTTAATAGAAAAGTTTGTAATACAGATAGAGACTAAAGTAAATTATATAGTAGGTATGTAATGTAAGTTATTAAATTATATGATGGCATTGTTTTTAGAAGATATTTTACTTGTTTTTCCCAAAGATGAAGACTATTTAGTCTTAAAATTGTGTGTAAAAATAATGACAAAAGGTCTCGCTAGATTTTATTTCGTTTAATAAAAATTTTATATACTTACTTAAGTTAAAGTCAATTGAAATTAATAATAAATGTCGTTGAATATTGCATAAAAAGCGTAGCTTACATATTTTTAAAAATTTCCATATATCTCGACAACCTGAGAATTGTGACTGAGAATGACGACCTCCATAGTCGAGTGAATAGTACACCGGTTTCAAGGTGTCGCCATCTATGAGGTCCCGGGTTCGAATCCCGGTGGGGGCAGATGTTTGTGTGATGAATGCCATCATTTGTACCTTAGTCATGGTTGTTGATATATATTTCAATAAAAAATATTTATATATGTATAATACATGTATGTCTATCCGTTATCCTAGATCCCATAACACAAACCTTACAGAGCCTAGTTTGGGCTAGGCTAATTGGTGTAAGTGTAACAAATATAAAAAAAAAAAAAATCTCGAGAAATAGTGGTCGAGAATTCTCGTGCTCCGTGAAATAAAAAAGCTCGAGAATTGAGAAACCCTATTCCGGTATCTTAGCGCCATTTAGAAGTATATTTGGATTTAGGGAAGTATATTTGGATCGGAGCACGTGGAATGGTCTCTGGCAACCCCCATGCGGAAGAAGCCTGAGTATACGTCTGTCTGTATAAGTTTCATAAAATTTGATTTTTGATTACAGAGCGAGAATTGGCAAGACAGTTGCCATTCAAAAATGCTTCTCGACAAACATATCGCTGTTATTTTAGCTGCGTTATTTACGGTGGTGACTTCGCAAAAAAATGGTGAGTTTGTTTTGTTCTTATTCTTTTGTGCCTTAATCCCGATAACTTTCTATAGTTCATCTTGCACTAATGATTTAAGCATAAAACGACGATGCGAACGCGATGAAGATAAAACCTTTTTTCATTTTTTTAATATATTTTTTTTACATTGTTACGGCAATAGGAATCCACGCATACCGAGCTTAATTTATTCCTATACTTAGGGGTCATCCATAAATTACGTCACACGAATTTCGTGATTTTTTGCCCATTCCCCCCGTCCTTGTCACATTTGTGAGACTCGCCCCCCCTCCCCCTAGTGTGACGTCACAAATTTTGAAATTATAGAAATTATTGAATGATAAAAGCGGTTTCGAAATCAGTTTTATTTTCATTTTAATAAAATTAACATCAAATCAATTAACAAAACTAGAAACAATTACTTACTTATATTAAATAAGTATATGGTCATTTCATGATTATCTTATTATATCTTTCTAAATCACCTACTATAATCAATTAGAAAAATAGTACGTTTCGGGAGTAGTAGTAGAAGAAGATACTATTCCTTTATTTGTTTATGAGAGTATACAGACTTTACAATAAAAGTTAATATTTACATCACTTTTCATACTAATAGTAATATTTAAAGATTTTTTTTTTACAGTTAGCTTATTTGATTTAATAGATTTTGTAATGTGACGTCACGAAATTTAAGATCCCTCCCACCCCCTAGTCACACAATGTCACACTTCGTCAACCCCCTCCCTCCCCCTAACCGTGTGACGTAATTTTATAGATGGCCCCTTATGTACTGATTAGATAAATAAATATTTATTGATTCGCTATGACGGAACTTTCAGGAAGACGGCTCCTGGAGACCTATTTTTGAATTACGAATGCGATTTCGAAATCACCGCTGACTAAATAGTCAGTGGTGACTTTGAGGTCACGGATTCCTAAACATCCAATTTTTGAAAGTCGATCGCAGAGCTGCCAACATAGATAAAGTACACACATAAATATAAGAGTTCGGTTCCACGCAGAATGTAGCCGCTGCCGATTATTGTCGGCTTAACTATTATGGTTATAATATATATAATATATGCTACATTCATATATATGTATGTATCTATATATTATAGGTATATAAAGGTTTATATATATATAGGTATATATATGTATATATGAATGTAATCGCTGCCGGTTATTGCCGGCTTATCCATTGCGGTTATTATATACACATAAGGTTCAATAATTCTTATTTTTGAATATCACACATCAGTGATATTCAAAAATAAGAATTATTGAAAATCGGTGATTATTAGTGACATCGGTGATTTCGAAATCGCATTCGTAATTCAAAAATAGGTCTCCTGGACCATTTACAAATCTTTTTGATAGAATGAAGTCTGTCGGGTCCGCTAGTATAATTAATTATATAGATGGCAGGGCCGATCCTGGGGGCGTACTCTTAAAAACGATATTCGATATATCGTGGACTTCGTCGTGTCGTATCCTAACTAATTACAACGACACATCAAACCGTATCGTATTACTTTTCGCAAATTTGACGAAAATTTTGCGAATGTTCGTCTGTCAAATTCAATTCATCGTTGTCATTTGAGACTTTCTTATGTCAAAATTGATATCGTTCGTTCGATCGTCCGTTGAAATGTTTTAAACGACAGCAACTAAGAGTAGTATACGACACGACGAAGTCCACGATATATCGAATATCGTTTTTAAGAGTACGCCCACTGGGTGGTCGCTCTGTGCGGTGTTATGTCCCCTAATTTAACTGCCTGTTCACGTATTTGTTTCGGTTCGGTTTGAGTTCCGGTTCAGCAGAAAAAATCTTTCCGGACTCCGGTTCATGGTTCGGAAAAACAAGCCGGTTCGTTCCGGTACGGGTTTGGTTCAAACCCTTGTTTGTAATAATTTATAATCTATACTAATATTATAAAGAAGTAAAGTTTGTGTGTTTGTATATTTGTTAAATTGTAAGGGGTAATCTCGGGATCTACTGAACCAATTTTAAAAATTCTTTCACCAATAGAAAGCCACATTATTGCGGAGTGTCATCATCATCATCATCATCATCATCATCATCGATTTTAAAAATTCTTTCACCAATAGAAAGCCACATTATTGCTGAGTGCCATCATCATCATCATCATCATCATCATCATAATCATCATCAGCGGCGCGCGATGGCTTCGGGTTTAATTCAGTTCGCTTTCGTGCTCGCTTCGGGGATTATTAATATTATGCCCAACGAAGTGGGCGCGGGTCAGCTAGTGATACATATAAAAATTCGTGTAAAAATTAGAAAAAATAAATCAGCAATATTTTCAATTCATTTTTTCATTACGTCAGTCGATTCTCGTTATCAGAAGTCATCTTTAGTTCCGAGACGCGTTCCTCTCCATAAAGGAAGTGACGGAACGACGTTCCGGAGCGTTCCGGCTCGACAACACCACCGCTAATCGGTGTAAGTGTAAGGAATATTTCTTTATTTACAGTGCACAAGTAGCGAAGGCGTCATCAGTAGAGATCGGATAATCGGATGCATATTTACCTAAAGTTAGTTTAAGACAAAGTATGGAAACGGCTTTTTATTGTTTTGTTAAATAAAAATCCCGGGATTGCGGAATTGGATAGCCGGATGTTTATTTATTTACCTAATTTAGTTTTTGACAAAGTATGGAGCTGTCTTTTATTTCCATAAATAAAAATCCCGGAATTCGGAAGTTAACTCAGAATGAGATACTAGACCATACTTACGCTCGGGCACCATTTCTGTTTTTTTATTCAATTATTTAATTGATTATTGTTTTAGTCAAACTAGCTCACTACTTTCGTATAACACTCTTCATGTAATAAATCATACATTCATAAATCGCACGGGGAACTGAAACTAAACTTCATGTAAATACGTATGCATAGTTGTATAAATGAACCCGGAGTCTCGGTCTTTTGAAAGTAAATACCACGTGCTAATTTTGTAATTTTCAAACAATATCACTACGTTAAATTTGCAGTCCCGTATTTTCCCGGGATTTTTATTTAACAAAATGTATTTTAAAAAGCCGCTTCCATAGTTTGTGAGCCAAAAATTAACTTTAGGTAAATATGCATCCGATTATCCGATCTCTAGTCATAAGATATGTCACAAGGGCAAGGCTGCTTTCGACTTATTGTGCCTTACCTTACCTTTTCATTAAAATTGTCTCCCGCTTCTCCCCCCCTCCCCCCATTAATGTAACCTTAGATCTATTCGACTAAATTACTTTATTCCACTCAACAGAAGGAGATAGGTGTGTGGACCAATACACGAACACGATAGGGAGGTGTACAAAGGCCGAGGCATGTAACTCTGCGAGGGAGAACTTCCAGTAAGTATGTTTACTATGACTATCCCAACTAATATTATAAATGCGAAAGTAACTCTGTCTGTCTGTCTGTTACGCCTTCCCGCTTAAGCCTCGCAAGCGATTTTGATGAAATTTGGTACAGACAATCCTTAGACCCTGAGACAGAACATAGGCTTTTTATTTCGAAAGTCAAAGTCAAAGTCAAAAAGATTTATTGCAAACTACAGGTATATACATTATTTTATGGTATTTTGCATAAGTATCACTATAGTTTGCCTAAAAAGGCGTACAATAATTTTATGTCAATGAACTCCTATATACTACATTATTACATTACATTATACATTATTACGTCAATTAACTATTTAATTACATTTACATTATTACGAAAAATATATCTACTTAGTCACTTATTAATAAACCAAAAAAATGTCTTCTTAGTCACTTATGAAAAAAAGGGATGAAGGTGTTGAAATAGAGGTTGAAAGTTTGTATGGGGTTTCTTAATTTTAAAAGATAAAACCATAAAACTTGTTATTTAAGCACTTGATAAGAAATCATTAAACATTTGTTCTAGCATTTTCGAAATTTCGACCAGCTAGGGGGTGAAATAAGGGTTGAAAGTTAGTATACCAGGAGTGACAAAAACTAATTTCGGAAGCTACGAGTAGTACGATATATAAATGGACCGTATATTTTGAAAGTGGTGTAAGTCCATTTCCGTTTGCTTCGAGAAATTAAAGGTCTATATTTGTTGATTTAAAATACAGGCAAATCATATGAGGTCTGGTATTGTTTCTATTGTTTTAAGTTGTACAAAACATGTGACTTTTTGAGAAATTAAACACGGAGTATTATATATTTATTTATTTATTTATAGATCACCAACATAATAAACATTTACACCAACGAATAATAATCATGTTAAATGCTCTAGCCTAATGCTATTATAATTATAGGTGATGACAGCATTTATTTTTTCTAAGAGTAACTCCCAAATATAAAAAAAAACTAAGAAAAAATTAAAATGAAAACAAAGACAGAAATAGACAAGCACAATAACTTAAAACTAACTAGTACCTAAAGAGGAACTAATGAGTACCTCTCTTATTTAAAATAAATACAAATAACCTATACAAAACTATATAAAGAGACTTTTTAAATTGGCGGATGCCATCCGCGAGCAAATCCAATTCAGTAGACTTTGATAAACTGTTAAATTCTCTCATAAGCCGATTTAATGGTGCATTTTGACCGAGATTTTTTATATAAAAAATTTACATTAAATTAATAAGCATGAATAACGTTCATTTTTCTCAAAAATGGACTTAGACCACTTTCAAAATAAACGGTCCATTATGTAAATGTTTTACAAGCTTTTATATAAGCTTCACTTGTAACTATGTAAGAAAATCTTGGAATTTTAATTTGACCCACTTCCCGGTCTGCAACTGAGCTGAAATTTTGCATGCACGTGTAAGTCGGATGACAATGCATGGTTATGTGTGTGACGTCATTCTAAATCCAACATGGCGGCATTACCAAGATGGCGGATCAATTATTTTTAATGCACCCCTACAATATGGGTATCAAATGAAAGGGCTTGCAAAGAACACCTCGATAAATAATGTGACGTCACTCTTAATCCAATATGGCGGAATTCCCCAAGATGGCAGACCAATTATTTATAATGCACCCCTACAATATGGGTATCATATGAAAGGGTTTGCTAAGCTTGGTTTTTTAGTCGGAAAATAAATTAAAAGTAAAAAAAAAAATTATACAAGCTTTCATTAAATGCGCTAAAAAGAACAAAATAAACTTTTACATATAAAAGCTTGTCGTTAAAAGTATTCTATAAGTAAGTTATAGAATGAATGACGTTCAGTCAAAGGGCTAGCTGTTTGATTGAACGGCTATTTTAACCAGACGGCTGCGACATGTACATTTATCCGACGCTCCTACGGTGAAGGAAAACATCGTGAGGAAACCTGCGTCCATCTGCGAAGCGATTCAAAGCGTAGTCAACCAACCCGCACTGGGCCAGCGTGGTTGACTAAGGCCTAATCGACCTAACGTAGTTGGGGTAGGCTCGAGCCCCTCGGTGGGGACGTATATGAGTTTATTTTCATATAAAAAAATATTATTCCGACCCTCTGTACCCTCAACCATCAGCTCCTTTGCCAGACGAATCACTATTTCAGAAAGCCTTATATTTATAATAGGTTCAACCACGTCTTCGATATTTGTAAACTAACACTTCGCCAGGCGAGACTTATGTATGTATGTGTGTATGTTTTTATGTTTGTATTCGCATATCTCCGGAACTACAAGTCCGATCTAAGTAATTCTTTTTTGTTTTACTAAGTATTGTTCAACTTAGGGATTCTGCAAGTTTCATCGAAATCGGTTGCGCACTTTTTGAGATAGGGAATTTTTTATTAACCGATTTCAAAAAAATAATAATAAACCGAATAAATAGTACATTACGTAAGTTTAGAAAGAATAAACGCTACAAAACTAAAATTTCACTTACAACTACAGAAAGAAAGAGAAATATATATATATATATATACCTACAATACGAATATCAGGAACCTTTATGGACTTACCTACGACTTTAGTTAAACAAATTAAGAAATAAACATATTAAAAAAAAACCGACTTCAAAATTGTACGCAACTAAGTTACCAACGTATGCTTAGAAAGAATATAAAAGAACTAAAAAGTGAGAAATAAATACGAAAACTTCTGTCTTAAATAAACTAACTTTGATATACCAACTAGGTATTTTTGTTTTAATTGGCACCGGCCATATTATATGTGACATAATTATCCTTTTTAAGGTTAATTGAGATTTTTTATCTGCACCATAAATTATATAGTGATCAATCAAGAATTCTAGATTTCGATTACCCTCAGGTTTTTGTCCTTAACCCCTTACCTTACTCCCACATCGTACAAATCTAATAGGGATCAACCTCATTAGATTTGTACGATTAAAGCCCTTCTCCCATTACGACACGCACAGGCGATTCAAGTATCTTGCAAGTCTCGAAGACTTGTCACCGCGAAGTATCTCCCATACATTTGAAGGCACGCACACTACGATTCCGGTATCCTGCGCGTCCGCCACTAGTACCGCGCGACTCGCCGTGTTGGTCGCTTGTGCGTCTCGTCTCGCGCGTTTCGACAAGATGGCGGCGGAGCAAGAAACAAATATTAGTTTGTACAAGAAGTTGAAAAATACGCGTGCTTATATAATTACAAATTACCTGAATACATGCGGAAAAATACAATAGATAGGAATTGGGCAGAAATTGGGAACAAATTTCAAATAACAGGTTGTTTTTTTTTTGTTTGTACACTTACCGTAAAACGGGGTGAATGGGATTTGCGGGGTGAATGGGGACAAGCTGCGGAAAGTTGTTTGTATAGTCGCTCAACATAACTACCGTCCACAAAAAACGAGTTTGCACAATGAGGAATATAGTAATTTTTTAGTAGCGTAATATGCGAGCGTCGGGTAGCGAGCAAGTATCCAACTAGTATTCTACTCGAGTATCGTATTCTACAAATATCGTAATGGGAGAAGGGCCTTTTTTTTTTTTTGTTCCCCTGAGGAAAATGCATTAAATTGCATACCCCACCCCGGCTGTGGCGAGCCGGCGGTTATGTGGGGCTCTCCTCCCCAGAAGGGGGAGGCCTACCCACTAAAAACCTCAGGGATGGTCTTCCTCAGGCATGTAGGGAGCCCCCGGGAACATCAAGCCACTTCCGGGAACCCCCAGCCTCCGCTCCCCTGTCTAGAGGGGAGCCCTCCTCGGGGGAGGCTACCACCTTCCCCGGTCTCCTCCACCGACGACGCCCCCCGGCCACGGAAGGAGCGTGGTCCATCCCGGGTCGCCGTAGCAGTCGCGACTTCCTCGCGCCCGCCGGCAACCCGCGGCGGCGCCGCAGCTGTGCTACCGAGCCCGGCGCCGCCTTTTTCGAGCGGGATCGGCCATCTCCCGACCCCGCTCGGCAGCCTCCTTCTGGAGCATCACTGCTTCACAGAAGGAGGCCACAGCCTCCAACCTCCTCGTCCGCCAGCATGCGGAGACAGATCTCGCCCGATCTCTGCGACCAAGACTTGGCGCTCGGAGGCCCACGCGGGGCACTCCGCCAGCGTGTGCTGGGCCGAGTCGAGGTCGGATGCGCAGTGATGGCAATCTGTCGATCCCTCCCGTCCTATTCGACACAGATACTCACCGAAGCAGCCGTGCCCGGTGAGTATCTGAGTCAATCGGTAGGTGACCTCCTTCCCATGGAGCCAAGCTTCGAGGTGCGATGGGAGAAGGGCCTAACAATTTGTTTCCGAGTTTGAGCTAAATTAACTATTTCGAATTTTTACATATAACTTTTTTTCTTTTACAGGAAGAATGGAATAAGGCCTACATTTTGCACGTACAATGCATTCGGTACTACCTACGTGTGCTGCACTGACGGCAGCACGATCCTGCAGACAGCCGACCCAAAAGGCAGCAGGTATTTATCACATAGTATAAAACGAAGTCGCTTTCTCTGTCCTTATATCCCTTGTATGCTTAAATCTTTCAAACTACGCAACAGATTTTGATGCGGTTTTTAGGGTTCCGTAGCCGAATGGCGATATAATCTATACCGAACCTTAAAAACTAGGTCGAAACCATGGTATGTACATTGCACTAATTATATAATTAACGTGCAGCAAATAAACAACTGTCAAGTTAATATGTTGGAATAACAAAACTCAATTTCGGAATAAGAAGGATAAACAAAACAAAACATAGATAAAAATAAAAAGAAGAAACATACATACTATACTTATAATTAGAGATCGAATAATCGGATGCATATTTACCTAAAGTTAATTTTTGGCTCACAAATTATGGAAGCGGCTTTTTAAAATACATTTTGTTAAATAAAAATCCCGGGAAAATACGGGACTGCAAATTTAACGTGGTGATATTGTTTGAAAATTACTAAATTAGCACGTGGTATTTATTTTCAAAAGACCGAGACTCCGGGTTCATTTATACAACTATGCATACGTATTTACATGAAGTTTAGTTTCAGTTCCCCGTGCGATTTATGAATGTACGATTTATTACATGAAGAGTGTTATACGAAAGTAGTGAGCTAGTTTGACTAAAACAATAATCAATTAAATAATGTTAAATAGGATATTATAAGCTCATATTACCGACTAGTTTTGCATTACCAAAATATTCTACAGTACCTGAATTCCGGGATTTTTATTTATGGAAATAAAATAAAAAGATACTTTATAATACTTTGTCAAAAACTAAATTAGGTAAATAAATAAACATCCGGCTATCCAATTCCGCAATCCCGGGATTTTTATTTAACAAAACAATAAGAAACCGTTTCCATACTTTGTCTTAAACTAACTTTAGGTAAATATGCATCCGATTATCCGATCTCTACTTATAATACAGAGTGTGTCTCATAAATAATGTCGGTTTCTAATATTCATTTTGTTTATTAAATAATATAATCATACAAAAAGAAAGCCTTAATATTCAAAGTATAGTCCATCGTATTCTAAGGTTTTAACTCAACGTTCCGCAAGCTCTTTGATACCTTGGTAAAACCATTCTTTGGGCTTAGAAGCAAAAAACTGTAGCATTGCATTTTCAACATCTCCTTTGGATTCTAAATTGTATGAAAATATTGTTAAAACCACTGAACCGATTTAAATAAAATTTATACACAGATAGACTAGAGTTGGTACGTCGGTTGGTCGGACGGTATATACATATATACGGTATGTATATACGGACGGTATTTACGTTTGGTATATACGGGGCAACCACCCCGTATATACCAATTATTAATTCCAGGTCAGGGAGTGGGATTTATTTTTATAATTACACAATATATTCCGTTCCAACACTACTTTATTATAATCCACTCAGAAAAATACAGGTAGGTAGGTGTACTTGCTTCTTCGAGCGCTCCAAGACGACTGACTGCCACACCTTATGTCCGCCCTTTTATACAGGCGTTTGTCCTTGGACGTAGCAAATCAATATACAGTCTTATTTGTATTACTAACATACGCTACGTCGGTAATAACTTCCGACGTAGCCAACTATCTAAACAATTATAATTGATATATTTAATACAACCATAAATTACCATGTTTATTATGGATAATATTTAAATGTAATGCTAATAGTTCGAAGTCGTTTGTATTATTTGAAACTTGGCTGCGTCGGTAAATGTCGATAACAACCACTGACGCAGTCAATCACCTAACTATTTTATTAAACATATACATTATACATATTTAGCTATACACAACGCTTGTAATTAGATTTTATTGAATTAGGTTTGAATATTAAGCTAACACAATGGTAAAACCCGAGGACCCAAGGAAGGAAATAAGATAATTTTACCGACGGAAAACATCCTTCTTGTGGGAAATTCGAATATAATGCGGGCGAAGCCGCGGGCGGAAAGCTAGTATATATAATAACCATAATGGTTAAGCCGGCAATAACCGGCAGCGGCTACAATCTGCGTGGAACCGAACTCTTACATTTATGTGTGTACTTTATCTATGTTGGCAGCTCTGCGATCGACTTTCAAAAATTGGATGTTTAGGAATCCGTGACCTCAAAGTCACCGCTGACTAAATAGTCAGCGGTGATTTCGAAATCGCATTCGTAATTCAAAAATAGGTCTCCGGAGCAGTGAAGGGAAATGTTGGTAAAACGGCAGAAGTTACTCCATTTTTTTAAGCTTCCGATTCCATGCGGACAAAAGTCGTGGGCACAGCTAGTAAGACCAGAGGTTCCCAAACTTTTTTATGTCGTAGACCCTTTGCCTTTTTTTCGGTTTTGGCTAGACTTACCTGACTTACTTATCTGATATTGAATGCCTACATCCTACAACTTACAAAAATTTCTAAGCATATGTAATATTTTTTTTACATGCTTTTATTTAGTTTCACCTGTCCCGTTGTCTGTCGTTCTGTAATCAAATCTTGCAACTGAAATTTGATCCACTTCCCGGTTTCCGATTGAGCTGAAATTTGGTATATACACGTTTAATTCGGATTACAATGCATAATTAACTGTGTGACGTCATTCTAAATCCAATATGGCGGCGTATCCAATATGGCGAACCAATTATTTATAATGCACTCCTACAATATGGGTATCAAATAAAAGGGCTTGAAAAGAACACCTCGATAAATAATGTGACGTCACTCTTAATCAATATGGCGGACTTTCCCAAGATGGCGAACCAATTATTTATAATGCACCCCTACAATATGGGTATCAAATGAAAGGGTTTACTAAGCTTGGTTTATTAGTAAAGAACAATATAAAGTTTAATACATATAAAAGCTTGTCGTTAAAAATATCTATAAGTAAGTAAATCTCGCGACAAGCTTTTAACACGTATTTAAAGTTTATTTTGTTCTATTTAGCGCATTTAATAAAAACCTGTTTTTTTAATAAAGGATTTTTTTTACTTTAATTTTTTTACTTCATAGGTACTTAACTAAATAATGTATATGCCTTTATATTAGAAGATAGTGTAATGTAAGTAAATCGGTACTATTAGCGTATGTTGAGATCTATTATCGTGGACCCCCGCTTTCATTTCATGGACCCCCAAAAAGAATTGTAAAAACTACGATGAAAAATATCGGCGTCATTTCCTGCGTCTGCGCAATCCGTGACGATTATATAATTAAAATGTAAGGTTATAATCGGAAACGAATGTTTAGAGCAAGTAAATGAGTTTGTATATCCGGGATCTATGTCACAAGAGATGATCAGTGTCAGTCTGAAATTGAAGGAAGAGTAATGGCAGGAATCACTGTTTGGGGCAATACATGACTTCATTGCCAGTCAGACTTTGACAGTTTAATGTTTGTCGAGGTACTTGTATAAGTTTTATTAAGTTTTCTTCACCGTTTCTAAATGATCTCGGAAAACGATAAAAGCAAACTCTTGGAAATCTCCAAAGGAATCGGCAATTTCATGGTCTATAGGTTTTACATGTTGTGTCTTGTACTTAAAAAAAAACGCTTTAAAGTTTATCATGTTGTTTCTTCTTGTAAATTATCTTTTTCACGTTGCAGACCAATTTGGAACACAGATGGGAACAAACAGAATGACGGAAGAAGAGTTAGTGAGAGAAGTAAGTGAATAAAATATGAATGGTTTTTTTAGATAATAGTGGACTTCTTCGTATTCACTGATCTTTTTCTTCTTTTACGTTCTTTTTTAACACGCTCACTGCGTTGTGTGGTCATATCGGCTCATAGCTAACTTTCATTTCGTGCGCACCGCAAAATAGCGTTTACTCCCCTGGTGCGGAAGGCATAACTTTGTGTGTTGCTATCGTAGGAAAGAGATACATATACCGTTGTTATTGAAACTTTGACGTGAACAACTCAGCATTTTTTACAACTCGTGAACCAATTTGACCTCACACTCGTACTAGATGATTCGCGGGCGCCATTTTCTAACGTTAGTGACGAGCCGCGCACCAAAGAGCTATGGCAGCTTCCCATACATCATTTTATTCAAATATAAAGTAAGCGTCTATAAATGAAATATATGTTTAAAGAGCATGTATTGCTGATTAATAAGAAAATAAAATCGTAATTTAACGAGTCCAGGTTTTAGAGGCATAGAAGTTTTATAGGTTATAGCTTTAATAACCATATTATTTTGCGCAACAACAACAAAAACGCAACAGATTTAGTGTATTAATACATGTGTTACAATTAACACACAAAATGCGTGTGCTCACAGAGGATCTGCCGTGGCTACGACCGCGACCACTCATTTTGGCTTCAGAACCTTATAAACAACAATATCCAAGAAACAGGCCAAAATCAGAATCCTTATGCACACCCAAGTCACAAAAGCAATATCACAGTCCGACTCGTATTATTTGTTGCGAAAACAAGAGTCCGGGTCAAAAATTATAAAGAAATCAGGGAACTCGAACGTTGGCGCAAGGGAGCTGAGTGATGAAAAATAAAAACGAAACGTCAAACGTTGTATTTTTTTTTATAGCTCTGGATAAAGTCTCTTAGCCAGCGCCCATTTTCATGTTAATTGCCAAAAAATATTTTTGATACTGAATTTAATTTAAATAATTTAAAATCTATATTAACATAAATACACTAAACCAAAAAAAAAAAGCTATAATCATAATCAATTTAAGCCTCATATTTTACAGCAAACGTTCATGATTTTAATATTGCAAAGAATAATTATTTAGTCTGGCAACATGGTTCTTTTTGTTTGTGTGTCGTAAATTTTTATTAATATTATTATGTAATGAAAGTGACTTCATGAATTATCAATATTGAAGTCATTTTCCAAATTAAATAAATAAATAAATATTTGTTACACTTACACCAATTAGCCTAGTCCAACTAAGCTCTGTAAGGCTTGTGCTATTGAACTAGGGTAACGGATAGACATACATATATTAAACATATATAAATATTTTTTTATAGAAATATATATCGACAACCATGACTAAGGTACAAATGCTCGCATTCATCACACAAACATCTGCCCCCACCGGGATTCGAACCCGGGACCTCAGAGATGGCGACACCTTGAAACCGGTGTACTATCCACTCGACTATGGAGGTCGTCAATTGACGACTCTGTATCTATTTAATACAGGGAAAAAAACAGCCCTTGCTGAGTTTCTTGCCGGTTCTTCTCAGTACAAGGTCTCCCGCCGTAGATTTGCGAACCGATGGCGTAGCTTTTCAACATTCACAAGTGCTTGTAACAGCCCAGACTGAATAAATGATTTTGAATTTGAATTTGAATTGAATTTGATAGTTACGGTTTTCTTGTACCATTTACATTAATAGGCTAGCTAATGATGAATTTAAATTTGAATAGAAAGTGATTAAGTTTATTAAATACGAGTATTATATTCACATCTCAGTATGGAGAAAATATATTAAAAAAACCGGCCAAGTGTGAGTCGGACTCGCGCACCGAGGGTTCCGTACAAACCTGCAAGGTTTACAAAGTTCGTTCATTACGACAATCGAGTCATAACTATGGTATTTTTATTGCAAAATGAAATTCATAACATTACAACTTGATAGCTCTACGCGTTCATGAGGAAAAAATAATAAGTTTATATATTTATTAAAAAATATATTTTTGTAATGTAACTAAAAATTTAAGGTTTTCGGAATTTTTCCTTTATGTGTGCTATAAAACGTTGCTTCATGCCAAATTTCAAGATTCTAGGTCGACTGGAAGTACCCTTTAGGTTTTGATTCCCTTGCGAGTACTTGCGAGTTTCAAAATATGCAGCTTAAATTGCCGTTTCTTTTGATTGCGTAGACATAGAAGTTTGATTTTGTTACAGCTTAAAGGTATTATAGACCTGAGTATTTGGTATGAATTTCAATTTAATACCTCTACGCGTTTATGAGGAAATGGGTAGTAAGTTAAAAATTATTAAAAAATATATATATTATGTGATGTAACTAAAAATTTATGTTTTCGTAATTTTTCCTTTATCTATGCTATAAGACGTTGCTTCGTACCAAATTTCAAGATTCTGAGTTCACGGGAAGCACCCTGTAGGTTTTGATTCCCTTGCAAGTGTCGTAAATTTGCGGCATAAACGCTGTATCTTTTTGATTGCGTTGGCTTAGAAGTTTGATTTTTTCACAGCTTCAAGGGACAGTAGACCTGAGTAATTGATATAAATTTCAGCTTCATACCTCCACGCGTTCCTGAGAAAAAGGGTCTTGACAGACGGACGGACAGACGGACAACAAAGTGATCCTATAAGGGTTCCGTTTTTTCCTTTTGAGGTACGGAACCCTAAAAATATATAACAGAGCAAATTTCCATCTTGAAATTTTCTCTTATATTGGTCTTTGGCCTGCATATAAAAATATTTGAAAACAACAATATTTGAAACGATAGAGGGTCAAATAGACCACACGATGCTCTGCAGGAAAGCCTTCTATGTGCCAAGATGACCTCTTGACGCACCAGCTGAAAGTACACTGAAAAATGTTACGCAGCGAACGTGTAATCCATATGTCTATGTTAGTTATTGCATCCCTAAATTATGTATGAAAACTAAAAACTCAATCTTTTATTGAGTAGTTATAAATATATACAGCGGAGTCAAAAAAATGTATCCATTTTAAAAATCCCTAACTTTTAAAAACTGACAGAGTTGTCTCATTTTTGGTGAAAGTGGAGTAAAGTCCAACGTAAAGATATCACTGTAGGTGATTTTTTTTCCCACGTGGGATGGTAGTGAATCCTCATAGGGGGCGCGCCACCACAGTGGTCGCTATGACAACTCCCTGGTGCTCGGACGACCTCGCACCGGATACCACGCGCAACGGGTCTATGGCGGATGGTTATGTTGGACTCCAGCAGAAGGCCAGCCTACCAACTAAACACTACCTACAGTCTTTGGTCGGGCGGAAAGCCTGGAATCCTATCGGCTTGAACTAACGCTCCCGCCCTCCAGAACGGGGGTGGTGCACAACTGTAGGTGATCGAAATGATCACCATTAAATCCAAGTTAAGTTAACTTAAGTCCAGAGGAATTAAGTCTGGGAACGTAGTGGAACACAGCTTTCGGTTTCAATTTTGTGTCGAAGCGACGACTCGTAAACCTCATTAATATTTTTGTCCTTAAAATAACACTTCAAAACTGACTTCCTTCGAATATAACCCTTGTGCTAGCCATATTTACTCGAGTAATTACCTAGTTACTCGAGTAAATGTGGTTACATCATTTAGGTTCTTTGTCCCCTAGCTGGGCAGAGGGCGTCCACAGTGAGTCTCCATCCCGCACTGTCTTGAGCTTCGCGTTTGTTTTCGCTCCAGGTTTTTTCAATGGCTTTCGTTTCGCCAATGACAGTCCGCCGCCAGCTCTGTTTTGGGCGATCACGTTTGGGCGTTCCTTGGAGAGTCTTTTGTTTGGATCCCTTGGGATATTCGGATTCTTAGAATTGTTTAGAATGGGGTCTAACCAACATCCTCGAGGATTTTAAATTATGCCGACGATATATGCTTCTTATGAGTGTTGAGATGGTTCGATCGAGAAATAACGCAGTTTATTACTTTACTTTTATTTTGTGTTCTTAGATTTTCTGATAAGCGTTCGACATTAACAATTTGACAAGAAGAAGAAAACGTCAATTTGACAACTACATGGTTACCGCCTACCAAATCAATAGATGGCGCTACTCGTAACTTTCACTTTATTACAGATTATAAATTTACTTAATTACAACAAAGACAACTAACAACAAAACACTTTCTAATGCCACTGTCATCTGACACAAACAACGGAATATAACACTTGTATTACGATTCCCAGAACTACAAACTATCACACTACTAAAAATGATACAACTCTGTCAATTAGTTTTAAACAGTGAATGATTTTTTAGACCCTTTGTATATATGACAGCACGCCGGTTATGTTGGTACTAGGCACTACGTTTCGAATCACCATCAACCAACCTGATGATGACGTTATTAACGGTGCCATCTTAAGTTTACGGCTAGCATGCTTCTTTATTGTCAATGTCATTCTTAATTGTCACTTACTACTAAAAAATGTAATAAACTTACTAGTAAAAAATGCAGAAGTAAAGCTTTCCTTTATTCCGCATAGGTAGAGAGAGCGTAAAATGGTTATATTGTTTCATGGTAAATACATTTACGTGATAAGAACATCAATATGGCGGCTAACGTCGTAAGCGCGTCAACTAGCGTTCCAAATGACAAACTTTCACTCGATGATTTATTTAAACTGTAAACTCATTCGGAACGTATCCATGAATGATCGAAGAGTGACAGCTGTCACAAGCAAAACGTCAAAAGGGTAGCCATGTTGTGGCGCAAATTTTTATTTGATGTAAATACATACATAACATACATACATACACTCACGCCTTTTTCCCACGGGGGTAGGCAGAGATTACGTCCTTCCACTTGCTACGGTCCTTACATATCTCTTTCGCTTCATCTACTTCATAACATTCCTCATACATGCTCGACGATTGCGGGTACTTCTGACCTGGCCTTTTTTGAGACACTTTCGATTTGTTCGAAATATGTTCGCCTAGGTCTTCCTCGTCCCGTGTCTCCACTCACTCCAGCTTCATAAATCATTTTGGTCAGTCTACTTTCATCCATCCGTTCCACATGCCAAGCCACCCAAGCATCCCTTTCTCTATTCTTGTCACGATATTCCTCTTTCAAACCACATTTCTTTCTAATCACTTCATTATACAATCTGTCACTCAGTTTTACTCCTGCCATACTGATGTAAATATATATTTTATATATTATCCCAATAAACTGGGACTGCGAAACGTTGAATTTGTCTTGTATTCGTAGGTGTTATCTGTCCGAACTGTTATTATCACCGTCGCACTTTACAGGTGGGTTAAGCATGCCTAGTGCGTAACTCAAAAAAGAAAAAAAAAGAAACCACCAACAAAAAATAATACAAAGTTTTAAGTGTTTGTTATATTATACTTTTATTTGGTTACCTATATTGAGGGAATTGTGACAAATTATGAAGTCTGTCATTTTGTGGTGGCGGCCATCTTGGACTGAATTCTAATTCATTATTCAAATAAAAAAAAAACAAAACAACGTCAAACTTATAAGACACCGTCCTTTTCGCGTCGGGGTTATGACACGGGACAACGATTATCACCGTAAACGGTTTAAGATTGCAATGTACCATTTAAGATGATAACCATTTTCATTTGTCATGTAATCAATGTAATATTCATTCAAGACATCAAGTTCGTTTCGTTAATACAAAATATATGTAAATGATTCCTCATTACGGAATCTAGGCTAATTGGTTTGAGCGTAAGAAATATTTATTTATTTACTATTTTTATGTAATGATTTTTGTTGACACACGCTCAAGATAAGTTCAACTTCACGAACATTACGGATGTAGTTGTAGGAAATTATGTTTATAATGATCGAAAAAACGTATCTTTCTTGAGATTGATCATTTGTATCCGGATCAGTACAAAGATTCGAATCAGTAAAGTGCTTGATTCGCATCATTTGATTCATTTGTATCAGTGACTCTGAACTATTAAATCGGTTCAGAGTCACTTAATCGTGTAAGCGTCGCGTATCGAACGAAAACGAGATGCAATTGAGCGACGTGATCCGAAGCGCTCCGACTCTGAACTATTTACTTATCTCAATCGTGCGAGCGCCGCGTGCCGATTGAAACCGAGATGCAATTGAGCGAATAATTCATTTGAAGCGCTGTTAGAGATTTGAATCAGTGAATCACTTTAAAGAAACGACTCAATGAGTCGTTTCTGTAAAGATTGACGCATCTCTAATTGTTTGACCTGGAACTACAATCAATCTGAGGAAGTGTTGAGAGTCCTCGTGTAGGAAGATACGTACGATAAGACTGCAGTTAATACTCGCCTTATCATATGACCTCAAGATATTTATCTATACTAATATAATAAAGCTGAAGAGTTTGTTTTGTTTGTTTGTTTGAACGCGCTAATCTCCGAAACTACTGGTGCGATTTGAATAATTCTTTTTTTGTTGGATAGTCCATTTATCGAGGAAGGCTATAGGCTAAATAACATTACGCTATGACCAATAGGAGCAAAGACAGAGCGGTAAATGTGTAAAAAAACGGGGAAAATTATTCATTTTTGAAGGCTTTCTTTGCGTGCGCTGCGAAAACGGTTCAAGATACACAAAAAATATGTATGAAAGAATTATTCCTCTATACATGATCTAAAAAAAAGTCCGCGACGGCATATGTCTATCTTTTAAGGTTTAGTCACAATGACCGTTTTTTATGGTACCAAATTTGGTCGAAATAATTTGTTTAAGTTGTATCAACATAATAATACTAAAAATTCTGCGGAAACTCGACCATTCCGAAAATCCCGCAAGAACGGGAACTATGTGGGAAAAACCAAAAATCTGCCGGAAGTCACTATTCCACGCGGACGAAGTCGCGGGCAAAAGCTAGTCATTATATAATTTTTTGTATGCTTCTTTGTCATTGATTAATGCACACACATTCACCAATTCATCCACACTACACACACACTTATGCATACACTTTACAATGAAAGCGCTACATGTATATTGCATCTCACATTTTTTTTTTGTTTTTTTCTATAGCCTCTAGGTCAGAGGTGAACAAACTTTGTGTCGTAGTAGACCCTTTGTCATTTTTTGATTTTGGGTGGACCCCCTACTTACCTCATATCGAATGCCCACATCCAACAATTTACACCATTTTATGAACATTTATAATCAATTTTTTAATTCATAGGTACTTTTATAAATGTCTTTATATTAGAACATAAGTAGTATAATGTAAGTTGTTGTGTTGTTGTTGTATTGCTGTTTCGCTGACGTAGACCCCTTGCAAAATCAAATCTAATCAAATCAAATAATCTTTATTCAACATAGACCTTTACAGGCACTTATTGACGTCAACAAACAAAACAAAAAAAATTGCAGGTTATTTTTTAGTTTTAATTATTGCAGGTTATCATAGACCGCTGGGGGTCGATATAGACCATTCTGGGAATTTCTGCTCTAGGTACACCATTTTATTTTCCTTGATTTTGACAAGCACAAGTCGGGCCTAGCCTTGTGTGGATTATTATATAATTATTGTCCTTTTCCAGTGTAACAAATCGAACATGATTGACACTTTGTCAAGAGTTCCAAACCCTGTGTACTTTTATAGGAAATTTAGACATGGGATCCAATAATAAAATAGCCTGTTACTTACATCAACATGGTATATTTCTTTTAAAACATAAATCATCTTCACCGTCAATTCGTCAAAATTAAATATCTACACAAATAAGCACATTATAAAATAATTACATAAGCCTCAAACTTTACTTCAACATTTTTTATTACATCTCTACTCAAATCTGTCTCTTTGTCACCTTATTTACATTTTGACCAAAACAGTTAACCATAAAGACAAAATTCGAACCTCTAACATGTACATTAGTCATATTAGTCTCCTTAATCACAGATAATAAAGTTAGAACTTTCTCCAAAGTAATTACTAACCATCAGCTGTTAATAAATCCAAGTTTCTCGTTAAAATATTTAAATACCCATTAGTAAATATTATAATAATCACAAAAAAAAATAAAGTTAAGAAAATAAAATTTAAACTTACCACAAATAAAGCTTATGTCATATTTTCCTGTGACTATTTAAAAATAAGTGGTTTTAATTAAAAATAGTCTTATTTCATTGCAGCGGATAGTGTTAAACCAGCAAATACTGATAAGGTAAGTTAAACGTTACATTTCTATAGTTTATTTTTAGTTAATATATGTTTAGTAACCATCGACTCTTTCGCTAATTATAGAGTTTTAATAATATTCTACTGTCTGTGGTTTGATCATATTTTGACACATTGTATTTGACGTATGGTAATGTCAAAATCCTATGTTCAATAAACAAACTGTTAATCACAGAGATGTCCATGAATCACTACTTATTTAATTAGAAAACGTTAATTTTATTACTTTACTATAAAAAAATCAAGTACACACAACATATTGTAGGAAACTATCATGTTTATATATTCTGTGCACTTTTAGGCCGGCGTTAATGAAAAATAAAAAAAAATATGTTACTGTCTCGTTCCACTTGTCAATAGATATTATAAGTTAGAAAGAGAAAAAAACGTGAATTAACTTATTCAGGCTTAAGTTTATTAATACATGCTATAGTGTAGAGTTCAATTGACATGACTGAATCGACATGGACATGAATTAATAAAATATTTTACACTTACATATAAAAGCAAAAAGATAAAGATCAAAGATAAAGAGCAAAAAGAGAAAGATGTTAGATAAGTAAGTGCTGCGCAACTCACGTTAATGTTAAGTCACGGAATAGTATTATAAGATAATATGACGCTGTACGTACAGTACGTAGTAGATCCAAACGAGGACAGTTTAAAAAAGGCGCGGACTACAAGTCCGTGGAGTAGACATATATAATAATAAAAAAAAGCAAAAAGAAACATAACATTATTATTATATTAACATATGTACCGCAAAATTCGATATGTCACAAAAAAACAATACAGTTTTTTTCTAATTATATCTACATCTGAAACCAATACAGACGTCAATGTTATATCTTGAACTGAAAGTAATACTATTACAGATGACAATGTTATATCTTGAACTGAAAGCAATACTACTACAGATGTCTATGTTATATCTTGAACTGAAAGTAATACTATTACAGACGACAATGTTATATCTTGAACTGAAAGTAATACTATTACAGATGACAATGTTATATCTTGAACTGAAAGCAATACTTCTATAGATGTCTATGTTATATCTTGAACTGAAAGTAATACTATTACAGACGACAATGTTATATCTTGAACTGAAAGTAATACTATTACAGATGACAATGTTATATCTTGAACTGAAAGCAATACTTCTATAGATGTCTATGTTATATCTTGAACTGAAAGTAATACTATTACAAATGACAATGTTATATCTTGAACTGAAAGCAATACTACTACAGATGTCTATGTTATATCTTGAACTGAAAGTAATACTATTACAGACGACAATGTTATATCTTGAACTGAAAGTAATACTATTACAGACGACAATGTTATATCTTGAACTGAAAGTAATACTACTACAGATGTCTATGTTATATCTTGAACTGAAAGTAATACTATTACAGATGACAATGTTATATCTTGAGCTGAAAGTAATACTACTCGTATTACAGATGACAATGTTATATCTTGAACTGGAAGTAATACTATTACAGATGACAATGTTATATCTTGAACTGACAGCAATACTGCTACAGACGTCAAATTTACATATTAATATTTGCCGTAAAACTTCAGACTGTAAAGATCAGAATGATTGTGACAGTGGAATAATTATGAAAGCATTATTAACATAAAACCCAGATTAATTAATATTTTTCATTTTATTTTTATTTTATTTGGTACATATACAACTTACATCCTAAATATGACATAAGAACTACATATAAAAACAATTGAAGCCGGGATGTAACCCAATTAAATGTACACAGCAAGATATTCAGATAGAAAAAATAATGAAAATTTTAAAGAAATACAAATTAAAATATATATATATATTTATATGTGAACGTAAAAGAAACATAAGAATAACAATGAAACCATATATAAAATCCAATGCACTTACAGGCGTATTAACAAACAGTGCATATAAATACATTACAATCTAAAAATAATGATAAAAAAAGGAAAGGTATGAGGACAATCAAGAATTTAATTAACTTATATGAACAGTAATTATAGGTTATGGAACAGAAGTGACCAGCTTCCTAACAGCACGCTTAAAGGCTGGATATTCCTGCGCAAAAAGATCTAAATCAGGATGTTTGGACACAATTCGATTAAAAACTCGGCACATACGCACAATTGGATTGTAGTATGAAATGTTATTTTTATAAACGCTAAGAGTAAAAAATAGAGGTGCGCGGCTAACATATCTAGTGTTAATGTTAATGGAAGATAGTAGACTGGGTGAATAAACGTGCGAGTTCAAAATTTTATATACTAGATAAAAAAGATCCGTGTGTACTCGGCGTAAATAAAGACTAGATAGTCCAAATTTCTTCAGCAAATCACACATCACATACAATTGATTTCACATCACACATCACATACAATTGATATTTTTTTTATTACTTTTAATTCACTTTTAATTTTCATACAATTTACATTGCTAATAAAAAAATCCTTTTCAGCACAGCACGACCACACCGAGGCCTTCTAATGAAAATATCTACCAACATGTAATGGAAGAGCGACATTCCACGCAAAAAGGTTTCATTGCGGCAGAAGAGTCGGAATACAGCGAAGACGACCTACTTGCTAAAATATGGGCGCTGAAACTAAAGAGGTTACATAAAGATCAGAGAGTGTTAGCTGAGAAGTTAGTCAATGACATACTGTTTGAAGGCGAAATGAATACATTGACACGATCTCATCTCTCGCTGAGCGGAAAAAGCTGCGACAGAAAAATACACGAAAATAACACGAAAGCTGAAGGCAATGTTTTAATTAAAAAATCCCTGGAGGACCTTAACGAGAACCATTTGCCCATAGTACAGTTGCAACTATCTGTGAATAGTCCTGAAGATGTTCTAAAAACTTAGCCTATACCAGCGGTTCCCAAACTTTTTTGTGTCGTAGTAGACCCTTTATCATGTTTTTCGGTTTTGGATAGACCCCCTACTTACCTGATATTAAATGCTTACAATTTTTATACTATACTTATCTGATTTGAACAATTTATATCTAATGAAAGTATGTCAATATAGAAATATCAGATTAATTATTAATTTATATTGTTTTTAGATTTCAAAAAAATTACCAATTATTATTTACGTAATTCTAATGAAACGAACACATTTCATAGCATTCTGACATTAAATGTAACATTTTTTTATATAGAAAGTATACCTATAAACGTACAAATAACAAAGTTATTTTAAAATTTGTTTATTCGCTGGGTGCGAAGTACTAGGTGGGTGTAACATAATCAATCGCAGCGCTCATGGTGGTCAAAAGCAGAATTAATGTGGGCTCTGTCATCAGATGTATCTGTCAATGGCAAAGCGATTTTACAGGAGACCTATTTTTGAATTACGAATGCGATTTCGAAATCACCGCTGACTAAATAGTCAGCGGTGACTTTGAGGTCACGGATTCCTAAATATCATTATGAATGCTACATTCATATATATTGTATATATAGCCTGAAAAATCAAACAAAACACAGATAACATTTCCACAAGTATGACTTGATTACGAGTGGGTGAGGGCACTCGTAATGAAATCACACCTGTGACTAAGGTAGTCACATTAGTGATATTCAAAAATAAAATCGGTGATTATTAGTCACATCGGTGATTTCGAAGTCGCATTCGTAATTCAAAAATAGGTCTCCTGGAGACCTATTTTTGAATTACGAATGCGATTTCGAAATCACCGCTGTTTATTAATAATTAACGCTGTTTAATATTAATTTATTACTAGCGATACAGGAACATATTTACTGTTAAATCAAAATCAAAAATCAAAATAATATTTATTCAACATAGACCTTTACAGGCACTTATTGACGACAAAAAACAAAACAAAAAAAAAAGCTTAAATAAAAAAAAACAAAAACCTTGTCCGTACGTACGAATAAGGAAAAAACTCTGAAGGTCTATTTTTTATCTCTTCTTTTCAATGTTAATAATTATAATAATATAATATAAAAATTCAATATAGTATAAGATACAATCATACCTAATACGATTACAGTCGTATGTATGTTTACATACACATATAAAATAATACAATATTATAAATAATGTTGTTACCAAACATGGCTCTATGAATAGTGTCCCTATTCCCAAATAGTGTGATCATTAAGATAGTCACTTACTTTATAATAACCTTTACCCATGAGTGTCTTTTTGATATGGTTTTTAAATTTATATAAAGGCAAATCAATGACACCTTGCGGAAGTTTGTTAAACATAGAAATACATTTCCCCAAGAACGAACAGCTAGTTTTATGGAGTCTGAACATTGGAGCGGCAAGTTTATTTTTGTTTCTAGTATTCACATTATGTAGATCACTGTTTTTATTGAATTTATTATAGTTTCTATATACAAAAACTATATTATCATATATATATTGACTAGCTAAAGTTAAAATATTAATTTCATATTAATTTCATTTTATTAAGTTATATACTGAAACCATTGAAGTAGCTTTTTCTTTTTGTTTTACTGTAAAACTACAACGATAAATGAAGTAAACAAACCCTGACACAATCAAAATTAAACACACTTTTTGAACTTACCTCATTTGATTTGAATGACCAAAATGATTACAAAACCTTTTTTACACCCAAATCGTGGTATCACAACAATTTATTAGTCGAAAATATTTGTTTTTTCATTTCGATATTTTTCCAAAAATATACGACCTAAATGTCAATGTGACAGAGCCCACAAAGTTGGCGTTGGCGTTGTAATCGTGCACGGAGCCAATACGCTCATACAAATTAGGCGAGTTTACATAGTTATGACGTCACAATTGCAGTGCATTTAGTATGGAGCGTGTTTGAGCGCCCCGCGACAGCGCCGCAAACATGTCGATGTATCTTCAAAGGTAATAAGCGCAGGTATACTGTTGGTTTAACAATATTTCTCACTTAAAAGAGTACTCTTATTACCTATATATAGAATTTAAAAAATTGTCGTCTATCCAATTAAAAAAAAATAAACATATAATAACCTTTTATACTTCATATAGCTACTTTTATAAATAATATATATGCCTTTATATTACAAGACAGTATAATGCAAATAAATAGGTACTATCAGTGAATGTTGAGACCTTGCTAGTTATCATAGACCCCTAGGGTATTGTTACGAGCTGGGGTCAGTAAATCAAACTGCGGTCTACCAAAACACTGAACTTTTATTAATTAGTACACTAACTTCACTCAAAGCACTGAAAGTCGCTTCTTAGTTCTCCAATATCACTTAGATGTTTTCGCACTGTATCGCAAAACAATACTCTTCCGGCGGCCGGACACAGCCTTATATAGTCCCCTAAGGTACTTGCCACTCTTGCCAGAACATTCGCGGACACACTCGAATGTGTAGTCCAATACGTCGCGCGTTCGAGACGTTTCGAGTATAACTGTCTTCCTTGTGCTATCCTTGTCACACAATACTCGAATATTCCCGTACTATCTTTCTCGAACATTCTGTGTTTGTCTATCTCTTTCTAATGATGTTTTCTCATTCTAATACTTCTTGAATGTTCTAACTATCTCTGTCTCTTTCTACTATTGCTATCTCTTTCACTCCTATTGAAATTTTATGTCCTTTTACTGAAGTAGGCTTAATGGCTCATAAGGGGTCCTGAAAACGCCTGAAAACGGGTTTTCAGGTTATTGCGGCATTGGATAGAGGGTAGCCTGAAACGTACTGAAAACATGTTTCAGGCGCCTGAAAACTACTGTAACTTGGGTGTAATTTAGATTTTTTAGTATGTGAAAGAGCTACTTCTGAAACGGCCTGAAACGACGTTTCAGCCTGCTGAAAACGTTTCTAAGTCACAGAAAATCACTTTTGAAGTTTTACTAAGCCACCGGCGTAACAGTATGTATAGGCCCCTATATATAGGCCACTTTGGGAATCAGTGGTCTATACAAATCAGTAACCAATAAGGCGAGTTCTGTGTGCTTATATGCCTTCATATATAATTATATTGATATAAATAATTTTTAAAAAATTGTTTTTTTTTTAATATATTTCTCATTCCTACACTTTTACTTCATATGAGTTTAGATAAGTTATTTAAATAACAACGATAATGTTAGTGGGTACAAGAGACGAATTTTTGGAACAATAGAAAACCAGTTGCCATTCGAAATCGTGAGATTCGTATACGAATTACCGAATTCACTATTTCAAAACTTTCATTTCGTGCGTTGTGCAACGAATGATTCAACCCACTCGATTTTTATTTCTACTAGTAGAATATCCAACGCGACCTTGACAGTGATCCGTTTGACGTGTGGGTCATCGCCGGTTTTTTATTTTTGTTGTTGTGATTTTGAATTTTTCTGCGTGAAACGGAATTTAATTAAGAATTTGTTTTTATTGATAACACTGAATTCGAGTGATTCAAAAATCTAAAAAATTATAAGCAGTAGAAAATAATTTCGCGCACGATTTGCATTCGTATTCGAATTCCAAATTCATGTCTAATGATTCAAAAATACGTCTCCAGTTGCGGTACTGTCATCACCGGCTAAAGTGTTCGAGTTCTCTATTCATAACAACATTTTTATGCAGGTAAGAGCCCAATTATCAGGTGCATAGCACGGATTTCCACCAATGAGGAGCACGACCAGTAACTTACTGAGTTACATGTCTCATGTGCTACCGATTGTACACAGTGGAAAACTTACTTCCTGTGCCTGTGCTTATTTCGATTTCAAAAAAGCATTCGACCTAGTTGACAATGGCGTGTTGCTCAAGAAGTTAGCAGCTGTTGGTTTCACTCCGCACCTACTTCATTTCTTTGCTAGCTATATGAGAGACAGGCAACAATACTTAGAATACGAGGGACACAAGTCAGAGCCGTACTATACGTGGTCAGGTGTAAGTCAAGGGAGTACCCTCGGACCTCTGCAATTTATAATTATGATAAACGATTTGCCTAAAGTCGTTAGAGACGCAAATTGTTTGTTAGGGTTCCGTACCTCGAAAGGAAAAAACGGAACCCTTATAGGATCACTTTGTTGTCCGTCTGTCCGTCCGTCTGTCAAGACCCTTTTTCTCAGGAACGCGTGGAGGTATGAAGCTGAAATTTATATCAATTACTCAGGTCTACTGTCCCTTGAAGCTGTGAAAAAATCAAACTTCTAAGCCAACGCAATCAAAAGATACAGCCGTTTATGCCGCAAATTTTCGACACTTGCAAGGGAATTAAAACCTACAGGGTGCTTCCCGTGAACTCAGAATCTTGAAATTTGGTACGAAGCAACGTCTTATAGCATATAGCATAGATAAAGGAAAAATTACGAAAACCATAAATTTTTAGTTACATCATATAATATATATTTTTTTAATAATTTTAAACTTACTACCCATTTCCTCATAAACGCGTAGAGGTATTAAATTGAAATTCATACCAAATACTCAGGTCTATAATACCTTTAAGCTGTAACAAAATCAAACTTCTATGTCAACGCAATCAAAAGAAACAGCAATTTAAGCTGCATATTTTGAAACTCGCAAGTACTCGCAAGGGAATCAAAACCTAGGGAAAGGGTACTTCCAGTTGACCTAGAATCTTGAAATTTGGCATGAAGCAACGTTTTATAGCACACATAAAGGAAAAATTCCGAAAACCTTAAATTTTTAGTTACATTACAAAATATATATTTTTTAATTAATATAAACTTATTACTTTTTTCCTCATGAACGCGTAGAGCTATCAAGTTGAAATTCATATCAAATACTTAGATCTATTTTTTTTTTACTTACGATAATAGAGTGTGTGACATTTATTTAGATGTTTTGTGGTACGGAACCCTACGTGCGCGAGCCCGACTCGCACTTGCCCGGTTTTTTTTTATAGGATAGGGCAGCAAACTGGTAAACGGATCACCTGATGGTATGCGATAACCGCTGCCCATAGACATCCGCAACACCAGAGGAGTCACAGATGCTTTGCCGGCCTTTTAAATGGAAATATGCTCTTGCAGACGATCTGAAATTGTCCCTGGCATTGAGGGGTTATGATGACTGCGAACGATTGCAGAATCAAATTGAGCAAAGAAAACCTTCTACAATTCAACGCCCAAAAATGAGTCACCATCACGTTCTCACGTGCCGATGGTCAGGGTAACAGAGGTTAGGGGCTTAACGTAATGTGTTTTGAAGTTTCTCGCTACAAGTAGCATTCCGTAGACACTTGTGCCGGTCATGAGAACGTGCACGTATTGAGGTTAAACATTCCTTGAGATAATCATCTCAAGAGTGCTGAGTAAGCTAGAAATACGCACGTACCATATTAGTATATAAGCCTTAGTTTTAGTTAAATAAGTGAGTTATTATAATGGAGACCATAATAGACGATATCAGACTATAACCTGAGTCTCATTATGTCCATTGCCTAAACCCTGGCAAATTGGTGACCCCGACAAACGCGACACGAAGTAAACAATGGCAAATTGGTGACTCGGACTACAAGGACCCCGACGCACAGAAGATATGGCAAACCCGACCAGAGGACCCGACTCACAGAAGACATTTCAGAACCCGACTGGAACAATGGACCCGAGAAACAGAAAATATGATAAAATCGACGAATAAACTATGACGACGAAAAAAATATGATAAACAACAAAAACCGACGAACAGAAGACATGGAAAAATGGTAACCCAACTCTTTAACAACGGACCCGACGGAAACAAAACTATGGCAAAGTGGACTCTCAACTACAATACGGCTCTTACTCTACAATTAACAACAGGAAGGACTCTACAATTGACTTAAGAAAGAACTATAGGTTAGTGCCTAAGCCCTGGCAAAACACTCACAGGTTGGCTGGAAGAAATCTCTCATAGAAATAAGTTCACTTTTTTGAACAACATGGAAACTGCTCAAAATCTATGTTTTCCAAACAACATCTATCAATGTGGAGATCCTCGTGGTCGTTGACTTGATACATACATACATGATGCTAGATAATGCACGCGACTTCGTCTATTTATTTCACATTTATCATCATATTTTAGACAACTCACACAATATCTTTATAAAATGTAGCCTATGTGTTATTCTGATGTGTAAGCTATATTATTGATTTTTTTATCTATAAGCTACATTATCTCCGAGTAACATAGGCTACTTTTTATCCCGGAAAATCGACAGATCGCACGGGATGCGCAATAAAGGCTTCGCTCAAAAACTACTGCACAGATTTTCATGCGGCTTTCATCAATAGATAGAGTGATTCTTGAGCAAGGTTTTGCGGTATTTTTTATCTCGGAAAAACGGATAGTCCCACGGGAAGCGCGATAAAACCTTCGCGCCATGAACCGACTTCCGCGCATATGTAGCCGTGGGCAAAAGCTATGACCGTTAACTCTCTATAGACCCAATCCCGAAATCCACGCAGGCGAAGCCGCGGGCAGAAAGCTAGTCTTTAATAAATAGGTATATTCAAGAGGAAGGTTTATATGTATAAAACATCCACAATGTAGTCAATTTTTCACACTGTCAATTTTTCAGATTTCTAATGTGATGTCACTTTTTTGCGCTTATATTGCAAACGCTGGCCAAACCCTACGAGATTGGTCAAAATGAGGTACTACAGTATTATACAACTTACAAAAGTCCACAAAAAAGTCCGCGATGGTATATGTCTATCTCTTAGGGATAACCTACCATAACCATTTTTTCATTGCACCCGTGCGAAGCCGGGGCGGATCGCTAGTATTCTTTAAATCCCTCGTTATAATAATACTTCTGACCTGAAGGTAATTGTTTGGGCAGAATGCGAGGAGTACAGTCGCGGTGTGGTGGAGAAGGTTGACTTCATCCCGTTACTCCCCGACCCTGAGACCATGTCCATTTCCACGGCCAAGTGTGACTACACGAGCGTGGAGCTGATCGTGGGGGGAGAGAATGCCGCGCAAGGAGAGTTTCCGCATATGGTGAGAATAATTTTGTTAGTTTAAGTGTTCTAGTAATATATACTAATAGGGTAGATATGCCTATATAGGTATATAGGTATGCTACATAGGTAGGTAGTAATGGCAATAACGACGGTTTTGTAATAACGAATAACACTGTTGTGTTATTTCCCTATAACTGTTATTGTAACTGTTGTCTGTTATCCTGTTATATTGCTGTTTTGACAAATGTTGTTGAGTATGATTGGTATTGTTATTATAGCTAGCTTCTTATAGCTAGTTATTCTTAACAATGAACTTTCCTTCATACTTTTTCAGGCTTAGGAATATTAGGCAGTAATTTAAATAACTTAAAACTAATTTATCAATATAATATTCGGTGTATTTAAAAGTTCATTGATCTGTACATAATTTGTTATTTACATTCAATATTTATATGCAATATTCTTCTAATAATACTCCAAAAGTACACGACACTAATTATTGCAGCGATCACACAACTGCAAATAATGCGTAACTAAAAAAATGACAACAGCTTAGGCACCAGCAAGCCAGTAACAGTTTACCTAATTGTTATTTCAAATAACACTGTAAATCAAAATGAGTCTAATTGTCATACGCGCGAAGGTACAAAATTGTGAATTTGGTATTAGTAAAATTATTATAAGAAATAAACAAATAGGAACTTTATTTCCTTGTGAGAAAGGTTAATATTATAAAAATAAGCAGCCGGGCAACAGAGCGAGCGCCTACGCCTACACAACGGTTCAAGTGGCAACAACAACAATGCGACTAGGCGATTCTTTTGTCAACAGCAACAGCAGGATAACAGTATAAGCCGTTGTTAAATAATGTGTTATTCGTTACGGGAAAATAATTCATTATATTATCTGTTATTGAAATAACGACCAATACTATATATTGTTATGTAATTATGAGCACTTAATATAGGAGACATGTAATAACAACGCAATATAAGACGAACTGAGTTTATTCTGACATCAATCAAATCAAGTGTCTATGGTCGGTACCCGTACATTCATTCTTATTTATAAATCAAAGTA
The DNA here is from genome assembly GCA_036419045.1 of Scirpophaga incertulas. Taxonomy (NCBI): domain Eukaryota; kingdom Metazoa; phylum Arthropoda; class Insecta; order Lepidoptera; family Crambidae; genus Scirpophaga; species Scirpophaga incertulas. Next base: position 2,911,445 of record CM071647.1, on the reverse strand, counting down.
CCTTCCATTAAGTAACTATAACAACCATTCCTACCATACATAATGGCTATTTGTATTATATAATAATCAAAGTTGAGGAATTTCTATCTTATGAACGTAAGTCAATATAGAAATCTCACTTTAATTTTGTATTAATACTAGCGGACCCGACAAACTTCGCCCTGTCAAAAAGATTTGTAAAGTGGCAGTGTTTTGTTCCTACTTCCTTTATAGATAAGAATTTTTTCCTGAATTTTCTTAAAAGCCCGAGACCTTTCCAACGAATGCAAAACCGTGGAAATCGGTTCGTGCGATCTGGAGTTATAGCGTCAGGAAGGAAAACCCGACTTATTTTCATATAGCAGAAGATTGCTTTTCGATTTCTAAAAATTGTACAATTATATAGTAATAAAAAATAAACTATTTTTTTATTACATTCCACGCGAACGAAGTCGCGGGCACAGCAAGTCTACACTAATATTTAAAGAGGAAAGATTTGTTTTTTTGTATGTAACGAATAACTCAAAAAGTACTGGACCGATTTTAATATTGTTTTTTTCATTAGAATGCTACATTATCACTGAGTAACATAGGCTATATTTAGTACTAGATTACTATAGAAATCTTTAGAAATTATTTTTAAAACCAACCGAATGTGTAAAAAAATTTGCCACAAAATGTCTTATCGCTTACGCTGGGAAGAGTATTTAATGATAGGACAAAAAATGTTTGACAATATTATAGAATATATATCAATGTCTACAAAAAAAACTTCGCGAGACCATATGTCAACTATTGTAGTTATGTCACTATAATACTTTTTTACATTTCACAAATCGATAGAAATGCCGATCAAAATCAGACCTATAGCAATGGGAAATTCTAGGTAATAAAAGTACACTATACTGGCGGTACACAAAATAAAAGTTTTATTAACCACACTTTACAGCAAATCTTAAACAATTACTAAACTTAGAAATACGATGATATTGCGGCACGGGCGAGAGCACAAACGCATCCTTCTACTTCGAAATTACCGGCTCACTGCCACAGATTAGTATACTATCTCACTGCCGAGTTAAACAAGTTCGCGTGGGGTGCGCAGTGGGTGAATATTATTCATATTCTAATTAGTCTGTGATATTATTCTACTGCGCAACCTCAGCGGTATCGCGCCGGTAAGCGGCCGCGCGACTCACGAGTAGGATTTAGGGATCCGCGGGTTGCTATAGACCGTGTTATCCTACCATTTATAATTTTTTATCCAAATAAATAATTTAATATTCAAGACTGTCTCAATACCTGATGACTACTTTTTGAATTATTGAAATCGGACATTCCATTCAAAGGATATCATGAAATAAAAATAAAAATACATGCCGGCGGCGGTCGGAGGCTAGGGAGGGCTAGGCTACAGGGAGGCTTTAAGATAAGCATACAATTTTATACTAATTTAGTGATCGTTCGTTTTATTTAGCACATATAATTGCTTATAACTTTAATACCTGTACCTATTTATGGCTATCCATGCGAAGCCGGGACGGGCAGCTAGTAGTTTATAAATCAGTATAAGACATAGGCTACAATTTAAAATGATGTTGTGTGAATATTTACCGATATCCTTCAGGGGGACATATGCCGGCAGGTGAAGGCGAGCAAGCGCTCCCCTAATGACCCTTCCGTGAAGGCAGCGTGCGCGGCTGGCTTACCGCGCACGTTGAAGTGCCTCCCTGGGGATTGTACTTTTTTTTCTTTCCCCCTGAGGAAAATGCATTTAGTTGCATACCCCGGCTATGGCGAGCCGGCGGTTATGTGGGGCTCTCCTCCCCAGAAGGGGGAGGCCTACCCACTAAAAACCTCAGGGATGGCCTTCCTCAGGCATGTAGGAGCCCCCGGGAACATCAAGCTACTTCCGGGAACGCCCTGCCTAGAGGGGAGCCCTCCTTGGGGGAGGCTACACTACCTCCCCCGGTCTCCTCCACCGATGACGCCCCCCGGCCACGGAAGGGGCGTGGTCCATCCCGGGTCGCCGTAGCAGTCGCGACTTTCTCGCGCCCGCCGGCGACCTGCGGCGGCGCCGCAGCTGTGCTACCGAGCCACCTGGGGATTGTCCTATTGTCTGGGAGAATCGCCTCTTGGCGAAGGCTCGACCAACTAAAGTCGAGCTAGACCGTGGGCGTGTGGCGATATGGGCTGCAAGGACACCGGGGGGTTTTTAGTAGGTAGGCCGGTCTTCTACCGGAGAGCCCCACACACGGCCGCGCCTAGCCAGCGCGGTGACAAGGTGCACAAGGAGCATTTTCCCTCGCAAAAAAAATAAAACGGAGGACATATGCCACCCGCCTCTATCTTGTCTTAGCTGACCCGACAGAGTGGAGTCGCAGATCGCCGGCGTTTCGATCTCTGTCGCAGACACACCTACTCTCTACACTCTTAGCTGTTCATACTAATGTTGCTCCTTTCGCACCAATATTGTTCTGCTTTTTTTGAGGGGCCCATTTATTGAGTAGCGAGTCAACACATATCAAAATTTAAATCAATTAGACGGCTTTAAAAAGGCAGGTGACCAGAGTTCATAGCTCGGTTCTCATTATCACTAAAATCGAAATGCAATAGTCCACAAACATTTGGACCAGTAATAACAATAGTTTCTGTTCATCTAACTGGGTATAGTCTTTAGCTGCATTTTTCATGGTGCAGATAGAGATTAGACCCAGTTGGTACACTCCACGCATGCTCATAAAATTTCGCTTAATTCGTCGCCAACGCCGCAAACGGGCGAATCTCATTTAAGAAAATTGTTCAGGAGAGCAAAAAAACGTTTTTTTTTCCCCCGATGGCGTGCATATTTTAGCTGTATTTCAAAAAAAAACTATTATAATGATAAAAATCAATTGTAATAGTATGCTATGGAGACGTAGCTACTAAATTAATACAGCAGTAATATTTTACATTGCTGTATTTTAGACTGTTTTGTATGAAGTTCGCCCCTTTGCGGCGTCGGCGACGAATTGTCCTCTACGCGTTGGATCTGTATTTTATAAGCGTTAATAATATATAATAGGACGGAGAGAAAAATGTATATAAGTGTAATTATTGAAATGTATAGTATTTTCAATCAATTTTATTCACCCTCTTAAAGGGTGTCAGCAGAATTAACAGCGCTTCGCACTATATGGAGCACAATGCTGAGCCGCGACCTGTTTGCTGCTGAGGCACATAACATATAAAATATGTTTTTGTAATCATATGTACAATAAATATTTATGCCATGGTGGCATATAAAGTTATGTCTTTGTCTTTATATAATCGGCTAGCATTTAAATAGGTAGTTTTAGATTCTAATGGCGCCACTATCAGCTCATGTTGATTTGATCTTAATTGAAGTCTCCAATAATGCCTGATATAAGCAACAATAATAATATAATAAAAAAAAAATAGTGCGTAGGGAAGTGACGACCACATCGCCCGCTGGTGGGGAATTTAATGCCCTTTAACTGCCATAAATGCCCCATCAGTGCAAGTCAGTCTCCCTCAGGGCAGCTTGTGGCGAGCTGGCGGTGAGTTGCATCACCGAGGGTACCGATGTGCTTCAGGGGGGCGTATCCACCCGCCTCTGCCTTGCCTTAAACAGCCGGACAGAGTGGAGTCGCAAGAGCAGATGCTCGAAGGGTGGAAGTGTAATAATGTCATATCGCCGACGGCGTCTCGATCGCTGTCGCAGACACACCTCTCTACACCCTTAGCCGATCATACCAATGTTGCTCTCTTCGCACCAATATTGGTCTGCTTTTTTGGGGGGCCCATTTAGTGAGCGGCGTGTCACCACCTGCCATATTTAAATCAATTAGGAGGCTTTGAGAAGGCAGGTGACCGGAGTCTCTTCCATAGCCCGGTTTTCATGACCACCTAAATCGAAATGCAATAGGCCACAAACGTTTTGATCACGAATGACAATAGTTTCTGTGCATCTAACTGGGTGTAGTCTTTGGCTGCATTTTTCATGATGCAGATAGAGATTGTACCCAGTTGGTACACTCTACGCACACTATCATTAAATTTCGCTTATATGGCCTCTACGCGTTGGATCTGTATCCCCGCGCACGCCTTATAAAGGACCGTGTTTTATAAAACCACGTGACATAAGCGGTAATAATAAAAAAAGAAAATGGAAAATATATCCTACAGGACGGTACCTTCGACATATGTCGGGCATGCCGCCGTCCCGGAGAGTTACTTAAGCATATTATCTCTGGTTGTTCTCATCTTGCAAACGGCGAGAGCACAGACACAACCTAGTAGCCAGAATCATCCATCAACAGCTTGCCCTTCAATACGCCTTATTGAGCATGAGACACCGTACTATAAACGTATACGCATCAGCGCCAGTTCTTGAAAATGGCCGTGCGTTGCTCTATTGGGGTCGCTCTATCATCACGGACAGGACTATTACGTGCAATAAACCTGATATCGTGGTGGTCGACCGCTCCTAACGCCGCGCAATGCTCGTCGATATTACCATGTCTCATTACGAGAACCTCGTAAAAGTTGAGAAGAACAAGCCAGTAAGTACCTTGACTTGGCATACGAGGTAAGCGCCATGTGGGATGTTGATGATTGATTCGACGATCATTGATCCGATAGTTGTGTCTACGAATGGCTTGATAGCGAAGAGTCTCGATCAACATCTTTAGAGGCTCTCGCTTGACGGATGGGTCAAGGGCCGGATACAAAAAGCGATGATTCTCGAAACGGCACGTATTGTCCGGAGATTTCTCTGTCTGCAGCCCTAACCACCGGTTTGTTTGGGCCTTGCCTCGCTACCGGCGGCATCCTAGGTTTAAGTTTTTTATAGTATTTATGTTTATTTTATATACCTATATTGTATAAAACTCAAAGGACATGGACAAAAAGTGGGCCTCAATCATGTGCAGAGACGTAAGATATATCAATCGATAGGTAATTTTTATGTTCCTAATCTACAATTTATTATATTTTTTTAAATCCCCCTTTTTTCTGTAAATGATGTTTGAAAGTACCGAGATATTCAAGTAAACACATCCCAAAACGTGGTTAAAATGTTTTAATTAAGTATATAAAATGATAATTTATTTAAATCTTATTGAAATATTTAACAAAAGAAATGTAATTTAGTAATTATAAATTCATGAAGTTCTAGACATGTTGTGTTACTGACCACCCTGAATATACATAGTCTGTGACCAATGATGACACTGTCAATGCGACTTGACAGCATGTCTTGCTCAGATTAATAAAAAGAAAAAAAAACTAAAAAAAAGATTCCATCAACTTGCTAGTATTAAATAATATAAATTATTAATTACAAAAAAACGGGAGATATTTAAAATCTAATCTTTATCCAGATGATCTACAATAATTTATACTCTTCTCTGGTAAAGTTTCGTCGCTGCACATTACTCAGGCCCACCTTCCATACAAATTTTGACCATCACCTTTAAGATTATTAATTAAATATATGGATAATAATACTAACTACAACGTGCATCTAGGTCGCAATAGGCTGGTCTAACTTCAACAACGGTTATGACTTTAACTGTGGAGGAAGTCTGGTCAGCGACCGCTTCGTGCTGACCGCGGGCCACTGCAGCAAGGACCCTCGCGCTCAGAACCCCTCGCCCGTCGTGGTCAGACTCGGAGACCAGAATATCGACCCCAAGGTCGAGGATGGCGCGAGTCCTATCGATGTAAGTGATATTTACCTTTGAATACTTCTTACTAAACCAGGGTTCCACATATCTGACCTATCAAGGAGGTCAGTAGTTCAAACTTTAGTTACTTACTAGCTATGCTCACGACTGCGGCCGTGTGGAATCCTAATTTTAGGTAGCACTTTTAATGACTGAGAGTTTTATAAACGTAAGAATAGACAAATATAATCGGAAAGCTTCGAACTGCTAAGCTATCGGGAGTTACACGTGTTATTGTGAGTCAACCATAAAAGATAAACATATGCTGTCGTGGGATAGATGTACACAATTTTAAGGAGCACATTTCCGTTATACATGATTTCTGTGTAGCTTTAACCATTAACGTTGCACACGCGACGGAAGCTTAAAAAATGGAGTAACTTCTCCCGTTTTACCAACATTTCCCTTCACTGCTCTGCTCCTATTGATTGTAGCGTGGTGAAAAGTATACTATAACCAGCTCAGGAATGTGAAAAATAATTGTACAAAGTTTCGTTAAAATCTATCGAGTAGTTTTTATTTCTATAACGGTTATACAGACAGACAGACAAAAATTATACTGATTGGATTTTTGGCATCAGTATCGATCCCTAATCACCCCCTGATAGTTATTTTGGAAATATAATTCATGTGCAGAATTGACCTCTCTACAAATTCATTATAAGTTTACCAGTAATTTCCCAAAGTACTCTAATATCGACCCCTAGGGGTCTATGGCAACTTGCAAAGGATCTACTTGAGCGAAATAAAATTTGGGGGTCCATGAAATGAAAATGGTGATCCACGAAAATATAACAGATTGGATATCATTAGCCGAGGAGATTTAATATTAAACCTTACAAAATTGATTTCAAATGTTGATAATTTATAATGGGGAACATGCAATTATAATATTTATAAAAATTCTGTTATTAAAGTGCTAAAAAAAAAATATAACCAAACACAAAAATATAAAAAGTAGTACCACTGCAAGGTTTATATTTAAAATAATATTATGAATCAAAAGTTACGTGAAACGGAACGGATTTAAAACACAATCAGCGTTCAGTGACGTCACTCCTGTTATGACAACTTATTTAAGGTTATAAGTTGCAGTAAAAGTGAACAAGTAAACCAAAAATAAATTGCGTTTTTTGAATAAAAATGCAAGTTGGGTTTGCCAAAGTAGATTCTAGGACTCTGCCAAAAGTTAATCTTGACATGGTAGTGACATTTTTGGTCGAAAGTGCAGAGTTTTCAAGTGTAGAAATGAAAGGGACTAAACAAAAAGACATTGAAAAGTTTGGGTAAGTGTTGGGTAGGTATCTGTTTCTTTTGTGTACAAGCAGTTTAACTAAGTTTACAATAAATATATCCGCCGACTTACGTCAAAGTGGTCTTCAGAGCATCGAATGATAGTCTTTGGGGAATAAATGTCATTCCTCTTCGCCGCTTGAAACCTCATTTTTTTCAGTTTTAGGTCAGAAGTTCCAGTCAAAAACAATTTATTAGGAAACTTATTTTAAGTAGATGGACATATTGGCACAAAACATACGTTCATATGGCTTTTTTTCGGAGTAGCAATGGCATAGTAATGATCACCTGATGTTGATGGATAGTCCATTGTAATTTTTTACAAAATAATACCTTTGAAAGTCGAGATAAATGCAACAACAACTAAAGCCAGCAATGACCCGCGCAGTACAATCAGTGAGCCAGTGACAATGACAGACAGGAGTGACGTCATACGAACTACAGGTCCTTTTTCGCGCGTAAATTTAAATTGACAATTTTAAACCGCATTTTATTTTTAGTATACTTTTTTAATATACTTGTGGTTTATTCTACGTGCAGTTCTTTAAAATAAGCACAAAAATAAAAATATTGTATGTTCCCTATTAAAGCATCAGGTTCTTTCTTCCTATTGTTTATTTTGTGTTACGTATATTTTATACAACAGAGACACTTTAAGTAGTTTTGTTTTAAGTTTTCTTTCCCTCCAGTAAGAAATTTACAAATTTCTATCTCGTGTCTACCCAAAACCGTAAAACTAAGCAAAGGGTCTACGACACAAAAAAGTTTGGGAACCTCTGATATAGATTTATGTTTTGCTTTTTATCATCAACATTACAGTCAGACGCCCATTGGACATAGGCTTTCCCCAAGGATCTCACATCGGTCGGTCTGCACTGCTAGAGTCCAGTGCCATCCTGCGCTTCACCAAATTATCTGCCCATCTTGTGAGAGGCATATCATCAAAGATTTTGCAAATAAATATATTTTTAGGAAACAGAAGTAAATTAATATAAAAATGAACTATAAAAAGTGAATCGAACAGACATTAACACAAAGATCTAGAGATAATTAAATGAGTAGGTACTTTCCCTTTACTAATAAACGGAGTCTCGGAATAGACTCGACGCAAAATGTGACGTGCAACCATTTTTTTGTTTCTTTTTTTCTCTACTGAGAAAAAAGGAAACAAAAAAAGTAGTAATTAAAATTTTGAAATAAACACTAAACTATAAAACATGTTTTTATTATAACTCTACCCGATAATTGACTTCATTACTTGTGATACTCGGTCTATCTAACTAAATATTCATATGAAAGTATTAAACATGCATCACTCTGCCCAATAAGCACTGGGCATTATACATAAGGGCAAATTCATATTGTTGCCTGTGATGACATACGGAACAGAAACCTGGCCACTCACAACTAAGGCGGCTCAAAGTCACCCAGAGGGCAATGGAGAGGGCTATGCTCGGAGTTTCTCTGCGTGATCGAATCAGAAATGATGAAATCCGCAGAAGAACCAGGGTCACCGACATAGCCCGAAGAATTGCGAACCTTAAGTGGCAGTGGGCGGGGCACATTGCTCGCAGGACTGACGGCCGTTGGGGCGGAAAGGTTCTAGAGTGGCAGGCATATGCTGGACACCGCAACGTTGGTAGGCCTCCCACAAGGGGACCGACGATTTGGTGAAGATCGCGGGAAGGCGCTGGACGCTTGCAGCGCAAGGCCGATCTGTGTGGAGGTTCTTGGGGAGGCCTATGTCCAACAGTGGGTGTCTATCGGCTGAAATGATGATTATTCATAATGCCCGAGCAATGTGATAAATTGATTGGTTATAATCACATTGCCCGCTCTTATTGGGCATTATTCATATTGCCCGAGCATTATGAATACTGCCTTACTACTTATTGCCCCATACAGATTTGATTCACTGTGTTTCCTGCCATTACACACTTCTTTCAATAAATAAATATAAATATTTATAGCTCAAACTAAGCTCTGTAAGGCTTGTGCTATGGGATCTAGGGTAACGGATAGACATACAAACATATATAAATAATTTTTATTGAAATATATATCAACAACCATGACTAAGGTACAAATGCTGGCATTCATCACACAAACATCTGCCCCCACCGGGATTCGAACCCGGGACCTCAGAGATGGCGACACCTTGAAACCGGTGTACTATCCACTCGACTATGGAGGTCGTCAGTTTCATTGACAGACTCATACTAACCATCTCCTGTATTCCAGACACAACTTCTTTCACCTGCTCTACGCATTCGTCTTCAAATAACATATAAAGTTGTCGAACCGGGTGTGATAGATTTGTATTTATATATTTTAAATATCCTAAACTAGCTTTCCGCCCGCGGCTTCGCCCGCGTTATATTCGAATTTCCCACAGGAAGGATATGTTTTCCGTCGGTAAAATTATCTTATGTCCTTTCTCGGGCTTTAGACTATCTGTGTGCCAAATTTCATTTAAATCGGTTCAGTAGTTTTCACAATATTTCCATACAACCTTATCCTTCCTTTCAACTTTTTTCAACCCTTTACAACCTTTTTTGCATGAAAAAGTAGCCTATGTCCTTTCTCAGGCTCTAGACTGTCGGTGTACCAAATTTCATTTAAATCGGTTCAGTAGTTTTGGCGTGAAAGCGGAACAGACAGACAGACAGAGTTACTTTCGCATTTATACAATTAGTATGGATATGCGAATATAACGCGGGCGAAGCCGCGGGCGGAAAACTAGTTTATTATAAATTAAAAAGTCTATTGCTTACGTTACCTACTGATTATATCGAAGAATATAATTTCATATACTTGGCGCGACTACCAATAGCAATGCTAACATCGATAAAGCTTACAAGCAACGTTGATGAAAAAAACAACCTACCCGCAGGTGCCAATTAAGCAGATCCACAACCACCCCGACTACAAACCACCCAGCCGTTACAATGATATCGCGCTCATCGAGTTGGCGTCACCAGTTGCATTCTCCGCCCCCATCAGACCAGCTTGCTTGTGGAGTAGGAACGACTACGCCCACCACACGAAGGCTCTGGCTACAGGTTGGGGAGTCGTTGACACAGGTGAGACCGCTTACATCTCTCTTTTCATTTTTTACCGTGGGAGAGCCATGCTTCGGCACGACTTGGGCCGGCTCGACCGGAGTGATACCACGGCCTCACAGAAAACCGGCGTAAAATAGCGCTTGCGCTGTGTTTCGCCGAGTGAGTGAGGGTACCGGAGGCCCAACCCCCCCTACCCCCTTATTCCCTTTTAAAAGGCCGGCAACAAAATCAAAATCAAATCAAAAATAATATTTATTCAACATAGACCTTTACAGGCACTTATTGACGTCAACAAATAAAAAAAAAAAAAGCTTAAATATTAAAAAACAAAAACCTTGTCCGTACGTACGAATAAGGAAAAAAAAAGAAAAAATATATTGACTCGACACCTGTTCGGAAATTGGGAGAGCCTTCTCGAGAAGAACAGGCAAGAAACTCTGAAGGTCTATTTTTTATCTCCTCTTTTCAATGTTAATAATTATAATAATATAATATAATATAAAAATACAATATAGTATAAGATACAATCATACCTAATACGATTACAGTCGTATGTATGTTTACATACACATATAAAATAATACAATATTATAAATAATGTTACCAAACATGGCTCTATGAATAGTGTCCCTATTCCCAAATACTGTGATCATTTAGATAGTCACTTACTTTATATAACCTTTACTCATGAGTGTATTTTTGATATGGATTTTAAATTTATATAAAGGTAAATCAATGACACTTTGCGGAAGCTTGTTAAACATAGATATACATTTCCCCAAGAACGAACAGCTAGTTTTATGGAGTCTGAACATTGGAACGGCAAGTTTATTTTTGTTTCTAGTATTCACATTATGTAGATCACTGTTTTTATTGAATTTATTATAGTTTCTATATACAAAAACTAAATTATCATATATATATTGACTAGCTAAAGTTAAAATATTAATTTCCTTGAATAATTCTTTTAGGGATTCTCTAGCCCGTAAACAGTAAATAGCACGAATCGCTCTTTTTTGTAAAAGGAAAATACTTTCAATGTTAGCCGCTGATCCCCATAGCAGCAGTCCATAGGACATAACACTATGAAAGTAGCTGAAATAAACAATTCTTGCCGTTTCAACATTAGTTAAAAGTCTAATCTTTTTTACTGCGTACGCCGCTGAACTAAGTTTGATTGCCAAAGTTTCAATATGTGGATCCCACTGTAGTCGTGAATCTAACGTAATGCCTAAGAATTTAGTATTATTTACCAAGTCAATGACATCACCATTCATATTTAAACTAGTATTAACCTGCCTTACATTGGGCAAAGAGAATTTGATACATTTTGTTTTCTTAGAATTTAAAGACAAATTATTAGTTGTGAACCAATACAGAACTCTCGAGAGAGCACTATTTACATCGTCATAACATTCCTTTTGTCTATCAACTTTGAATAGTAAAGAAGTATCATCTGCAAACAATACTGTCTCACACGAATTCTGTAATGTAGTAAGGAAGGTCATTTATATATATTAGAAACAGTAGAGGACCCAATATTGATCCCTGGGGAACCCCCATAGTTATAGGCGAGCTAGCAGATTCTGATCTATTAATAACGACTTTCTGCAATCTGTCTGATAAATAAGATTTTAAAAGCATAGCGCATCTGTGACTCCTCTGGTGTAGCGGGTATCCCTGGGCAACGGTTATCTCTTACCATCAGGTGATCCGTTAGCTCGTTTGCTGCCCTATCCTATAAAAAAAATCTCAAAGGCTTACTTAATGCATTTTTTTTAAACACACACACACAGAGAGAGACACTGAAGAACTTTTTTATTTGTTCCGCTGAGGAAAATGCATTGAATTGCATACCCCGAGAGGCGGTGGTTAAGTTGGGCTCTCCTACCCAGAAGGAGTTGGCCTATCCACTAAAAACCTCAGCGACCAATAAAATAACTTGAACAGTATTCGATTATGATATGGCGAATAAGTCTTGAAGCTACAAGAGTGAACGATGAAGTCATTAGTCAGTGTTAATTAGTGTTGTTAATTGTTAAATAAGTAGATGAATTAAAATGTTTTTTTTTTACTGGAAGATCAGCAGCTCGTAACAATAATACCCTATGGTACCTTATTATATGGTAGACGACTGCAACTGATTATGGCCGTTTTTATACATAATTATCTGATTTGAGCAATTTATATCTAATGAAAGTATGTCAATATAGAAATTTCAGTTTAATTATTAATTTATATTGTTTTAAGATTTCAAAAAAATGAGCAATTATTATTTACGTAATTCTAATGAAACGAACACATTTCTAGCATTCTCACATTAAATGTAACATTTTTTATATAGAAAGTATACCTATAAACGTACAAATAACAAAGTTATTTTAAAATTTGTTTATACGCTCATACAAATTAGGCGAGTTTACTTAGATGACGTTACGATTGCAGTGTTTTTAGTATGGAGCGTTTTTGAGCGATCCGCGACAGCGCCGCAAACATGGCGATTAGTGTTGCCCAAATGCAAGAACAAGACGAGACTTAGCCAGTCTTGGTCTTGGTCTTGCGCCAATACACCTGGTCTTGGTCTTGCGCTCCCAGTCTTGGTCTTGGTCTTGCAGCAAGAGTCTTGCAAGTCTTGCAATTACCTATTAGTCTATTTCCATTTATTAAAGTTTACTTTAAATCTTAGAAAAACGTATTAGAATTGGAACATTGTGAGCTTGAATTAACATAGCCATAGTAAAGATCAAGCAGAATAATAAATAACTGAAGATTTGATAAGAAATTCGAAAAATCAACTGACCTATATGTCGTTTTCCATGGAAGTAACTGTTTCTTAATAAACATTTATGATTTATAAGCTTACATTTGCTAAAACATATAAAAAAACAAATTAATTACAATAACTTGACTGTATTTTAAAGAACAATACTTATCTGTCTAGAAAGAGATTGAACCCTCAACTTATAAGAAATTTAATAAAAGAGTTTTACGATTTATCATTTATTTGAATAAAAAATAAAATACAACACAAATCAACAGCTTTATCATTAGGTTATGAAACTTTATATATATTTTTTTTGACCAAGAATTAATAGAAAGTAACCATCTGACTGACTCATCACTTAACCTATTTCTATGTTTTCTAATTACTAATGATGCTTTAGAAAATAACCTCTCAGCAGGTACTGAAGTTGCAGGTATTGAGAGAAAATCACGGGCCATTTTCGATAAAATCGGATACTCTGTCTCATGCGTCCTCCACCAATCTAAAATGTCTTCCGAGCTGGCAGTTCTTGGTTTTCTCAGGTACTCCTCCAACTCGTCTATCACAAAGCCTTGAAGACAAGATCCAGATGACGTCGAGGGACATTCATAGAGTTTATCAAAGTCTATTACGTCTTCATCTTCATCACATACTTTATTTTTTTTTTCTGGTAATTCCAGAGATTTGTTCAGTGAGTGTAGACTTTTATATTCTTCATAAAGTTCATTGAACTTGCGCAGACTTTCTGTTTTAAGTTGCTTCCCCCACATTGTCAGGTCAAAAGTCTGAGCCTTATGCCTTGGATCTAAAATTTTTATTCGCTATGTTTATGGTATTAGTCGTAATGCGCATAAGTCCAGTTTTTCATATTCTTTGATACAGTTTTTTGCGTCTCATAGAATTCCTAAGCGTACTTACCTATACACCGAACTGTTACACCTAACTACTCAGTGAAATAGCGCTAAGTCCTAGCTGCAAGACGCAAGAGTCTTGCAGGCTATGTCTTGTTCTTGCTCAAGTCTTGCACGGTCAGTCTTGGTCTTGGTCTTGCTAAAAATACGCGGTCTTGTTCTTGGTCTTGGTCTTGCAAAAACGCAAGAACAAGACCAAGACTGCAAGACCAAGACTGAATTTGGGCAACACTAATGGCGATGTATCTTCAAAAGTAATAGGCGCAAGTGTACTATTGGTTCTACAATATTTCTCACTTAAAAGAGTACTCTGATTATATATAGATTTTAAAAAATTGTCGTCTACCCAATTGTATTGTAGAAACCAGAGAAAGTTCAAAGGAGCTGCAGAAGGTGTCTCTGTCGCTGCTGAACAACGACTACTGCGACATGCTGCTGCAGTCGAGCCGCAACCGGCACTGGGCCGGCTTCGCGCCCACGCAGATGTGCGCCGGCGAGCTGCGCGGCGGCAAGGACACCTGCCAAGTAAGTCTAGTGGCAAGGACAACTACACCTAATAGGCTGGCGTCGCTGCCTTCGGTAAGTATCTGTGTCGAATAGGACGGGAGGGATCGACACATTGCCACCACTGCGCATCCGACCTCGACTCGGCCCAGCACACGCTGGCGGAGTGCCCCGCGTGGGCCTCCGAGCGCCGAGTCTTGGTCGCAGAGATCGGGCGAGATCTGTCTCCGCCGGCATTGATTGCGGCAATGCTGGCGGACGAGGGAGGTTGGAGGGCTGTGGCCTCCTTCTGTGAAGCAGTGATGCTCCAGAAGGAGGCGGCGCCGGTCTCGGTAGCACAACTGCGGCGCCGCCGCGGGTCGCCGGCGGGCGCGAGGAAGTCGCGCCCGCGGATATGGCGACCCAGGATGGACCACGCCCCTTCCGTGGCCGGGGGGCGACGTCGGTGGAGGAGATCGGGGGAGGTAGTGTAGCCTCCCCCGAGGAGGACTCCCCTGTAGGCAAGGGGTTCCCGGGGGCTCCCTAGATGCCTGAGAAAGGCCATCCCTGAGGTTTTTAGTGGGTAGGCCTCCCCCTTCTGGGGAGGAAAGCCCCAGACTCGTACATTTGCATTTTACTCAACCGTTGCACCGAATGTGTCATTTTAATAAATTGATATAATTCGCTATATAAATCTCCTATTTTAGGGTGACTCGGGGTCTCCTCTCCAAGTAGCATCCAAAGACAACCAATGCATCTTTCGTATTGTGGGCATTACATCGTTTGGAAGAAAGTGTGCGGAGACTGGACGACCAGCCGTCTACACCAGAGTTTCTAGCTACCTAGATTGGATCGAGAAAGTAGTGTGGCCGGGAGAGTGATTGTAGAACTACAATTTAAAATTTAATCAGTTATTCTGACAAATATGTAAATACTTATGATTAAATAAATAAAATTCTATAACAATATTGTAATACAATATTTCGTTGTTTAATTTTATTGTTCCACTTTAACTTGTCCTTTTATAACATAACTCTTTATTGTATAAAAAAAAACAAAACCCTAGAACTAGGGAAGTATTAAAAAGAGATTTAAATATAGGATGGGTGCAGTAATCGGACAGGACAATAGGCTATAACTGGTTTGAGGAACCATTGATAGGAAGTGAACACGGACTTGCTTCTTAAGGACTCCAGCGTTCTCGCTCTCCTAGCCGAAAAAGAAAAGGAAAAAAATCGGTACTTCGTAGAAGTATTTCCAGTCAGATTAAAATTAGAACGTAAGGCACGAGACGACGAATGCGATAGAAAAGAGAACAAAGATTTAAGGTAGGATGGAAGCGATAGTTAAAATCATGGTCATGGTTTTATAAATGCAAAATAATTATTTGTTAATAAAACTGTTAATTTACACGGCTTCGATTTTGTTATGCATGATTAAACATATCGATGAATGGACAAACGATCGCCGCCGAGATCAGAGGGCCTAGACAAGATACCTTTCGATAATCGTAATCGCATCGCTAACATAAAAAAATGTATGGTATTGACATAACCCCTCGAAAAGTCAAGTGATCGGTTATGTCAATACTATACATTTTTATTTTAGCGATGCGATTACGAAAATAGAAAGGCATCTTGTCTAGACCCTCAGGATATCCTGACGGCGCGCCGTCACGTTATCCTAATCTCGGCTTCGACCTCGTTGACGGTCCGGTGACGGCGGTGGTGGACAAACGGCCTAAGACTATACAGTTCTGTCCGTTGACACTAAGTTATAACCAATAAAGCACAAAATTGTCTTGCAAACAATAGGAGCTTTTTACGACGATTCAATTTTCTTGAATTGAAATCAACAAATTGTTAAACATACGTCAAAATTTTACTATACTGTCAAAATGTAATGCTCAAACAAATAGTTTCTATAGCCCTTAAATAAGTTTTGAAGTTAACGTACGAATAAAAAAAATAATTAAATAGAAAACTAAGTACTAATGACAAGGCAGCATGGTCCCAAGACCTTAAAAAAACAATTTTAAACTAATACATTAGTACCAATCCAAAATAGCGGGAATAATGACACAAGACAAATAATACAACAAATTACACAGATAATTTATTTAATATACACATACACGATATCAAATATAAATACAATACCTATAGTTTTTCGTCGCAATATAATTCAATAAATAGATATTTATCTTCTACTATATAAAAATAAGTCGGGTTTTCCTTCCTGACGCTATAACTCCAGAACGCACGAACCGATTTCCACGGTTTTGCATTCGTTGGAAAGGTCTCGGGCTCCGTGAGGTTTATAGCAAAGAAAATTCAGGAAAACTTTCCTTATCTATAACGAAAAACTGCCACTTCACAAATCTTTTTGACAGTACGAAGTCTGTCGGGTCCGCTAGTGAGATATAATTACATTATGTTTCACGTACTTAGACTCTATAAAAGACTTATAGTTATTGAAGAGAATTATACATCAAAAGAATGATTCTATGATGATGACGTAGGTACCACACAAAACTGCCAACGAAGAAGAAATACAAGATTATCACTTGTAGCTTGAACTGAATATGTAAAATTTTACACAAGTCGTAATCGTCAGCACAGATTAATCTACAATGGACAAAAAATTATAACTTGTAGCCTAAACTGTAATTATGAGAATTAAACGTTAACTTCAATACGTCGGTACAAATTTTATTCCAAATTAGAAGAAAAATATCTAAATGAACTAAAAAATTATCACTTGTAGCCTAAACTGTAATTATGTGTAGTAAAATTATGAGAATTAAACGTCAGCTTTAAATTGTCAGCACCGATTTTATTTCAAATGAAAACAAAAATATCTAGAATGGACTAAAATATTATCACTTTTAGCCTAAACTGTAATTATGTCTAGTAAAATTATAAGAATCAAACGTCAGCTTTAAATTGTCAGTACAGATTTTATTTTAAATTAGAACAAAAAATCTAGAATGGACTAAAAAATTATCACTTGTAGCCTAAACCGTAACTTGTGTTCAACGACTTCATCATCTCAGCCTATCGCCGTCCACTGCTGGACATAGGCCTCTCCAGTCAATTTCCAGCGCGGCCGGTCCATTACCACCTGCATCCAACGAGACCCAGCGGTTTTCACAAGGTCGTCGGTCCATCTGGCAGGTGGCCGTCCCACACTGCGCTTGGTGGTACGTGGTCTCCACTCAAGAACCTTTTTGCCTTATCGACCGACCAATCTTCGTGCTATATGGCCGGCCCATTGCCACTTCAGCTTACTAATCCTATGGGCTACGTCAGTGACGGATCTCCTCATTTGTGATTCGATCGGTTAAAATAGCCGTTCAATCAAACAGCGACTGAACAACGCCATTCAACGATACGTCTAGCTTATTAATTGAATATTTGAGTCGCTCAAAACGTTCAACACTACAACTGATTCAAAAGCCGCAGTCTAATTAGTTCAGCGCTCACCACCGCAGCGTTAGGTGAGTTTTGTTTTCAATATGACGTCTAACTAACTAGCCGTGGTTTGTGATTGTTTCAAGATATTTTTCGGAAAGTAAGTAGTAAATATACGTTACACGTGTTATTAAAGACACAGAAATTATGAGGTCACTTACGAGTGAATTAAAATTTAAACAAATATTCGAGGAGAAATTACGTGATCATTTCATAAATTCTTGCTTCGTAAATTTTTAAATTTGTAATTTTTTACTTGGTGCAATAAACAATAATATGATTAATAATTTGTTTTTCAATTTTACTTTTCATCGAACTTTTGGTCACCTCTTAAATTTAATTCAAGTATAACCTCCCAAGAAATTACAAAAAAGTCTTCCTATTCTCTCAAATTAAGTACTAAACTAATGGTCACCTTAGTTAATTTGCCATTTAACCAGTTGGCTAAGCATCGCCTATAGCTGTAATGTTAAACGTTACAATCAACAAGTCGGCTACAGGACGTGTAGCTGTGTGATTGAATGACGTTGTTCAGTCAAAGGGCTAGCTGTTTGATTGAACGGCTATTTTAACCAGTTGGCTGCGACAGAGACAACGACTTGTTCATACAAAAAGTAGCGACTAGTTTTAAATATCTGCTGTACACATTTTATATATTTAATTATCACAAAGAATCTAAAAACAATATTTTATATAATATTTGGATCGCTGTAGAACTTGATCGTACTGACTTTTTCACAATTCATCACAGCACATAACTGTCCCCACAAATCATCGCCCTAACATAGTCAGGGTAAGCTCGTGTCTGAAGCAGGGACGGATGAAAGCTAAGATCGTGGCAGTATCACAGATGTCTATCTTCCTGAATGTGCTAAAAATATTTTGACAATAGCCTCGCCACATATTTCGCCAAAAATAGTTAAGAATTACTTGCAAAAATTTTTGGAGAAAACAGATTAAATGTGATATGGAGAAATTCATTACTTAGTACCAAATTCTACTATACCTTAATTATAAGTCACTTAAAGTTGACCAAATTCTACTACGCCTTAAATATAAATCACTTAAAGTAGACCAAATTCTACTGCGCCTTAAAAATAAGTAATTTAATCGACCAAATTCTACTGTGTTTTAATTATAAGTCATTTAAAGTCAAACAAATTTTACTATGCCTTAATTATAAGTCACTTAAAGTTGACTAAATTCTACTACGCCTTAAATATAAGTCATTTAAAGTCGACCAAATTCTACTACGAGTTTGCCTTAATTGTATGTAATTCAGAGAAGATTGTTAAATTTACTCGTACTAAAGTCTTTTGTCGAAACAATACAATGAATATATAAATATACGAAAGTGAAAAAAATACGATATTTAATTGAATCATAGTAATTTTATTTTATATTCTTATAAATGCGAAGTTATCTGTATCTTAGAAATTATGGAGTCAGTTTCACAATAATTATAAATGAACAGTTCACAACACATATTAACAACATATTATCCTCTTTTGCAACTCATTTAACCCAAACAATTTATATTGTTAAAGAAATTCAAGTATTTGGCAATATTACAAAAAAATTTGCGTATTTGTAAATATGATGCTACTTTAATTTAGTATGATTCTAAAACTAACGTATGTGGTCGTTATTTTACCAAAAAAAAAACAATCTATAACAAAAACACAAATTTCTTTAACAAGCCAACAAATAATACAATAAAAACTATTTCTAGAGACAAGTCTACGACTTGATATTACATTAAAGTAGCATAAGCAACCATAGATAAATAAAGAAAGCATAGACTGCTAACTCCTTGTGTGTCTATGGTTTTAGTCATAGAAGATGAAACATTGTTAAACCAGCAAAATTTAACGGAACTTTACGAAATACATTTTATTGAGAAAAGCAATTTTATTCACTTAATTATCCAAAAAATTTACAATTATTTTTCTATGAGAAATACTTGAAACTTTCCTAAGCCTACAGAAAGTATGTAGTCAAATAAACAGGTGACAGATGGTGGTTATTCTGCATTTAAGGGTGAAAAATATTTATTACATTGTAAATTAGATTAAAGTATATCCAAAGTTGCACATGAAGCTTTTCCGCACATTTCTTTCAAAACGTCTATTGTGGTTGAGTGGAAGAGATCTCTATTAGAGATAAGTTCACCATTATACATATTCCTTCTTGTGTTTAAAATTATGTAATAATAATAATAATAAATCGAAGCAATTGGCACACTATGTTGATTAATAGTCTATAGTTATATAGTATAGTTTAATCTACTATATAAAAATAAGTCGGGTTTCTATAACTCCAGAACGCACGAACCGATTTCGACGGTTTTGCATTCGTTGGAAAGGTAAAGAAAGAAAATTCAGGGAAAATTTCCTTATCTATAAAATTTGACAGGACGAAGTCTGTCGGGTCCGCTAGTTTATATATATAAACAAATAATATAGATAAAATTGGAGTGTCTGTCTGTCTGTTTGTTCTGGCTAATCTCTGAAATGGCTGGACGGATTTTGACAGGACTTTTATTTGCATGTAGCTGATGTAAAGAGGATGATGATGTAATGTAATGAGAAGTAACTTAGGCTACTTTATTTTAGAAATATAAAGTAATGTTGCAATGTTCAAGTACCGCGCGCAACTCACGCGCATGCCACTTAAAATAAAAATTCATAAACAAAAAAAAAACCTAAATAAACAAATTAACTTTTTCAATAGAAAATTTTAGACAAACTCAAAAACATCGCACGGAGTTAGCAATAATATATTCCACCTTAATTTATCTATGGTTTTATTAACAAATTGAATTTGTTATAAAAATTTAAGATTTGTGGATCGACGAACTTAACAAAGCTTAGACAATATGTTTCATAAATATGGCATCTTAAAAATAAAAAAAAAGTAATTTTAAACTTAATTGCATTCTACAAAAAAAAAATAGTTTGAAGGTTATGATGAAAAGTGGTTCGAGCAACTGGTTGAAGAGTTGGAGATTCCGATTTCCTGATTCCTGACGATTAATGTTTAAAATATTTTGGGAATACAATACTAAATAATAGAGAACGAGTTTGTCAAACAGTATTGTCGGTTCAACAGGCAGAGGCAGCGTTTTTGTCCTAACTACCGTCAAAATTGTGGATATATTTCGTATGATTATTTAAAACAGGTTACTAATTTCCAAACAAGTGTAAGTATTTTCTTTCCTCGTACTATTATACGTACAAGATGAAGTAACTTGTGGTCACTTACTTTTAAATTCAATCAAGTGATTGATAAGATCTATGTTAAATAAAGATTTTTTGATTTACAATATCAAATAGCCCTTTCTAGCATAAGCTTGATTTGTAAAGAAATGTCAGCAATGCATTGTTAACAACCTGCACTAATAAAGATAAAAATCTAATTATCTATGGAATCTTATTAATGCTGTTTATAATCTATGGAAATTTATTCATGCCGTTTATAATCTATAGGATTTTATTAATACTATTTATAATCTATGAACGTTTCTACATTACTTCTTACTGCAAATGCAATATTTATCAACACCATTTCAATAACCTCGACTTAACATATCACTTTGGAAAATCGTCATTAAGTTTACAAATGGACAAGAATAGTTGTTATTTACAGGAATTAGACCAAGCAGAGCTATTTGGTTTCATTGACTATAAACGTTGATGTCAATATGAACATTCCTCATAATTCTGTCTACTCGGGTTTCAAATAAATTGATTTTTAATCACAATGATAAAGGAAGTGGTCGTATGTACTAGAAGCGAGCACACGCCATTGCCAAACTGATATCGGCAACGCGTTGCAGATTTCCAATGCACACACCCCCAGCATCCCATGTCCATAAATGTTGCCAGTACAAAAAATAGCTGTACCAACTTCAATCACTGGTTTTATTAAGTAAACCATTTCTCCTAGACTAATATCATTCATATCATTTATAAAAGTTTTTATAATTAATAAAAAAATATCTTTCGTAATTAAAGATTACCAGTCATATTTAAGGATAATTAATTCTTATCTTTACTATAAAGCTTTTGTTTGATCTCTAGTGTACTAGGGCAACATAGATAAAAAAAAACAATTTAACAAAAAAAAAACACAAGCGTAGCTAAAACTAAGCTGGTCGCATGTAACTTTAACAAATAAAATAATTCTGTTATATCGGATTTTTCATTGTGCAAAACAATGGCAACACTGGGAGGCACAAATATTTTTGAGAGCAACACCGATATTGGATATCTGTCAAAATTAAATATTGTATAAAGGTTTAATAGATCGACAGGATGCTTTCCCATTAATTCGTATAAAAATCACAAATAACTTTAATATTTAAATAATCCTTGGAATCTGAAACAACAAGATGATATATATACTTTAAGATGGTATATCGTTAAAGTATATATAGTATACTTTAACGATATACCATCTACTTTTCACACTATTAGTGACAAAACATCCTTTGAACAAAACTAACGTAACCTATGTATTCTTTTTGAGTTGGCCTCTTTGTAAAAGTTCTTATATTGCGTGTAGTAGAAGTTTTCGTATTGCAAATATAAAATATAAATTTTAAAGTGTTGTTCATTATACATATAATGTGCACAATAAAACTGTACTGAATCGGTTATCCTTATCTTCAATTAAATTCGGACATTTTCGCTAAACTCGTTGTATTCTAGAATGCGATTATATCTTTTTGGTTACCCATTTACTGGTTTTCTGGTTCTGGCGGTTTGTAAGATTTCACTCCATCCATTCGAGCCTTCCTGCGTTCTGAAGGTGTAGCACCTTTGACTTTAGTTATAATGTGAGATCCTTTCTTTTTCGGATCTGGCTTATATGAAGTGGATGGCTCCTGGAAAGAGGAACTTATTATTAATCTTGTTGGGATTTGATATGTGTGAGTGTATTGTGATAGCGAATTAAATATGAGAGTGATGAATGAATATGAAGTCGACCAGTTACTACACACTTAGGCTTGCCAGGTGTCTGGCTTTAGCCGGACATGTTTGGCTTTTTGCGGTCGCGTCCGGCAAAATATATACGTGTTCGGCCTGTCTGGCTTTTTGTCAGAGTGGCGATTCGTACGACCATGACCGGACGAGCGCCCGACCTGAGCGGAGAGCAAACTTCCGGCAAAATCTCATCCTCACTGTACATCACGTATTTTTTTTTTCCTCAGGAGAGGAGGCTGAGAATCCATCATGGATACCAACGCAACAGGCAAGCAGGGATGCGTTGATTATGTCGGGCTCCTGGTGCTGTCGAGGCGGCTAACTCTACTATTAAACTCAGCCTAGCCTTGGCCCTAAGGGCCCTACGGCTTGAATGGAAACACCACGTATAAATACTTTTCTCAACAGCCCAGCTGTAAAAACATGTTTGATGGTGTAGGGACACAGTATATGCGTTTTGCTGAATTCGCATTTCATGGCTGCGTCGGAGCACAACGACGAACGCACGCCAGTCGTCTTCTGAAGGAACGTGGTAAAAATACACGTGATTTAGTGACAAACTAAACTTTTATTTTCCAACCTTTTGCGAGTCAAGTGTGGCGTTGTAGCACATTTTGATAAGGTGACCCAACAGTGTACAACGATCCCGCACAATGGCAATAAAAAACATGTCCGGCTTTTAAGGTAAAATGTCCGGCCTTTGCAGTTTATGGGGTGGCAACCCTATACACACTGGTCGATAATTTTGAAAATTAACATTTATGTAATTCGTTTAATTAGAATATACAATGCAACCTTAATATGACGACTTCTTCATTATAACAAATTCTTCGTAATCCCCTTGAATTGTCCATAAGACTCAATATAAAATATACCGTTACATTGCCAACATTTTTTGCGAACAACCTCTTTATAAAGAATTTGCAACTGTCAAGAAAAAGTATACACTTCTCTAATTAACGCATTTTGTTAACCCAAAATCTCTATATAAAGTTCCCACCAATATATAACTCTTAATCTTATAGTATGTGATTCATGTCGCGACATGTTAAACACTTCTGTTCATCAATAAAAAGGTGAAAGGTGTTCCTTATCGGTCGCAGGAAAGCGAAAAATCATTAATTATATTGACAAATATCCTATGACGAAAAAATTTGACAGTTTGATTAGTCAATGTTGTTCGCTATATCAAAGATAAGTACGTAATATTGCGGAGAATGAAACTATTTTTTACCTCTTTATAACGAATTTTAGACCAACCTTACCGCAACATAACAAACCTCAGTTCAACAAATAACTTGATATAACAAATATTTTCTTGTGTCCCTCCGATTTGTTATATTGAGTTGCACTGTAATTTGCTTAGTTTGATTTTATTTGAAGGCCAGTAGCAGTACCACACGTTATGCAGTTTTGTCAATTTAAGGAAAACGTCTTAGATATTTATTGAATGTTACTTACAACTTATTGACAGAATGGCAACACATAGTAGCATATAAATATGATAATTAGTAAGGTTACAGTTATAAAAAAAATGTCTCACATCATCCCAGTTCTCCTCAATATGTGCAGCAGGCAATTTGGGGATAGGTTGAACTTCAACTGGTGGAGTGTAACTATCTCCAAAATCAAAACGCTGATGATCAAATATGGCGCGTTTTGGACAAACAGTAACGTGGTACTGGAAAATAAATTGAAAAAACATTATAAGCAGAGGTCGGAATTAGGTACAGTTATTCACCCGGCATTGATTGCGGCAATGCTGGCGGACGAGGGAGGTTGGAGGGCTGTGGCCTCCTTCTGTGAAGCAGTGATGCTCCAGAAGGAGGCCGCCGAGCGGGGTCGGGAGATGGCCGATCCCGCTCGAAGAAGGCGGCGCCGGGCTCGGTAGCAGAGCCGCGGCGCCGCCGCGGGTCGCCGGCGGGCGCGAAGAAGGCGCTACCGCTACAGCGACCCGGGATGGACCACGCCCCTTCCGTGGCCGAGGGGCGTCGTCGGTGGAGGAAACCGGGGGAGGTAGTGTAGCCTCCCCCGAGGAGGGCTCCCCTCTAGGAAGGGGAGCGGAGGCTGGGGGTTCCCGGAAGTGGCTTGATGTTCCCGGGGGCTCCCTACATGCCTGAGGAAGGCCATCCCTGAGGTTTTTAGTGGGTAGGCCTCCCCCTTCTGGGGAGGAGAGCCCCACATAACCGCCGGCTTGCCACGGCCGGGGTATGCAATTTAATACATATCCCTAAGGGGAACAAAAAAAAAAAGGTAGAGTTATTCATGTACTTACACTGATAACATACAGCGAAGGAATAAAATAGATATGCCTACAAATGGATTTTACACATTCCGAGAAATTCATTGAAGCCACCAAATATTGAAGAGCTAATTGTTATATATTTTAATTCACACAAAAGTCATACAGTAATGTTGCTAGGAAACAATTCAAATCTTACTGGTAATGAATCAGACAAGGAAAAAAATTCTGATGGGCTGTTTGAATAACCTCACGAGTCTAGGCTAGAAGCAAAAGTATTCGCTCGTATTTATAAAAAAGGTGAAATATGCTTATGAGAATTTGCTTAAGACTATCAATAATTTGTATTGTGAATTAAAGTAAACTAATTGTTTTACTTGTCTATCTCTGAGGTTTTTATTATTATTTATTTGTAATATTGTTGGCCACACGGGATTGTCCATTAGAAATCCTGGGAAGGTCCACATTAATATAACACTTCAATGCAAGTACATAAATAACTCTACCTAATTCTGAACTCTACTTATAAGCCACACTATAGTAGTAAAGTTTAAATATGCAAATACCAGTTTTAGTGTTGGGTAACCCATTTATATGAAGGCTTTAGGTACATATGATTTGGAAAGTATTTTTCATGGCGCTGTGGGATGCTTGCTTCAATGTTTTAGTTAATAGTAGTTAATGGAAGTACCATTAAAGTATTTGAGGAACATTATAAGAAGTTTATTTGTCTGTTGATATTTTTTGTCAGTTAGACATTAGATTGACTTATATTCTTCCCCTATCTCCAATGATTCTCATACCAATTTGCAAATCTCAGCTGTTTTTATCAGATTTTCCTGTAGTAAAAATATTTTTTCTTCGTGGTGAAAATGTTCCTATATCTTTCTACTAGTTTTAAACTATTCCTCCAAAGAAACTTTGATCCAAATTTTCACATTAAAAAGTAGAAAAGCAAACATACCAAATTTAATTTAAATTGGTTCAGTAAATACATTTATACACACAAATAGAGACAAACACATTTATAAAATTAGCTTTGAAATGTTCTACATATCAATAGATTTTTTGACAGACAATGTTAAATAATAGAATGCAGTTGGCACTTTTGTATTCTGATGAGTCAAAATTATATTATATATATATATATATATATAATCCACAACATAAACAAGCAGAATTTTTAAACACAAAATTATATGGAATTTTTAATTGATACAGAAAACGTAATTGTACATTATTTGCTACTTACCCATTCTACCCGTTAAAGTAATTAAAATTGTATTATATTTATATTATTGGTATGGTGGGTTACAACTAGTGATGTGATATCCAAGACAGAAGAAAGATTTGTGTCTGTATCCGTTACTTGTTGGCGGATCTTTAACGGATCTATTTAGCAGAGTTTTCTTTAAAGAATAATTCATATTTGAGGATGCTTTTTTTGTAAATATTTTTTTAAGGAAGTTGAACCATTATCCTTACGAGAATACTTTCCATCACAAGTTTTACACTTTGCAAATACATAATTTATTATCACAAAATAATTCCATATTACACTACTAAACTTCTAAGTAGTCATTTTTTTTTAAATCATGTGCCAATAACAAACACAAGCGTTATCTATGCTGCCCAGTGTCACATTAAAGTAAAACAATACAAAAAAAGACTCATAGAGCAATGCAAGTCGAAACATGTTTCTACTCAAGATCGCGCTCACCGACACCGATTATGTAAGAAGTTTAAGATCTGCGGATCTTGACATCAAATATATGTATTCAGATCTGTATCCGTGGATATAGTTTTTTGACGATCCGGCACATTACTAGTTACAACCAACTTCCAAATTAGACGAGAATGTAGCTTGTGTAGCTTGGGAATAGATATAGAACTAGTGACTATAGAACTAGTAACTATAGAACAAAAAGTTTTTGTTGAGATTGCAGATATCCTGTGAATCTCACATACATATTTACTATAGGTGAGTAACTTACCATTAGGTGCACCATCTTCTTGTTTGTCAATATGTCACATAAACAAAAAAAGAAGAGATTATACTCACATCCAATTCCACATCATTGATGATATGTGTAGCATCGAAAGGGCATGTCTGTTTGGGACAGTTGGGATACTGTTTGCGACATTTTTGAAGGTGCATGTGAAAACGGTAATGTTCCAGTTGGTGCGACTTATTATAGGGACAGGTCACCATTTGATGGGGGTCGGGGTCTGCCATCTATGGAAGGACAATAAGTTCCCTTTAGTTCAACCATAAAATTATTGTAGTGCAAATGTAGAGCTTGTTATGTTTGTAATACAACTCATTAGACTTTACATGTTGTCCATGAGTCAGTGTCCGAGCACTTAACAAAGATATATTGCAGTAACATCTATGAATAGTAAGGTGCAGGAAGGGTAAGATAGGCAGTGAAATTACTGGGTACTGTGACTTTACATCTTATGTCACAAGTTGGCAACGTACACTGTGGTTCTTATGAGGTTTGCAGATTTGCTGCGAATCTCGTGGAAACCACATGTACTATAGGCGACTGTTACCACTTACCATCAGGTGGGCAGCCTGCTTGTTTGTCAACTTTAGCAATAAAAAAAAAAAAAGGTGCCGTGATGTGTTTGTGTTCTCATTGCAGCAATTTTTTCCTTATTGATACAGACACAAGTGCATACATTTTGTACAGATAAACCCAAAATCAAAATAATATATACTCTTTATTGAACACAAACATTATAAAAATATTAGGAGGTACAAATTTATTTGGTCGAAAGGCGGACTTATCTCTCAAGAGAGATTTCTCCCAGCCAACCCTAGATGGTTATGTGAATTTTTTTTGAAAGAACAATTTGTGGGGACATTATTTATATATAATTGTTTTTAAAATATAATTACAATCATGTTGTACATCTGATGCTATATTTATAATTTGGTAACTAACAATTGGATTGAGCTCCACATGTAAATGCCTGCGATAACTGCTAGGCTAATGTAAACATGAAATTATTGTAAATGAATTTATTTGAAATTAAACTAGAAATATTGTAAGAAAATTGAAATGTAATATGCAATGTAAAAAGAAGAATTGTTATTATGTTGCCATAGCAACCAGAAAAAACTTATCTATTAAACTTATTTAAAGGTTTAATACTTGTATGTCGCTAACACCACACTCCGAAAATCTTCAAAATACCATTGTTAATCCAAAATACTGTGTGAAATTGTGGAAATTAAGAAACATACAAATTTATTAGTTGCTATCTGATAATAGCAACTACATTGATATGTAGTGTACACTACACTGATAACCCTTAATGATCATATTGATAATACAAAGAGAGGATAGTCATGGTCAACTTTCATCTTTTGGATGTAGACACCCATATTCTGAAGGTTTCATGTCTTTTGTGAATTGAGCACATAGTCAATTTATTCAGGTCTTATTGCATATTAACCTAAGAATCAGAGGAGGCCTACACTCCATATTTGTGTGATGAATACAAGCATTTGTATCTTAGTCATAGTTGTTGATAAATTTCAATAAAAATTATATATATATGTATAATATATGTGTGTCTATCCGTTACCCTAGATCCCATAGCACAAGCCTTACAGAGCTTAGTTTGGGCTAGGCTAATTGGTGTAAGTGTAACAAATATATTTAAAAAATATGGACAAAAGATTTCCCAGATATTTTATGTCTATTGGAAATTTCACCTTTGCGGCAATTAGTTTAATTATATCAAATGTTTTCGTTTTTAATCTATATAGATTATATATATAATACAATATAATAAAAACCTCTATATATAATTGTTTAGTAATAAATATGCTGAAGTTCTATGGTTATTTACAAGAAAACCTTATGAATGTTGTATTAACTGTTGTAGAACCATACAATTATAGCATTGTTCTATTAAAAAAAAAATTGCCATTTTAGCCTCGACTATAAATTCAGGCACAGAATACTGTAATAGTGAAGGTAACCTATTAAAAATATGATAAAATCTCGGAAGGTCCTTTTTTGCAATTTTGTCGATCGTCATGATATAGGTTATGCCAGTTCAATCATCCTGGTGTCAGATTACATTATCAAGAATGGCTAAAACGAACAGAAAATTGCCGTTTTACAAAATGTAATTATACCCTCTTCTAATAATTATTATGTTGTAGGTGCTACAAAATGACTACGGACATAAGATTTACTGATTTAATTTTTTTGCTGTATAGGTAGGTACTTACTTGCAAAGAGTGCAAAAGTTCGTATTACAGAAAATTACAAACTCGTTGAAAACTTGTCACACTGAGTATCAGCAGTTGTCAAGTATCATTAAATTGATTTAGAAGTAATTGAATATAACACAAGTGCTGCAGCACATTTCCTTATTTCGTAGGTACTTTAGATTTTAAAAATCACTCACAGTAAAATATTGCAAAAAGTTGAAACAGCTCTATAATATGCAATACCGTGGCAATACCGGCGCATACAGGAAGGAAACCGACCGACCGGCGAATTTTTGACTTCTGTCAATTTTCGTCCATAAGAACAGGCGAAGGTACTAAGCCATACTGCCAAATCTTATGTTTTTGACTTCTTTTGTGACAGGAACAGTTGTATTTTATTCCTTGTATTTGTATCGGCCATAGTTATGTAGTTCTTCAGCCGAGTCTTCACCTTAATCTTCTTTAAATATTTCCAATTGTATTCCTTATACACTCATAAATATGATAAAAAGATTCAGGAATATGTGTACAATTCATTATGTTGGCGGGGTACATTTGCTATCGTCAGCCTCTTAGCCAGCTTTACTTGTTTGTTATCTCTAAAATTTCATATTTATTATTAATTTTTTGAAACAGTTACAGTTGTACACCACAGCCCACAAGCTATATAATATAGCGATGTACAGAGGCGAATTTCAAACCCAGCCACTGGTATGCATTCCAAACATGCGAACAGCAGCCAATTTCTAATTAATACAGTACTTAAGTAAGTAATGTGTATAAAATATCTCTCTATAGTCTGTAACACGTGATATCTCCATCATGTCTCTCTTACTTAGTCTGTGAGTGAGTATCTCTAACTAGTCTGTGGTCTATGGGATATACCAAAGAGGGATATACCTCTCCGCAGGGTTCCCAACATAGGGGTTTTCCCCCTAGATTTAGGGGCTAAATAAGTGAGATGGGATTTTTTTAGGGACTTGAAATTTTTAGGGGGATTTTTAGGGATTTTTTTTTAAGATAAATTTAAAAATGGCTCTCGTGTGAATCAATGTAGCCAACAAAAACATTAATATTTATTTCTTGACCTACCGACTTATAACATCTAGTTCGTAATTCTACAACCACTCTGTGGTAACTATTTAAAATAAATAAATATATTTAAAATAATATAAAAGTTACGTTTTTAAAAGTTACCTTTCCCTCAAATTGAAATTAGTTCCCCACTCTAACTGGCTATTGGCTACAAATCTCTTAATTACGCCTCTGAATGTCCGTTTTTAAAAGTTACGCTACCCCCGAAAGCGTAACTGTATAGAGCGTCTACTGTAAATATTTTTTAGGGGGACAACTCAATAATTAAGGCGATTTTAGGGGTTTTGACACAAACTTTAGGGATAAATATTTTTGAGGGTTGGTAGCACTGCCTCCCCGACTACCGACTAGTTTATAGTAATCTGTGGATAGTGGGATATACCGGCAACAAATAAACAAAATGATCGGTTAAATATTATTCTGTGATAAATTCCATAAATTCTCTTTGCAAACAACAAATAATTGGGTTTTTGAAAGCTATTTGTGAAGTGTATATTATTTTGAGTGAGTTTGATAGACTTAGGAATAATGGATGAAGTGTTTAAAGATCCTGTTCATTTTTCAAAAGGAATCAATTTGAAGTAAGTATTTGTATATTCAATATATAAAGTTCTAAAGAAATTGCTGTGTTGCGGAATCCTAATATTTCTTTCTTCTGACTCGCACTAAATCATCTCATTACGTATTTTCCCTAAAGTAACCTCTTTATCATTTGCGTTCCTAGTATGATATCTTACAGGATTGTTCGTACCATTACTTAACCATTAAGAGGTATACATAATCCCGTGATTTCTCCTCGAATATTTGTTTAAATATTGATTCACTCGTATCACTCTTAAGTGACCGCATAATTTCTGTCTTTAATAAATAACACGTGTAACGTATATTTACTTTCCGACAAATATCTTGAAACAATCACAAACACCGGCTATGGTATCAACTACCATATTCAAAAATATTCCATTACAAAGCTAGACGTATGATTGAATGACGTTGTTCAGTCAAAGTGCTAGCTGTTTGATTGAATGGCTATTTTAACCAGTTGGCTGCAACATATTGATATAATAAATGCTGATGCTAAATCATCATGTTTTAATTGCAGGACACTAATGACATCTTCTACAGAGTTTCACATTGACATAGACTTTCAAAAAGAGACGGATTTACTGGGTGATGATGACCTGCTGGCTGAAGACGATGATGAAGAAGACAGGTATGAACAATAGAGAATTGAAATATTTTCACTGTACATACTGCCACCACAACAATCG
Source organism: Scirpophaga incertulas (assembly GCA_036419045.1). Taxonomy (NCBI): domain Eukaryota; kingdom Metazoa; phylum Arthropoda; class Insecta; order Lepidoptera; family Crambidae; genus Scirpophaga; species Scirpophaga incertulas. The sequence continues at coordinate 2,879,918 of CM071647.1, read as the reverse complement.
ATATGGTTGGTGTAGTGGTCCAGTAATCAGCTATTGCCCAATGGATAGCAGGTTCCTGCATGATCTGCAGAAATTTGTTCCAGTTTGTGAGTAAATTTAAAGAAAATTATTGATGTGAGCTCTCAACTGTGGAAGATGACCGAATTCTAAAACTAATATTATAATAATTAAAAGTTTTCATAATTTATTTTCCTTGTGACTCTACCTACCCTAGGTGTTTATCTAATTCATTCTAAGTTTTGAAAACCCAATACTGCATGAGTTACTTCGTAGTAGTAACTTCTGAATGAAAACTAAAACTCTCAAATGACAGATACAAGATATATAATAGCTGTAGATGCAATGGTGCTCAATATATTGCAGCTTCTGCATAGTATTCCACTAATACTTAGCATCAAAAAGTAATTTATTTACTTTTTACGGTACAAGGTACAAAGGGGAAACATAGGTGTTAATATTTATTAAACAGAATCTTCACATGTAATGGATAAATACCCAACTAAATATTATTTCTGGACGCTTGCAACATTCACTATTTATCGAGATTAGAAAAGATTTTTTTTTACACTAACTTCTAGTAAATTTATTTAGCTTGACATATGGTTGTTACACAAAGTATTTAAAAACCCTATAATCCACAGTGATATAGAAGATGTGCTGAAGAACATAGAAGAATCCACAGAAAAGTTGATGCTATCCTCGCCAGACTATCTCTCGTTCAAGGAGCTTGCTACCAAAATGGTGGACTGCGTGCCCAGTGGAGATTGCAAGATTCTTATTTTGGAGGAGGGTAAGAACTGAAATACTATTTTAATCAGGAGATAGAGACTCGTAGACCCAGAGGTGATTAGGCATCGATACTGATACCAAAAATGCAATCAGTAAAATTTTTATTTGTCTGTCTGTATAACCGTTATAGAAACAAAAACTACTTGACGGATTTTAACGAAACTTAGTACAATTATTTTTCATACTTCTGAGCTGGTTATAGTATACCTTTCACCACGCTACAATCAATAGGAGGAGTGAAGGTAAATGTTGGGAAACGGGTTACTCCATTATTTTAGCTTCCGTCGCGTGTGCAACCTTAATGGTTAAAGCTACACAGAAATTATGTACGGCGGAAATGTTCTCTTTAAAATTATATAAATTTAAATACAGCATATGTCTATCTTTTATAGTTGACTCACAATAGATAGATAGATATCATATAATCTTTATTTGGTCTACAAATACACACACACAATAAGTAAAAGACAGAACAGACAGACAGAAATAATCAAAGATATAACTTACTAGCTTTCTGCCCGCGGCTTCGCCCGCGTGGTTTTCGGTATTAGGTCTATTTTGCCCACGGCTACATATGCGCGGAAGTCGGCTTATGGCGCGAAGGTTTTATCGCGCTTCCCGTGGGACTATCCGTTTTTTCTGAGATAAAAAAATACCGCAATACTGCTCAAGAATCACTCTACCTATTGATGAAAACCGCATGAAAATCTGTGCAGTAGGTTTTCAGCGAAGCCTTTATTGCGCATCCCGTGGGATCTGTCGATTTTTTCGGGATAAAAAGTAGCCTATGTTACTCGGGGATAATATAGCTTTCCAAAGGTGAAAGAGTTTTTGAAATCGGTCCAGTAGTTTCGGAGCCTATTCATTACAAACAAACAAACAAACAAATTTTTCCTCTTTATAATATTAGTATAGATCAATAAACAACAATTAAATACAATATTACAATTATAACATACAAAAAATTATTAAACACAATATTACTTAAATATAACTTTACAATTAACATGATCTCAATGCTGTATGCCGTATGTTGCGTGTGTATACTGCAGCATCACAAAACAATTCAAAAAATTCAAAATTCAAAATCATTTATTCAGTCTGGGCTGTTACAAGCACTTGTGAATGTCGAAAAGCTACGCCATCGGTTCGCAAATCTACGGCGGAAGACCTTGTACTGAGAAAAACCGGCAAGAAACTCAGCAAGGGCTGTTTTTTTTCCTGTATTAAATAGATACAGAGTCGTCAATTTGGAAAATGACTTCAATATTGATAAATCATGAAGTCACTTTCCATTACATAATATAATTAATAAAAATATAATTTGAAAACATGCCTATATTAGGAATGCCGTGTCATACAGTTTTAAAAGAATATAAAGTTAAATTAAAATTATAATAAATACTAGTAGTACCCACTATAGCAAAGAGCAGACTCATCTACGCTGGCAGCACCCGTTCACGAGCATGATGCATGAACCAGCCATCGCTTCGCTCAACCATGTTTTAGGGAACGTAACGACCCGCCTCACACGACACTGCCGAAGAGATTTTAATGAGAGTATGACTACCCTTAAACCACAAAGGATACAAATTGCCAAAAGTAGGTACCCGTGTAAATTATCACAACTAAAAAAAAAACAACCGCAGGACACGCGCATAAAATCATTTAAGAACTAGAAATCATTTATTATGATACAAGTAACAAGTGTTATTATAATAAGTACAGTTCAATATACATATTATTATGTTACCTAAGAATTTATTAACAATTTGTTTATTTCAACGAGCGAGGGTTTTTTAGTCCCAGACACTTCGATCATCCAAATAATCCTGGACTCGATAATATCCTTTGGTCATTAAAGTTTTTTTTGCTCGAGTTTTTGGTTTTTTAAAAGGTAGATTAACAATATTGTGTGGTAACTTGTTATAAAAAGTTATACATTTCCCCAAGAATGAGTTTTGTGTTTTATGTATACACGTGAACTCCCGATAGCTTAGCAGTTCGAATCTTTCTGATTATATTTGTCTACTCTTACGTTTATAACACTCTTAGTCATTAAAAATACTAACTAAAATTACGATTCCACGCGGACGAAGTCGTGGGCATAGCTAGTTGAAAATATAGCATGTATTCACTTGGTAGATGCCACTTCTCACGTTCCCGGGATTGCTTAATAACAACAATCCTCGGGTGGAGAAGCCTTATGGCGGGACATGAGGCCAAAACAAGCACTCAGGTTTCAAGCCAGGATCATCAAGCATTGTTTGTGCAAATGCCCGTTTTATCCTGCTTCTCTCTATCTCTCCTCCCGTCTTCTCTCCGTCTGCGGCGGACAAAAGCAGCTTTAGGTTTTACCTTACACCGATTCCGTCGTAGTCGAGCTGTTACTACACCGATTTCAAGGCGTCGCCATTTTAGTTCCCGGGTTCGAATCCCGGTGGGGGCAGATGTTTGTGTGACGAATACGAGCATTTGTACGTTAGTCATGGTTGTTTATATATGTATAGTTCTATGAAAATTGTTTGTATATGTATAACTAGCTTTCTGCCCGCGGCTTCGCCCGCGTGGATTTCGGGATTGGGTGTATAGAGGGTTAAGGGTCATAGCTTTTGCCCACGGCTACATATACGCGGAAGTCGGTTTATGGTGCGAAGATTTTATCGCGCTTCCCGTGGGACTATCCGTTTTTTCCGAGATAAAAAATGCCGCAAACTCCTCAAGAATCACTCTATCTATTGATGAAAACCGCATAAAAATCTGTGCAGTAGTTTTTGAGCGAAGCCTTTATTGCGCATCCCGTGGGATCTGTCGATTTTTCCGGGATAAAAAGTAGCCTATGTTACTCGGGGAGAATGTAGCTTTCCAAAGGTGAAAGAATTTTTGAAATCGGTCCAGTAGTTTAAGCGTGAAGAGGTAACAAACAAACAAACAAACAAACAAATAAACAAACAAACAAACAAACACACTTTCGCATTTATAATATTAGTTGGGATAAATGTATGTCTATCCGTTACCCTAGAATCCATAACACAGGCCTTACAGAGCTTACTTTGGACTTGGCTAATTGGTGTAAGTGTGTGCAATATTTATTTTATTTATAACTAGCTGACCGTGCCCACTTCGTTGGGCATAATATTATAAATCCTCGAAGCGAGCACGAATGCGTACCGAATTAAACCCGAAGCCATCACGCTCCGTCCGCTGCCCGTTTTTTATCCGATTCACTTTGCAAAACGGACTGCTACGTAAAAACCTTTTTATTTTTCTGTTTTTATATAACCTATGACACTCGGCAGTAATGTGGCTTTCTATTGGTGAAGGAATTTTTAAAATCGGTTCAGAAGATCCTGAGATTACCCCTTACAATTAAATAAATATACAAAAACACAAACTTTACTTCCCATACGACATACTACTTTATTGCCAACGTAAGATTTATTTTATTCATACAATTTTTCACTAATACATAATTATTGTTCAGTAATAAAGAGCGCACTCGCAAAGTTTTTTCCCAATCCATATCGGCAGAGGATACGCAGACCGCGTCATGTCCTTAGCGACCCCCCTAACCAACTCACGCAGGAACTTCTAGACCTGCAAGCGGCGGCGTCTGAGCCGTCGCCTCCCTTGTCACCCCCTAACCGGCAGCCTTCTGCTTAGCCACGTGTAGGTTCCAGTCAATACAGGCCAGTCCCACTTTGGTGAACCGTGCCTCTTCTAGCGCTTATGCCCTCTGCATGGGGCAGTGCTAACCGTGCCTCTCCTGAGGTGCGGCTCTCATCAATAAAGCCAGTAGGGTCATTAGGACCAAAGGCTTGCTTGCCTGTTGCGTTGGTATCCATGATGGATTCTCAGCCTCCTCTCCTGAGGAAAAAAAAAGCAGTTTTTTCAACATTTGTTTTAATATTTCTCAGCACAACTAGAGAACACCACGTGAATGCTGTCAAAACAAATCGCATCATATACATAATGCAGTACATATTTCTTTTTATGTTTGTATAGTTTAGTTTTAAGGCAAAGGGATACATGTCCATCAACCAAGAGATTTTTTTTCTTACATATACTTTTATGTTTTTTTTTTGTTTTGTGCTGTTTTACAATTATTACTTATCGCTCCACTTAGGCCCGGCCAGAACACCAGCTCTGCCACAGATCAGTGTGTTGCAGCATAAGCTGAGGGCCTAATTGGCCATTTGCTGTGTTGTTATCTTATTTTATTGTTCTTATTGTATTGTGCTTGTGGTCAATAAATGTTTTCTATTCTATTCTTTATAATATTAGTATAGATAAGTGGTCGAATCTGAGACAAAGTTTCGTATTTGCAGGAACAGGCCCCGTGGTGCCAGTAGATGCGGAAGTCACCGTCCACTACGCTGCATACTGGGAAAAAGCGAAGATACCCTTCGACTCTACTATGACTATGAATGTGGGTTCACCCATGGTGAGTTTGAGACAATTATGTAATCCGTTCGATGTTTTTTTTTTTTTTATATATATGTCTACTCCACGGACTCGTAGTCCGTGCCTTTTTTAAACTGTCCTCGTTTGGATCTACTATATACGTACTGTACGTACAGCGTCATATTATCTTATAATACTATTCCGTGACTTAATATTAACGTGAGTTGCGCAGCACTTACTTATCTAATAACTATCCTAATTTATACCTTCATACAACCATTTAACAATACACTTAATTTTAATACTTTATACAATAAAATTAATTATTAATTAATCGATGTTTCATTGCTTCATATCTGATGGTAAGAGATAACGGATTCGATGTCACGTGGCATTCTTCTTTCTCTTGCCTTGTTCGGGAGCGTCGGTGGCGCTGTGGTCTCGGCATTGGTTTGTGCGCCGCATAGAATCGGGAGGCCCGCGATCTGATCCCACCGTGTACCAATGTGTTTTTCGTTCCGAATTTCATATGTATATTTATCCGACGCTGCTACGGTGAAGGAAAACGTTGTGAGGAAACCTGCGTCCATCTGCGATTCAAAGGTGTACGTAGTCAACCAACCCGCACTGGGCCAGCGTGCTTGACCAAGGCCTAATCGCCCTAACGCAGTTAGGGTAGGCTCGAGCTCCTCGGTGGGGACGTATACAGGGTGGAAATTTGTAATGCCACCTGGAGGGGAAGTACTCTTAATACTGTAGATAGAAAGTTTTACTTAAAGGAAACATTCCTTTATTTTTGAAAAGAAATAAAACTGCATTCAAAGATTTTTGAAAATTCACTTGCCCCATCCGGTAATCGAACCGACCAATTACTTCGGCAGCATCTCTGCTTGAAGCCTTCGGAATGCTTCGAAGTATGTTAAAACATTTAGACCAAAATCGAAGTTGTTCTGCTGAAAAGTTTGGCGTCGCTTTTTGTAACTACCCGTATTCTTTAAATTTTCTACCATTCTTTTCAGTACAAACCGAGTTGGTGCCTGTCGGTCTGGATATCTCTCTCCATACCACCGCAGAGCACGATTCACATCTTTGTTATTTAAAATTAAAAGCTTCCAATAAATCAAATTGTTCTTGATAAGCCATTTTTACCGTGAAACAAATGTTAAATGATTTGTAAAAACAATCTTATTATTATGTGAATAACAAATGAAAATCTGTTTTCAAATGTAACATAGCATTCCATATTTAAACTACGTCACACACGCAGTTATATCGCATAAGAAAGGAGTCTGCATTACAAGAACGTACAAATTACTATGAAACAAATGAAATCAATGAAATCTTAAATTATTAATTCTTTGAATTAAGTTTTCATTGTTTTCCTTTCACTTAATTTATGAAGTTTGTTAGAGAGGTTTGATTCTTATAATTGACCCTACCGATCGGTGCAATAAAAATACAGGGTGAAACTTTTGCAGATTTTAGTCGGTTCGATTAACGGGTGGGGCAAGTGAATTTTCAAAAATCTTTGAATGCAGTTTTATTTCTTTTCAAAAATAAAGGAATGTTTCCTTTAAGTAAAACTTTCTATCTACAGTATTAAGAGTAATTCCCCTCCAGGTGGCATTACAAATTTCCATCCTGTATACGTATATATCTTACGTATACATCTTAACATTTTAACATGCTACGTGACATCTACCAGTAAACTGGTCTAGCACGCGCTTTATGTATCTACTAGCTTTCTGCCCGCGGTTTCGCCCGCGTGGATTTCGGGATTCGGTCTATAGAGGGTTAAGAGTCAGCTTTTGCCCACGGCTACATATGCGCGGAAGTCGGTTTATGGCGCGATGGTTTTATCGCGCTTCCCGTGGGACTATCCGTTTTACCGAGATAAAAAATACCGCAAAACCTTGCTCAAGAATCTATTGATGACTACCTTTTATCTTTTACTTTTATCTTTACGTCTGCAAAATTTCAAAGCAATCGGTTCAGTAGTTACGGCGTGAAAGCGGAACAAACAAACAAACAAACAAACAAACTCACTTTCCGATTTATAATATTAGTAAGGATTGCTGTCAATTTTTATTTCTTTCTAAAATTAACCATATATCATACAAGCTTATGTTAGCAACAGTAAACATAAAGGCTGAATGTTTCTTTTTGAGGCACTGGGTAAAGGTCCACACACTGGTTCCTGGTCCCTCAGAAAGGTACATGAACTGAAATTTTATTTATTAGATTTTCGCTTTAGATTTTTTTACTAACATAGCTCTTAAGTATTGTACCTACTAACATTTGTATGGACAAAAGAAAAAAAAAGTCTGAAATAAAGATTATTATTATTATTATGTACAAATATATACATAGAATGAGTGACAGAGAGTATTTTCTTTATGCAGAATATCCGTCTTGGCATTGGGAAGTGTCTTCCTGGTCTAGAAATTGGTCTGACAACAGTTCGTGGACCTACAGCTAGATTCATCCTGTTACTCCAGCCTCGGCTAGCCTGGGGTCCCAATGGAGTCCCACCGAGGATCCTGCCTCAGCCGGCACTGTTTGTGATATCCCTGTACAATGTCAAGGATGTTTACTCTGCTTCAAAGTAAGAATTTGGTTGCTATATTCATTTCATTACGGGGCGTCTATAAATTACGTGAAACGTTCAAGGGGGGGTCGAGTCAAATCTCACCTAATCTTACGTTGGAGAGAGGGGGCTCTCGGCAAATATCAAGCAATTTTTTTTCTGATTAAAACAAAAAAAAAACTATTTTGTTCAATTTAATCCAGATTGTACATGCTTAAGAGGCCTATTACAATTCTTCATTCTGCGAGATTAGATATTTCGAAGCGTCCCGACAACTCATTGAAGGTCACACGTCCAAAATACTGTGTTGACGCTACGACTAAGCGATTTTGATACTTTTTCTCAAAATTTTTATATTTATATTTTTATGGAATAATTCGTTATTGCTATATATATCGTATACGAAGAAACATTATATGAATATGATATTACAAATAGGACAGATGATATTGTTAAAAATAATGTTTATTAAATATTACTAGTATGTTATTTAGCAAAAGACTGTTTTAGCTTTAAATTAAAAATAGGTCAGATTAGAAAAAAACTAGTTACCAATTATATAGGAGTATAAATCATCATAAAACAGAATCACCTATTTGCCGAATTTCCATCAAATCGATCCAATGGTTTTGGTGTGAAAAGCTTTAGAAATAATAGATAAAAATTATAGATAGAATAAAATTAAATTAAATAGATAGAATTAAATTAACTTTAGAGAAAATATGAAATTAAAAAAAATAATAATTTAAAAGTCGCAATAAAATCATTTTAGTTACGTGATCAAAACTGATAATCGCGCTATACACTGACGATCACTGCATTCGATCGATGTTGGCGCGAAGAAATTGGACATAGTTCCGACTCTGAGGAGCGCTCAAGCTCTAATGAATTCGGACAGTATGATTTGTCGTTTTTATTGAAATAAGTAATAAATAATAAATTCATGGTTAAAAAATATAACATATTTATTCCTCATAAAGTGACATTTATTCTGATATAAATTATATTAATAAATACTATCGTAGATAGAAGATATTCACAGTCAACTTAAAGCGATTTTCGTAGTTTTTTCATTTAGAATAGGATTTTTTTTCTATATTAAATCAATAATATATCATAATTCCGAGGCCGGTACGAACTATATGACTATACAAGAGCTAAAGTTATAATTTTTTAATTTCATTTATGTAGAACAGTAGTTTTTTTTTTAATAATTACATAACCGGGGGAGAGCCATGCTTCGGTACGAATTGGGCCGGCTCGACCGGAGTGATACCACGGCCTCACAGAAAACCGGCTTAAAATAGCGCTTGCGCTGTGTTTCGCCGAGTGAGTGAGGGTGCCGGAGGCTCAACCCCCCTTTCCCCCTTATTCCCTTTTAAAAGGCCGGCAACGCATCTGTGACTCCTCTGGTGCTGCGGGTGTCCATGGGCAACCGTTATCGCTTACCATCATCCGTTTGCTCGTTTGCTGCCCTATGCTATAAAAAAAAACATATCATACTAATAACTAATAAAAACAAAACATAGCAGTGAACGAAAACCATGAGGTTTATCTATCGCTGCCTTTTTTAACTGAAACTAATTTAAACACTAAACTATCAACATTACTATATATTATATACTAGGTACTATGCATTACATCAACATTAACTATATTGAACAACAATTTACAATTTGACCTTATCAGCTAGGGCTTACTAAATATATATTGCGCATAATTTTTAAACATTTGTCAGCGTTGTTACAGATCACTTCATAATTGGAGTCTAAGAGCTCGTTCAAAGACATTCGTAGCATATATTCCCAGGTGTGCTCACCATATAAATTATTACAGTTAGGTAACCGAATTCTAGGTACATAATCCAACAGTCTTAGTCTACTATTCCTCTCATGTTTGGACAGACAGTCTACTTTATGAATGTCTTCGTTTAGGACAGAGCTTTTAAATCTTTGATATATATTTAATACACTGCAATATGCAAATAAGTCAATATCTTCTTTTTTGTGTTTTTTTCTCAGACGATTTGGTACAATTGTTTTGAGTTATTTTAGTTGCAATTTTTTACTCGTTATAAGTATTTATCAATAGGCTTGTTGCCTATATTTCAGTAGTTAGATACTAATATACCTTGATGCCTATTCTATACAAAATAATTATTATTTTTGAAAAAAATGCTTATTTATAAGAATAATTTTGCAATTAATTAAATATTTGACATTAGTCATCAAAAACGCTCATGACTGTCATAGCGTCTTGAATGACGTCACGCCGTGCAAAACACAGCTGTTTTAGTATCGGAATATTCGGTATTGTGAAGTTATTTTAATAAAAAATGGATTCATCGTATTATAAGTACTGCATAGTGCCCCAGTGTACAAGCACAAGTATAAAAACACCAAAAAAATTATTTATATACGTGCCAAACAATCAGCAGATACGTAAAAAGTGGCTGACACTCGCGAGAAGGAATGATGCCCATTCTTTTTCGCACTTCCACAAGACACTTGGGAATGACATTTTGACTTTGACGTTTCGCACGGCGTGACGTAACACTTTTTAATTGGTGTTTGCTGTCACGTGACTTATGGCTCATTTTGTGCCATTTTATTTTATAAAAATATAAATAATCAAAAGTTATTATTTTATAAAACTTTGTTTTTTCATAATTAAATGATCATCTTAATAGTTATGCAACCTAATGCATCAGATTTGTTCATAGTGGATACAAGTCTATTATAGTGTTTACAGTCCAGTACATGTTATTTGAAATCGCAATAAGTTTGGACTCTAACAGCTGGTAATTCACAATTTTAATAATTATAATATTTTGTAATAATAATATTCAATATTTAATATATTTATTTTAATATATTGCTTTTTTGGGGAGCCCATTTAGTGAGTGACGAGTCACCACCTGCCATATTTAAAATCAATTAGGAGGCTTTGAGAAGGCAGGTGACCGGAGTCTCTTCCATAGTCCAGTTCTCATTACCACCGAAATTGAAATGCAATAGTCCACAGGCTTTTTGACCACAAATGACAATAGTTTCTGTGCATCTAACTGGGTGTAGTTTTTGGCTGCAATTTTCATGATGCAGATAGAGATTGGACCCAGTTGGTACATTCCACGCATACTTTCATTAAATTTTGCTTAAATGGCCTCTACGCGTTGGATCTGTATCCCCGTGCACGCCTTATAAAGGACCGTGTCTTATAAAGACGCGTGATGTGAGCTACATATACAATAAATAATATAATGTAAATGTATTCGAATTCCAAATTCACGTCTAATAATTCAAAAATATATCTCTTTTTTTTTTTTCTCCTCAGGAGAGGAAGGCTGAGAATCCTCACGAGGAGCACGTAACGTGCCCAGTGGGCGTACTCTTAAAAACGATATTCAATATATCGTGGACTTCGTCGTGTCGTATCTTACTCTTAGTTACTATCGTTTAAAACATTTCACCGGACGATCGAATGAACGATATTAATTTTGACATAAGATAGCCTCAAATGACAACGATGAATTGAATTTGACAGATGAACATTCGAAAAATAAACGTTAAATTTACGATAATTACAAACGACACCTCAAACCGTATCGTATTTCTTTTCGAAAAATTGGACGTAAATTTTACGAATGTTCGTCTGTCAAATTCAATTGATCGTTGTCATTTGAGGCTTACTTATGTCAAAATTGATATCGTTCGTTCGATCGTTCGGTGGAATGCTTTAAACGATGGTAACTAAGAGTAGGATACGACACGACGAAGACCACGATATATCGAATATCGTTTTTAAGAGTACGCCCCAGGCTACCCCCGCAACGGCAAGTGTCACGGACTCCACGCGACCGGAACGGTCCGGCCACGTGACTTACCGACTAAACTCAGCCTGGCCTAGGTTCTAAAACCATATAGGCAAATCGTGAGGGCGACCACCCCTCAGGAGAGGGGCGATGCAGCGCAGGCCCATAAAAGGAGCCCAAAAGCGCTAGAAGAGGCGCGGGAAGTCAAAGTGACGCCGGCCTTATCATGAGGGGTTTTAAATACATCTCCTGAGTCCTGAGTGGCAGCGAAATCGTATGGACATGTTGGTTAAATAAAATCTCACGACATCTCACCGGGGGAAGGGGGGGGGGGGAGGCAGTCACAGAAAATTTCAAAAAACACCTCACGTAATTTATAGACGCTCCCTTATTGAAACATTATTATATTTTATTTTCTGTAAATACTCTTCGTGCTGTCACACTCAACGGTATAGATGCTGTGTTATTGGTGATGTGCCGGATATACGGATATTTGGTGTCAAGACCCGCAGATACGGATACGGATCTTAACTTTCTTACACAATCATCATTTTGACAAGGTCAAGTTGGCTTCTAAAAAACTAGTTGTGCTTAACAGAGCTAAGCGGTACTTCCTTCCGAGGCAACGACTGCTATTATACAAATCGCAAGTCAGGCCCCATATGGAGTACTGCTGTCACCTGTGGGCGGGAGCACCTCGATACCAACTTGATCCTTTTGATTCGGTCCAAAGACGCGCTGAGCGTATCGTTGACGATCCCATACTCACATGCGGTATTGAGCCCTTAAGTCTGAGAAGAGACTATGCCTCTTTGTGTGTGTTCTATCGCTTATACAACGGGTTGTGTTCCAAAGAATTGTTGGACATGATGCCCACGGCCACATTGTACCATCGCACCGCTCGCCATCGGTGGGTGTTCATCCTCACATGCTGGAGCCTAAATGGTCACGCCCAGTGCGATTTCAACGAAATTTCCTTCCGCGCGCGCTCCGATTGTGGAACGAGCTCCCTGCTGAGGCTTTCCCGGGGATTACAGTATGGGGTTCTTCAAAAAGGGAGTAAATAGGTTTTTAAAAAGGTCGGCAAAGCGTTTGTGATGCCCCTAGTGTTGCAAGCATCCATAGGCGACGGTGACTGCTTACCATCAGGCAGGCCGTAAGCCTTTTTGCTACCGTTGTAGTATAAAAAAAAAAACAATCGGTGTCGGTGCGCGCGATCTTCAGTTGAAACATGTTTCGACTTGCATTGTGTTTGGTATTGGTGCATGATTTAAAAAAATATCTACAAAGAAGTTTATTAGTGTAATATGGAATTATTTTGAGATAGTAAATGATGAATGTGCAAAGTGTAAAACTTGTGATGGAACGTATTCTCGTAAGGGTTAAAGCTCAATTTCCTTTACAAAGAATTTACAATTTACAATGAAACGATCCTCAAGAATATGATTTATTCTTTAAAGAAGACTGCTAAATAGATCCATAAAAGATCCGCCAAAAAGTAACGGATACGAATCTTTCTTCTGCCTCGGATAACCGCGGATACGGATATCCGGCACATCACTATAAGTTATCAAATGTTTTGACGATAGAGTTCCATTTTTATTCAATAAAAATAACTAGTTCTCGGAACGGTCTCGTTCGCAACGGCTCGTTTCTTGATATGTGTGATAGAGGCAGAACTAAGTTTTGAACATTTAAACGGAAACAGTTTAAATATAATAACTTCTTAAATTTTACATATAAACAAAATTTAGTGAATTCATTAGCAATTGCATAACATATAAATTTTCCTCCAGATTCAACGATTTGCCAATAGAAGAACAAACCAAGTTTGAAGTTACCATGAAAACTGTGGCAGTGTTGCATTCCCAGGCCAAAGATCTCTTCGGAAAGAAAAAATACTATAAAGCCATCAAAAACTATCAACAATCTAGATCCGTTCTATGTTTGTCTATGCCCCGAGACAAAAACGAGGAGGAAGAAATAAAAAAATTAACAATTAAAGTGTATACGAACTTAGCGATATGCTATTGCAAGATAAATAAACCGAAGTACGTGTTTCTAATGTGCGACAATTTAGACAGGATCAGCAACCTAGACAATCATTGCAAAGCATTATTTTATTGTGGTCAAGCGCATGAAATGCTAGGCAAACAAGAGTTGGCGGCGAAGTATTATAAAAAAGCATTGAAATTGGAACCGAAAAACCGCGATATAGGCAAAGCGTTAGCTTCCTTAGACGAATCTGTGAAGACTGGAGAGAAAAACGTCAAGGAATTATGGCAGAATGCGTTCCAATCCCAGCCGAGAAAGGAGAAGGTTGTCTATGATATAGATGACGACTTTAAAAATGGCGTACGTGACATGTGTCAAGATTTGGCAGGAAGGAAGGAATATGCTAAATTCGATTTGCCTACCGGCTTAACTAAAGATGAAGTGATGTGCATTAAAAATTTAACGGAGGATTTTGAAGGTTTGACTGTTTTAGAGGATGGCGAGGGGAAACGAAAGAAAGTTTCCATTGTGAAAAAGATCACATGATTATACTTACACAAACATACAGATTTTATTAAAATTAACAGATTTATTATTAAAATACAACTTTAGAGATGCAAACATTATTAGTATTAAAAATTCATAATCGCATTCACTGCGGAAAATTACATTAAGAATGTCCTTAATGATATCAAATTACATAAAATTATAACATTTAATAAGGCAACATTCGCAATACTATCATCAATCTCAGATTTAATTCTTATTAATATTATTAATCTGTGTTCTAATACAAATTTTATAATAGCAGGCCATTCATATTCACACACAGACTTTACTAAATTGCCATAGGCCCATGATTAACCTTAAAATAATATTATTTATTATCATGCATGACTGTGACACTAGATAAATATATCATTTGGTAACTAATATTACTTAATAATATTATTTATATCACAGACACATTGCGCACAACATCGTGTATGCCCCCACAAATAGTTATACAAACATTAAGGAAATTAGTAATTTAGCCTTCACAATATTATATAATATAAAAATAAGCTATAATGGTTAAAAAGGTTGGGAATTAAAAAGTGCTTTTTATTGTTCGTATTATTAATAACAATCGGTTTTATCTTATTATTATATCCTACGATATATTCCTAACCTTATAGATATGTTCATATGATCTATAGAATAGAATATTCTTATAACTTTTATAGAAAGTACAATAGTAAAATAGATTTGAGAGGAACCCCTAATTTTTAAATATGATACCTGCCATATTTTAAATTCCCCTCTTCTAGGTGATTTAGCGCTTTCATTTCTGCTTCGCAAAGCTCGAAATTTGATGTGATATTTTCTTTAATGTGCCTTGGTTGTTTTGATTTTGGAATCACTGCTATATCTTGCTGCAAAGTCCAGTTCAAAAGCACTTGAGCAGAGCTAACTAACTCCATGACTTAAAGCTATTTTTTTTATCACTGGATCATTGAGTAATTCGCAACAATTTCCTCCCAATGAACTATAAGCTTGTAGGACGATATCATTCTGCTTGCAGTACATCAACATTTTATTCTGATGGTAGTATGGTGACCACAGGCTCTGATTCACTGCTGGTGTTGTACCAGGACACTGTTTGAGCAATTCTCGAAGGTGTGGAAGGGTAAAATTGGATACACCAATTGCATTGACCAGTCCTTCATCATACAATTTAACAAACGACATCCAGGTGGTTTGGCATACGCTGTCAAATTTCACTTCTCCACACACTTTTCTTGTAGTTGGAATGTGAATTAGATACATATCAATATAATCAAGCGCTAAGTTTTTTAGTGATTTCTTGAATGCATTTGTAACTTTTTTATCTTTGCCATAATCTGTAGGATAAATCTTGGATGTAATAAAAATATCTTCTCTATCTAATTCATATTTTGGAAGTAATGTCTTAAGGGCATTTCCAATATGTACCTACTTCATTGCCATATGCAGTTGCTGTATCAAACAATCTGTAGCCAGATGCCAGAGCATTGTCCATGGCCTTCATTATAGTTTCTGGATGCCGTATTTTGAAGGTACCAAGCCCAATTGATGGCATATCAATGTTGTTATTTAACGTAAACTTTGTTGGCAAACTTGGATTACTATTTGCCATTGTGTTAAACACTTCTTTAAATTTGTCGCACGTTACTTTCTGAACTAAGGCCCGGTTTCTGAGTACATTTTGTCAATGGTTTATCTGTTCAATAACGCTATCAGTTCGATAACTCCCAACAATTCGTTTCTGAACACCGTAGAATTAGATAAACTCCGTTTAAACTTAGCTTAACCTAACTGACCATTTTAGTGCCGTTTATCGGTCCCATAACTTTATTTGACGTTTATGTATCTGTGGTTTATGTATGGCAAACAAAAATCTTAAGGCTATTAACGTGGTAATTTTATGTGAAATTAAATAGTGACAGCTACATTTTAAATTATTATATTTAAAAAAGACAATATTAAATACGACTAGTTCTTCAAAGTCGGATACAGAAGTACTGGAGTTCATTTCTGGAATATCTATACCCAGAAACTTACGAGCAAGAAGAAATTCATTTGAAATGTTAAAATAAAGTACCGCGACACTACAAAGTAAAACAATTAAACACAAACGAATTCAAAATCCGTGCGAAAGCATGCCATTTTTTTTTCATCTATAATCTTTTTATTTTATCGATTTATGCGTATGATTCATACAGGCAATACTATCGAAATGTTAAAAAATATTTCATAAAATAGTGTTTTAATACTTAATATCGATAAAAAAAATGTTATAAATGTTTAAATTGTAATTATGGATGAATTAATATAACAAAGTGAATTTTTATTTCATATTTTGTGAACAGACCCATCTAGTGACATAATTTAGAACTACTTAACTGTTTCATAGCTGTTGAAAGCACGGTCCCGCATTCAGAAACTCACTGATAGTTATGAGACGTTTATCTTTTCGATAACTTTGTTGAATCATTAGTTATTGAGAGCTTAGCTAAGGTATTCAGAAACTGGGCATAAGTTAACTATTTTTTCCAACACACAGGTTTCCTTTGTAAGATATTACCGATTTTTATGGAACAAAACAATTCAATGTTTGATATAAGAATGATATAACTATTATATGTATTATAGTATATTCTTAAGTGAATGCTAACATTACCCAATTCGAAGCAAAATATTCGCTGCTTGCCTTGTATGTGCTGCCTTTTTTTAAATAAGATCTTTATACACGAAGGGTAATAGAGTGCATGAAGATCTATATATATATATATATATATATATATATATATAATATATATATTATATATATATATATATATATATATATATATATATATATATATATATGTATATATATATATATAGAGTTCTCTATCAAATCGAAGACGTGTGTACGACATGCTATTTCTGTTAAAATTGGCGAATGGCATCCTTGAAGCTCCAGAATTGTTAGAAGGCCTTTCCTTGTCGGCACCGTCAAGGCTTCCACGCAAATCTCGCTTCAACATACTGGCGACCGGATTCAGTAGAACCAATCTCGGTCAAAATGCACCATTAAATCGGCTTATGAGATGAGATGATTTAACAGTTTGTCAAAGTCTACTGAATTGGATTTGCTCGCGGATGGCATCCGCCAATTTAAAAAGTCTTTTTATATTTTTGTATAGGTTATTTGTATTTATTTTAAATAAGACAGGTACTCATCAGTTCCTCTTTAGGTACTAGTTAGTTTTAAGTTATTTGTGCTTGTCTATTTCTGTCTTTGTTTTCATTTTAATTTTTTAATTTTTTCTTAGTTTTTTTTATATTTGGGAGTTACTCTTAGAAAAAATAAATGCTGTCATCACCTATAATTATAATAGCATTAGGCTAGAGCATTTAACATGATTATTATTCGTTGGTGTAAATGTTTATTATGTTGGTGATCTATATATATATATATATATATATATATATAATATATATATATATATATATATATATATATATATATATATATTTGTTAAGGGAAAATGAAGGCGCCTATCATTGAAATGTATCATAAAGTAATAGTAGTGTGGACATGCTCTTTTTTAAGGTTCCCATAAGGGAAACGGAATCCTTAAAGCATTATTGTTTGTCTGTTGAGACTATTTTCCTCAGGAGCGCTTCGAGGAGTTAAGTCAAGAATAATGTCTAATTCTCATATCTATGAAACCGTATCGCAAACGAAAAATTATTGTCTTTTTATATGTATTTCTAGAATTTTTACAATATTTTGCCAAAGATTCTGTATATGATAGGGTGACCACAAACATTCCTAAGTTCGGACTTATATAACTTAATCGTTTATTTTACTTTTTCCGTTGAACTTCACTGTAAATAATCGTATACGTAGTAAATTACTAGGTCATTTACATATAGTATCATAGATCAAATAGTTTTGATACTTTGAATGTAAATCAGTCTTAAGACTTACAAATTATAAAATGTTTGTATGGTAACAGAATCACTACATAGTATGAAACAAAGTCGCTATCTCTGTCTGTCTGTCCCTATGTATGCTCAGATCTTTAAAACTACGCAACGGATTGTGATGCGGTTTTTTGATAGATAGAGTGATTCGTAAGGAAGGTTTATATGTATAATACACTAGCTGACCCGGCGAACTTCGTACCGCCTTAGCGTAGCTTTGATGCACTACTTTATTTTGTATAGTTGAAAACGATGCTCTTTTAATATAGTCTATGGCTGTGAATGACGTTGACATTCGTATAAAAAAAAATTGACATTCGTAACGCGCGTTTTTTAAAATATGCAAAATTAAATGTAACTTTTCAAATATTTCTGAGAGATTTTCTTAATATTTTTTTTCGTAAGAACCATCCTTGGACTTCCACAAACATTTAAAAAAAAGAATTATCGAAATCGGTTCAGCCGTTCACAACGTGATGCCGGTGACAAACGCGAAACGGGTTTCATTTTTATATATATATAGATAGATACATACATAATATAGTAGAGAAAACATTGATAAATTTAGAGGTTTCTAATGTGATGACGTAAATGAGTTGTATTGTCTAATGACAAAAAAGCTGTGAATGTTGTGTGTTGGCATTTTGTCCGCCTGTTGATAGGACAGGCTTAACCATCTGTTTTTCTTGCAGCAAGGGGACTAAAATTATAATTAGAATAAGAATATTTAATGTTGTTTGCAAATAAATTATGCCATACCAATAACAATAGAAATATAGAAATTTGTAACTAACCATGGATGATGTTGTCTGTTAAATAAAATAATAATAATAACGACAATTTTTGTAGTAGGTATATTTTACATAACATTGCACCCGTGCGAAGCCGGGGCGGGTCACTAGTAAGATATATTTGCTACTTTTTTTCGTTCACATGTAAGAGCCGTCTAAGGGAATCTATTTGTTAATGCAAAATATCCGGACAGTGGCCTTGCGCGATATTACACTGTGACTTAATATAAATGGCCGCAGTGTGTGTTTGATCTAGCAGATGTGTAATATGTGGTGGAATAGAAAGTCTAAATCATATCATGTACTCCTTAGAAGTAAGGATTCATAGTAAAAAAAAGTGATTTGATCATTAATATTTTTCTATAGATGTTCACTACTGATGCAACGGAAGTGTCTGAACTGAACCAAATCTAGATTAGAAATCTTTTTTCGTGACATGGATACAAGTCCTTTAGCCGCATACATTTTTTTTATATCTAACAAGTATTAGAAATCTACAAAAAAATATATACATTGCCACTTTGCAACTGAACATTTTATTAATATTCAAAATTTAGTAGTGGCAAGTTATATTTTATAAAAAGTAATTTGGCCGCTTTTGCACCTAACAATCTGGCCAGCGATTCGTAACTTGGTAACATGCGTAACTAGTTGGTAAACATCCGTTTAAATCTCCGTTATAAAAGTTGCGGAAACAGATAAGCAGGAACGGATGTTGAAAAGCGCGCGGAACTTCCGCACTTGCGGAAACAAACAGAGATTCTTGCATCACTAATGTTCACTATTAAATTTTATTTAGACTTTAATATGAAAGCGTAGACTGATTAAAGGTAACCAAGGTAAGAATAATTTATGCAATCTATTATTGTAAAGTTTTGAATGTTGACGATTTTTACTTGGTGACTTATTTCTTTAAAAACGTTTCTAACAGTAACTGAAAACAATATGGTTGAAAAGTAGCTTGAGTTTCAATGACAAAAGCTCGTAATTAGCCTAAAGAAGATTGGCAAGCCTGGGTACCCATTACATTGTTAAATGTACGATTCTGACATTTTATATTTTGTAAACGGTAACTGGTTACCTATTTTTCTTTAACTGAGAAAAATCTATAACTTTTGTAAATAGAGAAATATTTAAGTTACAATTTCAGGGAATATTGATAACAAAACGTATTTATGTACAAGCAATATTAAAACGCAATAATGCATAAGAAAAAATAACTATTTCGTTCGTTACAGATATATCGGTTATAGATTGATACATATTCTGATAATTGATTAATGACAGTTAGAGTACTGATAATATCACTAGAATTTATGAATGTAATATTACTATTCCTAGCTGAGTCCTGTATTTTTTAGATATAATGAAAAAATCTGTCACCATTATGGCAACGGCAAAGACAAATTAACGTCACAGATACTACTTTGCCTGTGGTCACATGCAATATCATTTATGGTCGTGTCGTGCATTAAGATTATGTCAATATTAAATCAATTCACATATTTTGACATTTACAACGTTTTGATAATACATAGTTATCGACAAAGCGTTGCAAAAGTCAAAACATAAGTGATTTATAACGTTTCGTTACCTCTATGCTCGATTTTTAAATGAGTTTATCTTTTATTTTAGCAGTTGTAGACATAGTGGTGCGATTACCTTTTGTTACATTATAAAAAACGAAGAAATACATGGTATTTTTTATCGCCGTACACTTGACTAACTATGGTACCAACAATTATAGTTTTTGGCAATCTTCTTTAAAGGTACAATATGATTTCATTGATAATGATATAAAGATCCCAAAGGAAAATGGGAAAAAAAATATCTTAAATAATCCGTTAGCATTTACAAATTCCATTATGATTTTATTTATTTATTACACATACAAATACCGCTTACCTCGTATGAGGCAATATATATGGAAATCAAAATGGAAGCGGGATGTAACCCAAACAAGTACACAGCATGGACTAAACATATCTTAAACTAAGAAATAAACAAATCGTAAACTACTTAACATTATTAAGAATGTAATTAAAATAATTCGTATTGTTTTTATAATAAAAAAAAACTACAATGTCTGAAGTAAAAGAAGAGTAAAAGAAATATATATTTTTTGTTAATTCTGTACGATCGGCCAAGAAAGTGGTCTACCAGTTTTGACAAAATTTCATATGTGAGTAAAATAGCGATAAGGTTGAACTCCTGTACTTATTACCTTTTTAAGATTATGCAGAGTGATGACATTTTTTTTGCTGACATTTGAGTTTGACCTTTATTATCAACGCATTAAACGATAAATTCCAACCAACAGTATTAAAACGTAAAATAATCTGACAGCTATTAATCTGTCAATTTTGTTAGAATATTTTTGCACGGGAAAATCATCTCTGTTACTTTATAGCGCGCGAATGATTTTCAACCTTAGGGTGGTAGACCACTTTCTTGGCCGACCGTACAACGGTCGAATTTGTCATTATAAGTTAATGTCAGTTTGCCGTTTAGGGGTCATCCGTTAATGACGTGGGGCTTGAAAGGGGGTGGGGGGTGTAGTAGATACTTTATTTAAATAAAGTATAATCTTATTTTATTTTTTACCTGCCTTTAAAGATAATTTAACACTTCATTAATGGACGGGTCCTTATTAGTTTACGTTTCAAAGATTTCATTCCGCAACACTATATTTAGGTATTCAAGTCATTATTGTTTTATAATCTAAAAAATATGGTCACCCCAACACACTCAAATTGTGCCATGATTTTTTTTTTATGAAGCAGTACTTGTTTTATTTGTTATTTATTCTATTATAAGAATTCTATTATAATAAAACGCTTCGTTACTTTATTCGCGCACATTGTGAATTCAATTTTTTTAAGTGCCTAAAGTTTTAGAATTTTTAATGCCAGTTATTTTCGAGTCTAAGTAATGTTTTATGTTTTAATAGTTTTTTTAATGAATCTATGTATTAAAATTCTTTTAGTAAAGAAACGTGTTTCATTTAATTTTCTATGTATTGTTTATGATTACAGAGATCTATTGTAATATTTCATTTAATATTACCTAGATTCTAATCTTAATCAATACATAGTATAAAACAAAGTCGCTTTCGCTGTATGTCGTATGTATGCTTAGATCTTTAAAACTACGCAACGGATTTTGACGCGGTAATTTTTAACAGATAGAGTGATTCTTAAGGAAGGTTTGTATGTATAATAAATGCATAATATAGTAGAGAATCAATACATAGTATAAAACAAAGTCGCTTTCGCTGTATGTCCGTATGTATGCTTAGATCTTTAAAACTACGCAACGGATTTTGACGCGGTTTTTTTAATAGATAGAGTGATTCTTAAGGAAGGTTTGTATGTATAATAAATGCATAATATAGTAGAGAAACACTGATAAATTTAAAGGTTTCTAATGTGATGTCGTAAATAAGCACGTTTTTTTGCGCTTATATTGCAAACGCTGGCTGAACCCTACGAGATAGACCAAAAATGTACTACAGTATTGTACAACTTACAAAAATCCACAAAAAAGTCCGCGATGGTATATGTCTATCTCTTAGGGATAACCCACCATAACCATTTTTTCATTGCACCCGTGCGAAGCTGGGGCGGGTCGCTAGTTGATATATATAAATTACATTCACTGGGTATTCGTGGAAATGTATATGATTGGTTCTCCTTCATACTTATCTGACAGGAAACAATATGTACAAATAGATTACATAGATGAGACAGCCCGTAGAATATGTAAAGTTAACTCTCACATTGAGGACACATCGGGATCTATTCCGCAAGGTAGTGTGTTGGGATGCTTATTGTTCCTAGCTTACATAAATGAGTTCCCATCCGTGGTTTCACAAGGAATTATTTTATTTGCTGACGATGCCACCCTTTTAGTTACGGGTGACCCAAAAAACATTGACAATTACATAGTGATATTTCGAACAGTCTAAACAAAATAGTTACATATTTAAATAGCTTAAACCTTTCACTAAACTTTGAAAAGACAAAACTAATGCAGTTTCGGCCGTACCAGAGGAAGGGCATACCTATTCAGTTGTCCTACAAGGACAAAATATAGAGGTTGTAGATAAATTTTCTTTTGCTGGTATTACACTGGACACAACTCTTTCTTGGAAGCAACACGTGGAGTTGTTGGGAATAAGCTAAGTAGCTTCTCATATGCGCTGCGAGAGCTACGCAAATCCACAAACGAGGACTCACCGCGTACCACAGTCATTGCCGCCGCTTGGATTAGATACGGAATTATCTTTTGGGGCAACCCCACTGACGTAAATGCAATTTCAATTTTGCAGAAAAGATGTCTTAGGAGTGATAACATTAACAGCACCTAGAGACTCGTGTAAACCACTCTTCAAAAAGTACCGAATACTCACAGCTTTGTGCGCAAAATATGAGGTACTTTGATCGTATTGTTGACAGACCAAGACGTCATGTTTCACGCCGTGAGAACGATTTAGTTTTACCTGCTCCAAACATGGAAATTTATATAAAAATGGTCCATATTACATGGCAGTTAAAATTTGTAATCACTTGCCACACACATTTAAGGCCCTCCAAAATAATAGATTTGAAATTGAATTAAAAAATTTACTTTTATTAAAATCGTATTACAGTTTAAAAGAGTATTTTAATGACAAATTGTAAAATCTATACTAATATATAAAGCTGAAGAGTTTGTTTGTTTGTTTGTTTGTTTGAACGCGCTAATCTCCGAAACTACTGGTGCGATTTGAATAATTCTTTTTTTGTTGGATAGTCCATTTATCGAGGAAGGCTATAGGCTAAATAACATTACGCTATGACCAATAGGAGCAAAGACAGAGCGGTAAATGTGTAAAAAACGGGGAAAATTATTCATTTTTGAAGGCTTTCTTTGCGTGCGCTGCGAAAACGGTTCAAGATACACAAAAAATATGTATGAAAGAATTATTCCTCTATACATGATCTAAAAAAAGTCCGCGACGGCATATGTCTATCTTTTAAGGTTTAGTCACAATGACCGTTTTTATGGTACCAAATTTGGTCGAAATAATTTGTTTAAGTTGTATCAACATAATAATATTAATCTTTATTCAAATATAAATATAAATATGTTGTTGGTTAACCAAAAATCTGCCGGAAGTCACTATTCCACGCGGACGAAGTCGCGGGCAAAAGCTAGTGGCAAGATAAAGTTAGATACTTTTACCTGACATTAAATGTTTTTAATTCTATGTGACTGTTGCTATTGACTAATTGAAAATTATTATTTATTTGAAAATTATTATATTTGATTTATTATTGTTATTATTATTATTTTGTTATTGTTACTGTTACCATTATAATTAACATAGATTAGATTGAACATGTATACTCATATAGGTACTTATTGTAATTTTCAAAAAAAAATTCAAAATTCAAAATCTTTATTAGGGATCAATTTACACTTATTACATACACTTATTACTTATTGTAATTTAATGACACATGTAAACAATCAAATTTTGGGATAATTTAAAATTTACTAATTTGACATTCATTTTATTTTTGTTATTAGGAGACAATTCACGATACCTTAAGAAGGTAAATTTGTGCAACACATTAACACCTGTGATATTATAACTGTATAACCTGTACCATATTGTGCAAATTTGTGAATAAATGAATATGAATATGAATATGAATACGAGGATTATATAAACAGATTATATAATACGAGGTTGGCTAGTTTACTCTTATCTGTGGCGTGGTCCTATGGAGTCGAGATTATACTATCACTTGGGAACATTATCGGCGAATTGTATTTTCCTGATTCTCTTCTCCAACGCTGATTTAGTAGGGAATCGATTGGAGCGTTGCGGCATTCTAGTGAGTAGTCTAATCGACTTAATTTTTCTGAATTGTAATGTATTACAGCACCACTAAACATAATGGTATTATAAATATATTTTTGACAATTGTTTTATAGATTACACAAATATATAGTGTCTTCGCTTCAAGCTACCAAAGAACTTGAAGAAAAGCTTAAGTCGTGGCGACCGACTATGGTGATGTATGTGTGTTATTATGGCAAACTGACATCAAAAACAGATTTCGCCCTACCCTAACATTATCCAAATCTATTAGTATGATATATCTTCCGCTGTAAATTTTCATACATCCATTTTCTATGTATTAGCCAAAACAATTTAGCACAATGTTGGCTAACTTGTAGATTGGCCGGAGTAATTTGTGAGTGTAAATTGGAGGAGATTTAAATCTGTAAGTACCTTATGTAAGGTTTTTCCTTTTATTTTTAGGAAAATGATTCTCTGTCCTCAACTTTCATTACGATCTATCTAGATCTATATATTTTGATTTGAATTAGTTACTATTCATTCTTGTCTAGTCCCTAAATAATAGAAATAGTTCGATAATACTACAAATAAAAAAATTCTTTCCTTATGTCGGTATATTGATCCCTTTGTCTAAAATAACAAAACGCGTAACTGTCAACGTCGCAGTTTTAATGTCAACGTCAGTGATTCTGAAATGACGTGACGTGTATTAATTTTTTGAAATCACTCGTGAGTTCAACAAAAGTTTTACGTTTAAGTTTTATCAACATTACAAGTCGATAAGCTTCTATAGTTTCGTTTATGTCCACGTAGCGTGTGTGCCAGGTAATTATTGATTATTCATGCGTTTGAGACGCACCGTGAGATATAAAATTGGAGCATTCTAATACGATTCATTTGGTGTGCAATTTTTGCTTTAGTAAGCATTATTGTGGCATATAAATTGTTTATAAAACTTGGAGAAGCTTAATTATAAACTATATACTAGCCCTGTACATCACATTGTTCATAAATCTAAATAACTACAGTTTTATTTCACAATTAATTCAACAAGTGATTTCAGGTTAAAATGCATTATTTTTTGGTATTCGCTGCAATTGTGCAGTGTACTCTAACTCAACAATACCAGCAGAAGGTAGCACCCGGAGTTCCTCCGCAAAGTTATCAGGTAAAGTTGTAATAGATGATTTATTTCGTACCTTTAAATCTATTTCATGCAAATGTAAAATTCATATAACATTTATCATAAATCATCCAGTAAATATTTATATATATGTTCATACACGGAGTTGACTTTATAACATATTATTATTATATTCTAAGATAATTAAAAATTATTTCCTATCATTAGATTTACTATTGTATTCTAATTATGTTATAATCACCAAACAAGTATTGTAATTTTTTTTTGTAATTAGTGTGACAGAGAAAGTAATACTTAGCAATTCAAACGTCTTTAGCCATTAAAACTTTATTGTCTTGAAAACTTTTGATTTTTATTATATGACATTTATTGTATGGTCAGTTTAAAAATGTTTCAACTCTATGATATATATTGAGTTCTTAGTACTTTATTGCTTATCTGCAATGAACCAGCCAGCTGTGCCCACTACTTCGTCCGCGTGGAATGTAATAAAATAAAAGTAGTTTATCTTTTTTTTGTTTTTGACATTTTTTTTTTCTAAAATAAAAGTAGCCTAAGTTACTCCTTATTACGTAAACTATCTGCCAGTGAAAGTCCCAGCCAAATCGGTCCAGCCAGTTCCAGAGATTAGTCAGAACAAACAGACAGACAGACAAAAATTTTAAAAATATGCATTTTGGTATGTGTACCGTATATACATTCATATGCATGTAGCAGAAAGCGGTTATTTTAATATTACAAACAGACAGTCCAATTTTATTTATTTGTATAGATGATAATTTAATATCAAAAACTATAATTTTATATAAATTTAGTGTACTTTTTTGTATCTGTATGTATGTGCTGGTGATATTTTTTTAAAGATCTTTACTCACTATTTTTAATTTGATAGACTTTTGAACATCAAGAGGAAAATAATAGTTTAATAACTTGCATCTTATTCATGATATATTGAGATTATCCTCTACATATGATACCATGTAATAATTGCTGCTAAAAATTAACATCTATTGCACCAACATTTACAACATACATTTACATACAATCAATACTTTCATACATACATACCTCCGTTCTCCCAACAAGTATAGCCAGTTCTAATAAAAACGTTTAGCAAATTTCGATAAAGTTTCAGTGTAACCTATTTGTGAGGCGTATTTATTGCTACTTTTGTAACTTTTTGTAAAGCTCTAATTGTAATAAGGAAGATAACTCTAGAATTTCTCAGCAAAGAAGATTGGCAAGCCTGGTACCCATTACATTGTTAAATGTACAATTCTGACATTTTGATATTTTGTAAACGGTAACTGGTTACCTATTATTCTTTAACTGAGAAAAATCTATAACTTTTGTAAATAGAGAAATATTTAAGTTACAATTTCAGGGAATATTGATAACAAAACGTATTTATGTACCAAGCAATATTAAAACGCAATATGCATAAGAAAAATAACTATTTCATTCGTTACAGATATATCGATTATAGATGGATACATATTCTGATAATTGATTAATGACAGTTAGAGTACTGATAATATCACTAGAATTTATGAATGTAATATTACTATTCCTAGCTGAGTCCTGTATTTTTAGATATAAATGAAAAATCTGTCACCATTATGGCAACCGGCAAAGACAAGTCACAGATACTACTTTGTCTGTGGTCACATGCAATATCATTTATGGTCGTGTCGTGCATAGATTATGTCAATATTAAATCAATCACATATTTTGACATTTACAACGTTTTGATAATACATAGTTATCGACAAAGCGTTGCAAAAGTCAAAACATAAGTGATTTATAACGTTTCGTTACCTCTATGCTCTATTTTTTAAATGAGTTTATCTTTTTATTTAGCAGTTGTAGACATATGGTGCGATTACCTTTTTTGTTACATTATTAAAAACGAAGAAATACATGGTATTTTTATCGCCGTACACTTAGACTAACTATGGTACCAACAATGTATAGTTTCTTGCCAATCTTCTTTGTCAAATAATTCAATCATGTAATAAATATAAGCTTCATAATATTCTTGTATAATAACTGCATCTTCAACACACCGGGTCAAGTCCAAATTTTTTGATTGCATTTTTTAATATTTGTATGTACATAGTTTTGGGATTTACACTTTAAATGCAGTCAGAAATACAAACTTCTATGATTATTTTTTGCTTCAAACAAAACAAGGATTCATGTTATAGATTTATTCATTTGTTTTAGTAAGTTTTAATAATACATTGATGTCAGTTTATGGTGGTTCATTGTACATAATCTAGCTTATTTTTAAATACTTTCAGAACTACCAGCAGCCCCCTCCCCCCCAGCCTCCTCAGCAAGTAAGTACATATCATTATGTTCCAACTGAAGTTGGAGTATCATAGTACATTAGGGTTTCTTAAAAATAAATTATGATGAATGATTATAACAATACTTATTGTTATAATCATTAAATATAATCATCCAATTTTTGAAACAATAGAAAACCAATTCGCATTCGAAATCGAGAGATTTGTATACGAATTACCGAATTCACTATTTCTGAATTTTCATTCCGTGCGTGCAACGAGTGGTTCAACCACTCGTTTTTGATTTCTACTAGTAGAATATCCAACGCTGAAGTGACGTTGACAGTGATCCGTTTCACGTGTGGGTCATCGCCGGTTTTTTGTTTTTGTTGTTGTGATTTTGAATTTTTCTGCGTGAAACGGAATCTAATTAAGAATTTGTTTTTAATGACAACACTGAATTCGAGTGATTCAAAAATCTGAAAAATTGTAAGCAGTAGAAAATAATTTCGCGCACGATTTGTATTCGTATTCGAATTCCAAATTCACGTCTAATGATTCAAAATACGTCTCCAGGACATCAGTGCATCTTAATCTTTTCAATCTCATTACTATATGACTTTACATACTTTTACATTTTATGCAGAATTACTAATGTAAACAACTTTGGAATATAAAATACACAGTAACATATCAATCTTTATCCATTGTTATAAGCATATCAATGTTCTGTACTATAGATATAGTATGTCTACATTTTTATTATCTTAGGTATGACAGTGCACTAATGATGCAAAAAAACATATCTTTGTTGAGATTGGATTATTTGTATCCGGATCATTACAAAGACTCGAATCAGTAAAACGCTTCATTTGTATCAGTGACTCTGAATGGATTAAATCGGTTCAGAGTCACTGATACAAATATTCCGATATATGGTACAAATTACACTGATATAAATATTGAAATTGATTCATTTATATCAGTGTTTCTAAGTCAATTGTGTAAGCGTCGCGTATCGAATGAAACTGAGATGCAATTGAGCGACGTGATCCGAAGCGCTCTGACTCTGAACTATTTACTTAGGTGTCATCCATAAATTACGTCACACGAATTTCTTGATTTTTTGCCCCTACCCCCGTCCTTGTCACAGTTAGTCACATTTGTGAACTCCCCCCCCCTAGTGTGACGTCACAAATTTTGAAATTATAGAAATTATTGAATGATCAAAGCGGTTTCGAAATCAGTCTTATTTTCATTTTAATAAAATTAACATCAAACCAATTAACAAAACAAAAAAACGATTACTTATATTAAATAAGTATATGGTCATTTCATGATTTTCTTATAATATTTTTCAAAATCACCTACTATAAAACTGTAACTACTACTGTAAAAGTTAATATTTACAGCACTTTTCATACTAATAATTTAAAGTTTGTGTTTTAACAGTTAGCTTATTTGATTTAATAGATTTTGTAATGTGACGTCACGAAATTTAAGATCCCTCCCACCCCCTTGTCACACAATGTCACACTTCGTCAACCCCCTCCCTCCCCCTAACCGTGTGACGTAATTTATGGATGGCCCCTTATCTCAATCGTGCGAGCGCCGCGTGCCAATTGAAACCTAGATGCAACTGAGCGAATGATTCATTTGAAGCGCTGTTAGAGATTTGGATCAGTGAATCACTTGGAAGAAACGACTCACTGAGTCGTTAGATTGAGTCGTTAGATAGAGAGAGAGAGTGTCGAAAGATACACACATCTCTACTGTGCACGCCATGTTCGCGCGCATTGTATTAAATAATATATATTATATTGTTTGTACTTAAATAATTTCCAATAACCTAAAAATTGTAGATTCTCTAAATAAAAGTAACCATACAGTTGAATATAATATATTATTTACATTACATCTAATACAACACCCATTGACCTTTAGACAGCTCTTAAATCGCTCACGGCTTTTGTGCAAATGTAAAGTTAATGTATTGCTGACTGTACTGTTACGTACTTTTGGATGCTAGATGGAACAAATATTTCAATTTATATGCATATGAATTTCTCGTAAAAAATTAGGCCCCAAGTAATACAAATAGTCATTCTGGAATAACCGGCAATGAGAAGGCCGATGAACTAGCCAGGGCTGGGGCTCAAGGAATACAGTTCGGCCCAGAGCCTATCTGTGGTATCTCAAAGAACCAGGCCATGCAATACCTGAAAACTCGCCTTCTTAACGAGGCGAAAGCAGACTGGCACAGTACGTCCGGGATGACACACTCAAAAGCACTAATCGAACCATACTCTCGCAAACGCACTGACGAGCTATTAAAGCTTAACAGGAGTATCTTGAGCGTGATGGTTAGGGCTTTGACCGGTCACTGCAAGTTGAATAGTTACCTTTACAACATGAACCTTAAGGACACTGACACATGCAGAGTCTGCGAACAAGAGCGTGAAACACCAATACACCTCTTGTGCTACTGTGAACCGCTGATTCACAAAAGAAACAGACACCTGGGGAAACACATCCTTGACCCAGATGAAATAAAAACAATCCGAACTGGGAACATCCTATCTTTCTTGGTCAGTGCCCAGTTAAGGGAGCTACTGTAGGGCCTACATAGAACCTACATAGGAGGCTGGTCACAATAGATCTTAATAGGTCGCAGTGATGCACATCAGCCCCGACTTACTTGAAATAATAAATACAAATAATAAAAATATTCCATAAAACAATCTATTTAATATTTGGTACAAGCAAAATAGTTAACTAGAGTTTTTTATAGTCACATTAAATGAAAAAAAAAAAAAAAAAACAAAAAGATGATTCCGGCCAGGATCGAAACTGGCGGCCTTCTGCGTGTAAAGCAGATGTGATAACCACTACACCACGGAACCGATTGATAGCGTGATTAAATAGTGGTTTATGTTCGTGCATAAATGCTTTTGTATTATGTTAAATATTTTTTCCATAAGCAAAATGTTAATAACTTTTATCAACTGCACATTTAAGGGTGTATATAACTTATTTATCATAATAAATAATTAGTGATACACTTTTACATTAGTATAATTACTAGCTAAGGGGCGATCCATAAATTACGTCACACGGTTAGCGGGGAGGGAGGGGTTGATGAAGTGTGACATTATGTGACAAGGGGTGGGAGGTTCTTAAATTTCGTGACGTCACATTTCAAAATCTTATATAAGCTAACTTAAACCACAAACATTAAATTATTACTATAAGTATGAAAAGTGCTTAAATATTAACTTTTATTGTAAAGTCTGTATACTCTCATAAATAAATAAAGGAATAGTATCTTCTTCTACTATTAATAGGGGTACTCCCGAAACGTAGGTACTATTTTTCTAATTGATTTTAGTAGGTGATTTTGTAAAATATAATAGAAAATCATGAAATGACCATACACTTATTTAATATAAGTAATCGTTTTTTGTTTTGTTAATTGATTTGATGTTAATTTTATTAAAATGAAAATAAAACTGATGTCGAAACCGCTTTTATCATTCAATAATTTCTATAATTTCAAAATTTGTGATGTCACACAAGGGGGGGGGGGGGAGTCTCACAAATGTGAGTAGCTGTGACAAGGACGGGGGGAGGGGCAAAAAATCTCGAAATTCGTGTGACGTAATTTATGGATGACCCCTAACCCGTGCCCACTTCGTTGAGTAAATATTAATAATCCGTTTTTAGTACACAGTGTTGTTTTTAATTTCTAACTGTAATATTAAAAATAGCTACTTTTTGTAACTTAAAAATAAAAGTTAGACAAATGCTTTCGTTGACTTTTTTATAGGGATTTTCAAGCTCCACATCTTTTCTTTAGAACTCAAAAATATACAGTGTATTAGGGATCGGACTTCCGATACTTTACCAACGTGTTGTATGTTAAGTTTTATCGACAAAAACCTATACAAATGGGGGTCGCATCCCTCACTAGAGCTAGAATATCACGTCATCGAACAGATGACCTGATATTGTGGCGTTCGGATTGGTTAAGCCGAACGGTTCGGTTGCGTTTCGCTTGCGATTTATTAGTGCGATCGCCCCTCTGTAAATTATCTCTTTATCAAATTTCATAAAACGTAACAGACATATATACTTTCTTATTTTTTATACTAGTAGGGATGTAATTAAAATGATTTTGTTTTATAAAATAAAAATACGTGAATATGTCATCGTATTGTATGCTACACCCTATGCCTTATCTTATGGCAGCCTCCGCAGCATTACCAGCAGCAAGGCTACCAACAGCATCAGTACCAACAACAAGTGCCGATGCAACAAGTGCCAGTACAACAAGTGCCGGTGCAACAAATGCCGGTACAACAAGCCCACCAAACCCACGGCTCTCATGGTCAACATGGTGAGTTAATTAATTTTTCGCAATATTTTGACATAATTTTTCGTTGTGAATCGGAATCGCTGTACTGGCCAAATACATGTGTGCAGCGGCCAGCAAAATTCATAAAAAAATCCATCAAACTAACCTGTCATATTTTAGCGGCAAAATTAATTTGCTATGTAAACACGTGTCGTGTAATTTGAAAATGGAACGATCTTTCAACCTGAAACATGGCAACCAGGGAGGTAACTTATCAACGGTTGTATTTAAATTTCGAACTGGCTCGCAAATAGTTGTCAATTTTCAGAAATTTAACGCAAGTGAACGTTTAGACAAGTGTATATTGTTATATTTACAGTAAGAGACCACGTTAACTAATAACTTAATAGAATTTTATAAACTATGATAATTAGAGATGAAATACAAAATAGTAAGTTAATTTAAATATTTGCCTTTTCTAATTTGACTTTTTGGTTTAGACCCTCAACTGCTGAATCCAGCTAACATAGCTCATGAAAGAGAGTAAGTCTTAGACTAAACCTTTATACAAAAATAATAAGGAATAAAATTAAGGTAAAAAAAGTTATTTAAAAACAGCTTTATTTAAATACGCTAATTGAAAAAATAAACTTTTACATTAATACTTTTGCCACAACATATTAATTGTGTTAAATTTGAAACGACGATATAAGTTAATAGTAAAAGTTTTAGTGTAAAAGTTTTTTCTTTTTAGCGCATTTAAATAAAAGCTTCTTTTAAAGAATTGTTTTACTTTAATTTTATGTTATACTTCATTTGATACCCATATTGTAGGAACGAATATAAGAAAATTATCCGCCATTTTCATCATATTAGATTAAGAGTGTGTTTAGGACTTATGAGTTTCGGACCGCGGAAAAGGAAATTTAAAAAAGTAATAAAAAAAAAGATTTTGACATTACGGTTTCGGTACTTGACTGTCACTTCGGATTTTTTCACGGCATTTTTATTGAGTTTATTTTAAATATATTCTTTGGTTTATTTACGGAAGTGTATTTAAATATACCATTGGATAAATATTGGCATATTACGGTTTCGACGGGATTACATTTACATTTGGAAAAGTGGTCGGCCACGCGTTCTCCTATTTTTTACACTACAAGTATTGTAGTTTATGATATATATTTATAACCACATACGGTAGGGCACATTTAGTACACACAAAACACACGTTCAAGCCAAGCCAGAACTACGGACCGGTAAGTAAGCAATATTATTATTATATAGTTAAATAATATAACCAAATTACGGGCGTTCGGGAAAACGCAACAGAGTGACAACACATTATTTTTCTAGTTATTCTTGGCAAGCCTTTATTTTTGATACCCATATTGTAGGAGTGCATTAAAAATAATTGGTCCGCCATCTTGGGTACACCGCCATGTTGGATTTAGAATGACGTCACACCGTTAATAATGCATTGTCATACAAACTAAAAGTCTATACAAAGGAGATATCCCATATTGGTTTATAGTAACTAACTCGGGTAAATTTGATATATTTGGATAGAAGGCTCTAAAAGAAAGTAATCGCCGTAAGTCATGTTATTTTCAGGACCCCCGATTTTTAATTATTCGTATTCTAGTATAATAAAAAATGAAATATCTTTAATGCAATAATTACACATTGCTTAAAAAAAATTATCAACAAGCCTTTTAAAAATCTAAATACATACATAATTGCTTTAATGAACCGAATATTTCTAATTTTGAGAAGTTTTAATTAACAAAATATAGGGACTGCTATGTTACTTAATGTATGCTATCTAGAGCCAGAAAAAATATTAATAAAAAATCAACTGACAAGTCAGGCACCTGCTGTCAATGCCATAACTCAACGGAAAATATCAAACATAGAGTAAGATACCGGTAGTCACAGATTAATAAAAACATCATTAAGGTGTTGCCATAATGAAATATTTTTAAAACATGTTTTATTTATTTAAAAATATTTGGGGGTGGTAAAAATATTTCTTTTATTTGTTTCATACTTCATATTTTTTCGGCTTTCAATTTAATGTAGTTTGGTGTTTGTTAGTTAACGCTGATCACAAAAAACCAACCTCCTTGTAATAAGAGGACATCTCCTTTCAGCTCAATCGGTTGAGAGCAAGATTTGACCCGAACATGCAAATGGTACATTTCAATACAACTGCCGAAAGTATCATTCCTTACTAATCCTGGTTAATTGATGCTTAAAGCGCTGGTTCTTAATACGTTTTCCGAAAATAATCTTTATTGTAATTACATTGGTTTCAAATTTGATTGATATTGACAGGTAGTGCAGATACATTGCTGTTTTATTAAGATATCTTTTTTTTTTTTTTCTTTTGTTGCCCCGAGGAAAATGCATTAAATTGCATACCCCGGCTGTGGCGAGCCGGCGCTTATGTCGGGCTCTCCTCCCCGGAAGGGGGAGGCCAACCCACTAAAAACCTCAGGGATGGCCTTCCTCAGGCATGTAGGGAGCCCCCAGCCTCCGCTCCCCTGCTGATAAATCAAATCAACCTTTTTTTACCTTCGGTCTTCCCAATAAGGTTTTCAATCATTCGTTTTCTCTGAAATTTTAGAACATGGCATTCGTAGAAAAAATATTTGAATAATTTTACAAAAGCGAATCGAAGTTCGCTGGCTAGCTGCTAGCTAAGTTTAGAACTCTTATTGCTAGTAAATAAGGACTATATTGTCTTACCAGGCACATATATGAACGTGTCACTGGACAAGGATGTGTTTTTAAAAACCCATATCACTAATAAATAAGGTCTATTTTCTCTTACCAGACACATCCAAGAACATCTAGACGTGCCAATAGACACATCCAAGATGTCAGAACAAGAGCTCCAGTTCCACTATTTCAAAATGCACGACGCAGACAACAACAACAAGCTGGATGGCTGCGAGTTGATCAAATCTTTGATACATTGGCACGGTAAGGGAAATTAAGCTTTATGTCCTTACAAATATTGTCTTTAATTCATTAAGATTTTCCAGCGAAAGGTTTAGAACGATCCTTAATTTTGAGACGGTAATGTAATTCAGACTTTATTGTTATAAATAATAGGTTCCATTTTTGCTTAATAGTATTCCGAATTAGTGATGTGTCAAATCGAATGGAAATTCTGTCGGACTCAAATTCGAATACTCCCGCCAAATAACATTGCATGAACGACCTATCGTCATTGACACGGCGTGAAGTTTGTCATTAATTTGTTACTATCTTCATGCTGTTGCGACACAACAATGCAATGTGAGTCGATACTCAGAGTTACATGAAAACAAAAGAAAATATTGAACTTCTATCAAAACCTCTCGTCCCCTAAATATACGAAAAAATTGAATAAAAGAAAATACAATTTCTAGATACGAAAACTCCTTGGTATCAAGAAGTATCTAAGTAAATGATCCGTTATCTATATCATAAATAACGTCATTTAGTTTAAATGTAAATACATATAATTAAAAAAATTAAAATATATATTTTATAAGATAACAAGATGAGCAAATTGGTGTGAGTGTAAGAAATAATAAGTCCAAAAAAAATGCAATTTTTGTTACTATTGATTATCAGAAAAGGAAGGGAAAGAAAGAAACCCTTATATAAAATAAAAAATGTATCTGCTTTTTATCATCAGAATTTGTACTTATTGACTATAATTAGTAAAGAGTACTCTTATTATATACTAGCTGTGCCCGCGACTTCGTCCACGTGGAATAGTTATTTTGAGCATCATAGACAATTTTTTTCACAAGTAAATACTCTTAATCAACAACACAACTATTTATTTGAATAAAGATTAATATTACTATGTTGATGCAACTCTAACAAATTATTGGTAATAATGCATTAATTTTGACCAAATTTGAAATTTGAGTTAACCTTAAAAGATAGACATACACTGTCGCGGACATTTTTTCTGATCATTTCAAAAGGAATAGTTCTTTCATACATATTTTTTTGGTATCTTGAACCGTTTTCGCAGCGCACGCAACGGAAGCCCTCAAAAATGAATAATTTTACCCGTTTTTTCCACATTTTCCATTATTTCTTCGCTCCTATTAGTCGCAGCGTGATGTTATGTAGCCTAAAGCCTTCCTCGATAAATGATCTAATCAATAAAAAAATAATTTTTCAATTCGAACTAGGAGATCCTGAGATTAGCGCGTTCAAACAAACAAATAAACAAACTCTTCAGCTTTATATATACGTCTACTCAATTGTACTATATCAAAAAAAGTGTTGCGTTAAAAAAAAACACTAATATACCAAAAGTATTAAAATATAAAATGGCCACCTTTGATTCTAAGCTACTCATATAATATATAACATTATAACATATGTATATACTTTAAATGACTCAGATTATTTTCTTTGCATGACAATAGGTAAATCCATTTATTTATTGCAATGAAATTTTTGTGTTGTTCAGTTTATTTCTGTGTTGTTTTGTTGTTATTATATATGTTTTTGTGTGTTGTATGTCTGACTACTCGACTGGGTTGTCGGAATAACTGTCAGCGTATTGTCGAACGGCCGTTTTCAATAACCTATCTAGGATCAAAGATAAATTGCTATCTCCGATTAGCAGTAAGCTGTTATCTATCTGTAGTCTGCGTTTCACAATCAAAGATACGAGCTATCTATCTTTGTCTAACTAAGGATAGCTTTATGCCCTCTCGTCTATCCAAGCCCTGTAGAACGTTTTGTTCGTTGCCAACCATAAAGCTTTAGTACGTTTAAAACATATGTACAATTTATTGGTGTATTTTATATTTAAATATTATGTTGTAAAAAGTGCATACAATGATACTATAATTGAAAAAAAAAATCTTAGATCGTCATTTTCACTTTATTTGCTGGTGTTCTTTATAAAAATCATAGAACGAAACGTTTATAAATGACAAGTGATGTCATTCGAACATTACTGACAGATAATTTGTTGCCGCCAATTTGTGTGTATTACATGTTTTTGATATAAAATATAAGCAAAAGTGGAAAAAATGAGTTCTGTAAGTATCTGGATTTACGATACTTTTGTAATTTAAGTTATAATGTTATTATAGTTAATTTTTTCGAAGCCTATCTGTGTTTTAATCCACCGATATTGACAGATAGCCAAATGTCGTCACTAGAGATAGCTCCGCCTATCGGAGAGTAAGTTGAAACTTTTTTGAAATGCAGTTTCGTCAGATTTGTATGAGCGTCCCTATCTCTAGTAAGCTATCCGTCCTCCCGACGATGGATAGGTAACTTCGGTAGGCGACGCTATCCATCAGTAGGTTATTGAAACGCAAGTTAGGGCATAAGGATAGATTTTATTATCTTTAGTAGCAAAAACAAAGGATAGATAGGTTATTGAAAACGGCCGTAAAAGGAACTAAGAAAATTTAAGATCCAGTTTTGCAAATTGGATCGGGATCCCCTAGGGGTTGTTTTCGGGTATAGTCTCGAAGCTTTAGTAAAAAGAAGTAGAAGTCACGGGCACTCATGACCTGACCTTTTACCTATTTAGTCCAAGTATGTTCGTCTAGGTTCCCAAACTTTTTGGTGTCGTAGACCCTTTTCCATGTTTTTCGGTTTTGGGTAGATCCCCTACTTACCTGATATTACATACAACAATTTATAAACATATATATATATAATATATATATATATATACTAGCTTTTGCCCGCGACTTCGTCCGCGTGGAATAGTGACTTCCGGCAGATTTTTGGTTAACCAACAACATATTTATATTTATATTTGAATAAAGATTAATATTATTATGTTGATACAACTTAAACAAATTATTTCGACCAAATTTGGTACCATAAAAACGGTCATTGTGACTAAACCTTAAAAGATAGACATATGCCGTCGCGGACTTTTTTTTAGATCATGTATAGAGGAATAATTCTTTCATACATATTTTTTGTGTATCTTGAACCGTTTTCGCAGCGCACGCAAAGAAAGCCTTCAAAAATGAATAATTTTCCCCGTTTTTTACACATTTACCGCTCTGTCTTTGCTCCTATTGGTCATAGCGTAATGTTATTTAGCCTATAGCCTTCCTCGATAAATGGACTATCCAACAAAAAAAGAATTATTCAAATCGCACCAGTAGTTTCGGAGATTAGCGCGTTCAAACAAACAAACAAACAAACAAACAAACTCTTCAGCTTTATATATTAGTATAGATGAAAACCGCATGAAAATCTGTGCAGTAGTTTTTGAGCGAAGCCTTTATTGAGCATCCCGTGGGATCTGTTCATTTTTCCGGGATAAAAAGTAGCCTATGTTACACGGGGATAATGTAGCTTTCCAAAGGTGAAAGAATTTTTGAAATCGGTCCAGTAGTTTTGGAGCCTATTCATTACAAACAAACAAACAAACAAATCTTTCCTCTTTATAATATTAGTATAGATTTATTAAATTAAAATTCATTGTTTTATACTTCCCTCTGGTCTCCAAATACTCCCATATAAAACAACATTTAAAGCCAGCTTCTTGTCGGAATTTACCGGGGGAAAAGTATTATTTCTCCATCTATACCAACTTTAATAAAAATCGGTTCAATAGTTTTGGAGTCTATTCAAAACAAACAAACAGTCAAATCTTTTCTCCTTATACTGTTAGTATGGATAACTGAAGCTTCGAGATCCTCTTCCCCGCAACACATCCAATTTGGTAATAGGGGTCATCCATAAATACGTCACACGAATTTCGTGTTTTTTACCCCTCCCCCCCCTCCTTGTCACAGCTAGTCACATTTGAGACCCCCCCCCCCCTAGTGCGACGTCACATATTTTCAAAAGTGGTTTTCGGGACCCAGGTCTAAATTTTGGGTTCTCCTGGTCGAGCTGAGCAAAAAATGTAATGGTCGCAAAAAAGTAAACGACTCATTTTCCCGCTTGGGAGTACCTTTCGGGAGTACCCCTATTGATAGATAGAAGAAGACCCTATTCATTTATTTATTTATGAAAATATGATATATCAGACTTTCCAATAAAAATAATATTTACAGCTTGTGTTTTAACACTTAGCTTATAATAGATTTTGAAATGTGACGTCACGAAATTTAAGACCCCTTCCACCCCCTTGTCACACAATGTCACACTTCGTCAACCCCCTCCCTCCCCCTTCCCGTGTGACGTAATTTATGGATGGCCCCTGGATAGATGATAGTTTCATAAATCAAAAGTACGAAAAATTCATAAAATCATAAAATATTCACAGATCTGGAGACTGGACTGGAGATTTAGAATCATTAGACGTGAATTTGGAATTCGAATACGAATACAAATCGTGCGCGAAATTATTTTCTACTGCTTACAATTACAAGGACGTAATCTCTGCCTACCCCCGTGGGAAAAAGGCGTGAGTGTATGTATGTATGCTTACAATTTTTTAGATTTTTGAATCACTCAAATTCAGTGTTGTCATTAAAAACAATTTCTTAATTAGATTCCGTTTCACGCAGAAAAATTAAAAATCACAACATCAAAAACAAAAATCCGGTGATGACCCACACGTGAAACGGATCGCTGTCAAGGTCACGTCAGCGTTGGATATTCTACTAGTAGAAATCAAAAACGAGTGGGTTGAACCACTCGTTGCACAACGCACGAAATGAAAGTTCAAAAATAGTGAATTCGGTAATTCGTATACGAATCTCACGATTTCGAATGCCAATTGGTTTTCTATTGTTTCGAAA
This sequence comes from Scirpophaga incertulas, assembly GCA_036419045.1. Lineage (NCBI taxonomy): Eukaryota > Metazoa > Arthropoda > Insecta > Lepidoptera > Crambidae > Scirpophaga > Scirpophaga incertulas. The sequence goes on along the minus strand of CM071647.1, from coordinate 2,839,650 downwards.
ATTCGTCTCCAGAACTGTTCCCTAATAATGTCACTATTGCTATCAAATTTGATTGAAAATGATCGATTGCTACTTTATTTCTGACATTTACTTTTTGACTTTGACATTTACTGTATATAAAATTTTAAATATAATTCAAATATTATATACTCGCGACCCGCCCCGGCTTCGCACGGGTGCAATGAAAGAAATGGTTATGGTGGGTTATCCCTAAGAGATAGACATATACCATCGCGGACTATTTTGTTGAACTTTTTAAGGTGGACAATACTGTAGTACATTATTTTGGTCTATCTCGTAGGGTTCAGCCAGCGTTTTTGCAATATAAGCGCAAAATCCAGTACTAAATATAGCCTATGTTACTCAATAATAATGTAGCTTTCTAATGAAAAAAGAATGATTAAAATCGGTCCAGTACTTTTGAGTTTATTCGTTACATAAACAAAAATACAAATCTTTCCTCTTAATATAATATTATTAGTGTAGATAAAGCTTCTCTCGCAGGTTTGCTGGAAGAAATTTCAGTTGTGAAATAAGCAGTACCTTTTTACACTTTACATGTGCAAAAAATTATTTACTGATTTTGAAATTATTTAAAAGCGCGTTTTTTTAGTTTTATGAACTACTAGCTTTCTGCCCGCGGCTTCGCCTGCGTGGATTTCGGGATTGGGTCTATAGAGGGTTAAGGGTCATAGCTTTTGCCCACGGCTACATATGCGCGGAAGTTGGTTTATGGCGCGAAGGTTTTATCGCGCTTCCCGTGGGTCTATCCGTTTTTCCGAGATAAAAAATACCGCAATACCTTGCTCACGAATCACTTTATCTATTGATGAAAACCACATGAAAATCTGTGCAGTAGTTTTTGAGCGAAGCCTTTATTGAGCATCCCGTGGGATCTGTTCATTTTTCCGGGATAAAAAGTAGCCTATGTTACACGGGGATAATGTAGCTTTCCAAAGGTGAAAGAATTTTTGAAATCGGTCTAGTAGTTTTGGAGCCTATTCATTACAAACAAACAAACAAACAAATCTTTCCTCTTTATAATATTAGTATAGATAATTTATTATACTGTACAAAGTTTACAGTTTTTCTGCCGGGGCGGGTCGCTAGTTTATTTATATGTGAAGACTCATAATATTTTTATAATTTTATTCAGCAAGTATTTTGACATTATTTGACATCAATTTCGTTATTGACATTTTAAATGTCAGTTGGAATGCAATTGAAAAAAGCAGTATTGTCAGTGTGAATCAGCTTTGATAGTAGCATAGTTATATAATCAACCAACAAATCCCAACGTTCATATCATCTATGTGTGTATGTCTCTTTCTATGTGCGCTGGTTACCATGGCAACAGAGCAAGGTCACAAACAGGAGCAGCCGGGATCACCGCCCGTAGGTGAAAAGATCTTCGGAGACGACGAATTGACAAAGCTAATAGATCCAATACTAAGTATGGACGATCATAACCAAGACGGGTATATAGACTACCCAGAGTTTGTGAGAGCTCAACAAAAAAGTCAGCAGAAACAGGGTTAGGAAAGAAGCGGTTGAAAGAAGCCGGGAGATTTGGTATTGAGTTGTAAATGGAGTGATCAATTGTATTAGAAGTACTTTATTTGACAATTCGTGATTGTAATGACATTATGTTCAAAGCTTATAACCAACAACCAAAAAGAACGTGTATTTTTTTTACATATTTTTCGTCACATAATTAATTAGTCGAAAATGAAACTTATTTGTCTTACTATTAAGATTGATTATTCTTTTTGTAACTCGGTATGTTTGTCGTTATAAGTATCCATTCCACAGGGCACAGATTAAAATGTTAGTTCCGTTAAAACTTGTAATTTTTTAATGTAAGAGATAAAGTTTAAAAAATCCAATGGCCGCGGTCTACATTTTACCATAGAGCTCAATAATTTTAGACAGTCCTATATTCTGTAGTCTGTGTTAATCGATTTTGTGTACAAACATTATTTCCTTGCATTGTGAGCATTAAATGTTTGTCTCAAAGTTTAATTTAAAATATATTACTTTACATAAATCGCAAATAATTTGATGAATACGGACTTTATAAGTTGAATGGAAATGTGATCTGGTCGCTATTATTGTTTGACTGTCATTCCTGTATTGTATTTATTAATTAACTTTCGACTTTATTGCTTCTTATTTTTAAGTGACAGTATAAGATGACAGCATAAAATTTCTGCTCTATCACACAAATAATTTCTATATTTTTTTTAAGTTTATTTATTGGTGCTTATTTCTGTGCTTCCACATATAAGCTTCTTTGTGCTGTCTGAAAGATATCTCTAAATGTTTGGTGATTCAAAGTTATTTTATGTAAGGCAACTTTAATATTATCTGTACTTCAAATGTCAAGTTGTTGTTACAAACAACAATATGGAATCTTTGTAAAGTATTTTGACGATCTCCGTAATCGAGCGGTTAGTACTGGTTTCAAGGTGTACCTTAGTCATGCTTAATATATATTTCTATCAAATATATTTATATATGTGTAATATATGTATGTCTATCCGTTACCCTAGATCCGATAACGCAAGCCTTACAGTGCTTACTTTTGGGCTAGGCTAATTTGTATAAGTGTAAGTGATATTTATTTATTAATTTTTAACATTTAAGTTCCTAAAAGGTAAAAATATATATGTATTAATTTATGATATAAAACATATATAAAATACAATTTATATCTTTAATTTTTTTTGGGAATGATAAATTAATTTATAACGAATGCCAGCTCTTTGTATATTTTGGTCTATGGCATAGAGAAATTTATAATGAACCTAACCCATTCTTGATTCGTTGCATAGACTTATCAAGTATGTATAAGAAAATAATGTAAGATGATCAAGTCTGTATAAAAAACGTTGCCAATAGTATTTTGTAAGATTATTATCGTGTCTATTTAAACAGATATATTTTTATATGCTAGTAAATAACGTCAATTAATTGTAACCTTTTTTAAATGAACCTGTGTGTAAATAAAGTTGTGTTTTCTTAAAATCACGTTCCATTCTCGAGATATCGTCTAGTATGTAACAGTTGGCGAGAAGTTACCGCGACTCAATGGCCTAGTTTTTCACGAATATCTCGCTTTATTGTTATAAAAATATAGTGGTGTTATTTATTTCTAGAAACTAGATTAAAGGACATCATTCAGGCTTCATACAAATTTGGGCTATTTTTTTTTAGCCGGCCAACAAAAAATAACTAAATTTTATCATAGGCATAATTATAATAAACATTTTGTATTATGACAGTAAAGCTCGAAACCTATTGGTTGAGATGATAATCAGCCTCAAAGTATTTATTTTATTACCTACGGCTTGCACCCGGCTTGCGGGTTGAGCTCGTGATTTCCAGGTAAACATTATTGTTAATGGTGTTAGTGTTCCAGGTAAATACTTACAACTCTCCTGGCCTTACAATAATATCTTCTAAATCTTTGGCAGCAATGTGTATCGGCTCGTGCCTGGCAAACCCCATGTACCACACAATGCACACGACGTGTGAGCAGCAGCCAATGGTTCTTCGGCTAATGTTACATGTACAGTAATAGTGTTTTATAGCCTGTCGCCCTTCGAGAGCCCTATTTTGCTCACACTTGCAACTCGGCAGGTAAATGTACTTGTAACGATTTCTCGCTCGCGTACCTTTTATGTCTCTTGCTCATACATGCAACTCGGCAGGTAAATGTATGTACTTGTAACGTCTTCTCGCTTCGCACACCATTAACAATAACTGTTTAATATTTGTTTTACCTGGAAATCACGAGCTTGTTTTACCTGGAAATCACGAGCTCACCACGCAAGACGGGTGCAAGCCGTAGGTAATAAAATAAATACTTTGAGACTGATTATCATCTTAACCAATAGGTTTCGAGCTTTACTGTCATAGTACAAAATGTTTATTATAATTATGCCTATGATAAATTTTAGTTATTTTTTGTTGGCCGGCTAAAAAAAAATTAGCCCAAAATGGGTGATGTCCTTTCCTATCTAATTATGTAACTTTTAATATATATATATAAACCTTTTAAGAGCACATTTTCATGTGAAAAATTAAACAAAATTATAAAAACGTGTATATTTATATTTATTGTTTATAAACTGCTGATTCTAAATAATAAGACTTAATAGAAAATATTCACTTATGATAAAGGGCAGACAATTTTATTTATGGCTCAAAATATTGATGGTGTTGGATTTTATGAAATGAAATAGAAAATTAGGATATTGCTAGCTGGAACATTATACACAGAGTATTGTAGTCTTCACAATCTGTGTAGTTCTATTTGACAGATGTCATCTATATAGGTTATCTGTCATAATGACAGTTTTCACAGATAAACTATGACAGCTGTCAAAACGAACTTCACAGATAGTGAAGACTAAAACAAACGGAACAGTAAATTATAATATTGCATACTGGAACATTGTAAAATAGAACATAGTGAAACGGAATGTAGTGCATTGAGACATTACATAATGGAACGTTAAAAGTAGAGTATTGTAAAATGTACTAAAAAAATAAGACATGAATACTATAAAATAGGACACTTCAAAACGCTTTTATATTTGGATCTGTCTGTGTTGTCTTTATTGTTGGTTGTGTAATTGTAACTTTACAAAGTGCGAGTGGATTTGTTGTCAGAATGTGAATAAATTTTTATGGATAAAAAAATGTTTTTTTTTATTGCAATGGTTTTGTGTTGTTATTGTGAAGTTTGTATGTGTTTATTCCAGGTATGGGTAAGTTTTGTGTGCTTTTTTTACTTATGGCAACATTATATATTTCTTGGTGTTATTTATATGCAGATTTATAATTATGGATCATATTTTTAACATGAGTACTATTTTTAAATAGGTCATCTGTTTATTTTTTTTTTTAAGATTGGAGATTATCTATTAAATTGGATTAAAATAAATGTTGATCTTGAGACAGCTCTTATGTCGCGTGTAATAGCGGCGGTTTTCATACAGCAAATGTATTGCTTGTGTTAAGTACAACGCGTCATACTGTACATTTTGACCTTGAGATAGCTCTTATGGCGCTTGTAATAGCGGCGGTTTTCACGTTTACTGTTTCTCATGTATATATTGTACACACACACACCATATGGATCGAAAGAAGTTTCACACTCGGTTTTTTCTTCATTTAGATAAACCTAATCTAGGGTACTTCCCTCTATATTAGAAAAGATCTAAAAGCATATAACTATGATAGATTATGCATTAAATAGTCGGAACCATCATGTTTAAGTACATAAAATTACAAAATAATATAGAAATTAGTTTCAAATTATTCACTTTTTTAATCTATACGTAAAACAAGAGCGAAACATAGGCCGCCATGTCGTGACGTCATAAGGCACTGTAAACTTTTGCGTGTCAATGTCATTATGAATCATACGTATAAAGCCGCAAAACAAAAAAAGAGTTTGTAGGTTGCTTTTTTAATGTAAGAGAACCTTATAAATACGTAAGGTAAATTGAAATCGCACGTGAATCACACTATGGAAAGCAGTTTTGTAAAAGGAGATAATACGAATTTACCAAAAATAAATGCATTAATAATAGGAAAATTCTTTGCTGCAAATCCCGACTTTTTTCTGCCGAGTTACGGAGTATTAAAACATCGATGTCAGTATTACTCTTTTCTCATTGTTCCTTTAGTAGTTGTTTAGATATAAAAGATAATAACTTATTTTTAAATAATACATAGCATCAAACAGAGAGCTTTGTTTATTATTTACATGCCGTATTGACGTCATCGCTACAGAGTAACAGCTCGTGCGGCGCCTTCGTCTAATTACGCGCGAAATTTGAAAATATTAAATCTTAATGCAATTTTATAGTACTTAACGAGTGTATAAATTTTTTATACTTTTAGTATATGGTTTACTGACACGCAAGGATCAAATTAAGATTCTTTTCAAAAAAGAGATTAATTCCCTATTGTGAAACTCGGGGGTTGCTCTTTTCGTAAAGTTACAAAAGTATCAATGACTAGCTGACCCGTGCCCACTTCGTTGGGCATAATATTAATAATCCCCGAAGCGCGAGCACGAACGCGAACCGAATTAAACCCGAAGCCATCGCGCGCCGTCCGCTGCTTTTTACTTGTTTTCATAGATTCATAATTTTTCGTAATATATGACTAATAAATATGACCTAATGATTTGAATTATTTTATAAATATAAAAAATTAAATTGTCTATGCTAATGTTAAAAAATATACTTTTGTAATTTAAATATAAAAGTTAGACATATGCTGTCGTTGACTTTTTTGTAGGCATTTTCAAGCTCCACATTTTTTCTCTAGAACTCAAAAATATATCTTTCATAGTTAAGGCAGCGTTCGCAAGAAACGCTTTCATTCGACCGGTTTTTCTCCGATTCACTTTGCAAAACGGGCTACCACATAAAAGCCTTTTTATTTTACGGTATGTAACCTATGACACTCGGCAATAATGTGGCTTTCTATTGGTGAAAGAATTTTTAAAATCGGTTCAGTAGATCTCGAGATTACCCTTTACAATTTAACAAATATACAAACACACAAACTTTACTTCTTTATAATATTAGTATAGATATAAATTAATTATATAAAGAAATACAAAACAATGTGTTATAATATGGCAGTTTGATAATTAGGTACTAAGAACAAAAATTACTTAACTTTCAGTGTAGTGTCTCACTGGGTCTCACCAATAGCAGCACGGCCAACTTGTTTTAAGGTCTTCAAAGACGTAATACGTATATTACTCGTACCGAGAGTTGATAACGAAAGAATCCTGATGCTGTTTATTTTCTCAGGAGAGGAAGGCTGAGAATCCTCGCAAGGAGAGGAGACGAGACGTGCCCAGGATACCCCCGCAACGGCAATTGGCACGGAAGTTATTCGGACTGCACGCGACCGGAGCGGTCCGGTCACGTGACCTTTTTTTTTTTTTTTTTGTTTCCCTGAGGAAAATGCATTAAATTGCATACCCCGGCTGTGGCGAGCCGGCGGTTATGTGGGGCTCTCCTCCCCAGAAGGGGGAGGCCTACCCACTAAAAACCTCAGGGATGGCCTTCCTCAGGTATGAAGGGAGCCCCGGGAACTTACCAAGCTACTTCCGGGAACCCCCAGCCTTCGCTCCCCCGTCGATACAGGGGAGCCCTCCTCGGGGGTGGCTACACTACCTCCCCCGGTCTCCTCCACCGACCCCCGGCCACGGAAGGGGCGTGGTCCATCCCGGGTCGACCGGTCACGTGGCCTGCCGACTAAACTCAGCCTGGCCTCGGTTCTAATAACCATATAGGCAAATCCTGATGGTGTTAAATCGTGGCCTTTTATAGCAAACCAAAATGGCGGCAACAAATTTGTGTTATTGAGGGCTTATATCTTTACAATGAATAAGTAAAATCATAAATTTCCTGTTGTAAACCTTTTAAAAATGTCCCAACTTTACTTAGAAAATACAACCCTTATTTTAAATTGTAAATATTATAATATGAAAATGCAACCACGTGCTTCCATGCGGCGGCTGACTGGCGTCTACACGAAAGCACATGTTTAAACGATCAACCTAAATTATTATTAAATTAATTTTATGGATTCTACAATTCCATGTTTTGGGTATTAATCTAATACATAATATTAGAAATAATTAATCGATTAAGATTATTAATTAATTTATGCAAATGAAAAAATAAACAAAGAAAACATTGGATTCATAGATAAATAATGCATTTTTCGCTACATTTCAATAAATTGAATATCCCATAAATTTTTAAAATAACTCGAATCTATCACGTGCGATAAAGCCATGTTTGTCATTGACGCTTTCATTTTTAAGGCTTTGTCTAATAAATTGTTTAAACATGTATATTTAGATACCCATTCATTTCCACATATATTTTGTATCTATTTATACAGCACAATATTTATTTGTGAAACAAATATTATTCTAGTGATATGTTCCAGGGTGAAAAGTTCTAGTTGTATAGAAAAATTAAGAAGTGATCTTATACTTTGCTTTTAACGTGTGTGCTGTTCAGTGAATGTCAAGTACGAGCACCCTATTACGGCGGGGTAAGTACTATTTTATTGTTAATACGCGCATCACGTGGTGATTTGTAAGCCAAAATGTATCTTGTAAATGTTTATTCTATTCTATATCCCTGTGTTTGTATTTAATCTATATCGCGCTTGAGCGTATACCCGAAACGCAAAAATATTTACAGTCTTGATTCGTTTTGACAGATGTCATTCGCATAACTTATCTGTCAAAAGAACTAAATAAGAGCGCCACTTTTGTTTAATGTAAACATATATGTTAGAACGCTGTTCAACATTTCAACATTATTATTTTGGCTTAATTGCAATCAAGCGGAAACAACACCGTCAGCATCAGCATCATCGTGATCCGAGGCACAACGTGACCATCACATCTAACATCACAGTTCAACCAGCAGTCGAGTACTACATTTCTCCTGCACTCCTCCCTGCGGCCAAGACACCTTTAGCCGTCAGTCGATCGGTCTTGTGAGTCTGCTTGACCGGCAGTGGAAAACCATCTCCTGGGCACATTGCACGACGTGTTCAACCCTTTTACCTTCCCCCTTCCGACCATTGCCTTAGGTCTCCTGGCAATGGTTATCCTAACATATATATATTAATATCACAACATTATATATTTTTATGGTTAGGTTAGGGCTGTAGGGAACACGTAGGGATATTAGGAACACAGTACCTACAGACCATCTTTCCATAGTTCATGTACAGTTAGCGACAAGTTAGTGCTATATACAGTTTCACTACACTACACACGCACGCATATTAAATACTTCACAGCGACACTAATTTGACTTGCCGTGTACACTGTACAATGTATGTAACCCTAAAAGTAGTAGACATCGCTTATAAACATGAAAGATCACCTCTCTGGTGGAGCTTCCGATTGTTTTATTCATATTTAATATATTCTGTCGTATTTTAAACAAATATATCGTTGTAGTCAATAATTACGAATAACAAAGTAAAATTCTCTCTTCTTCTTTTGGGTTTGATGGCGGTGAAAGTAAAATTTCATTACTTTGTTTACATAAATTACAGATTAGTAATACAGTTTTAGGAATGTTGCCATCATACAAAAAAGTTAGTTCCGTTTCTACACTCTTTTGACAAGCTGTAACATGTTTCAGAGCAATGTTGACGATTAGCACTTCACACAGTAATAAGATAACAACAATTGACAGTAATGAGTGTTATCTTTCAGCGATAACAATGTAAATTAAAGAAAGAAAAGAAACTATGAAATTTAATTTCTTTGCACTTGGAATTAATACGATAAATGCGTTTCGGTAACAAGTGTTGGCGATTTTAGCATTGTCAAAACTTAAGTTGATTCATTTCATTCTTTGAAGAATTTTAGTTTAGTTTGTATATATATATATATATATTATATATATATATATATATATATATATATATATATATATATATATATACTATATATATATATATATATATATATATATATATATATATATGTTTGTCTTGTTTCATTCTTAAATAATTAGCATAGATTAGCGAGAGAAAATAAAACATAGATTAACAAAGCCAGGCTGAAAAAATTCAAAGTTTATTTGCTGTAAATAGGGTTACATGCCAAAAATTTGTGTGTGTGTTATTAAAAGTCTTTCTACCTATTTAGCTAATTTGTAGCATGCAACTGCTTGATATAATTAAATACATTGTTTTATGAATTTTCGTTAATTAACTTTACACTTGTCAACGATATATTGGGATTATGTCAAGTGTTTCAAAATTATTATATAATAATACTAAAAGGAAACATGTTAGTAGAATATGTATAATGTCAGGACTTATATTTAAAACAATCATCGATCGATTAAAAACTATTTTGAATTAGCCAGTTTCTCAAACCAGCTCAATCGTAGGTGGTCCAGCTCTGGGAGACAGGGTTTTTAGGAAGGGGAAACATGTATGGTAATGAGTGCCATTTATGAGTTCATCTCTTTACGTGGGTACACTAATAAACTGACTATTAACTTTCCATCAAATTTTTATACGTGCTATAATTTGTCTAAAAGCATTCATTTTTGTTGACATTACGAGGCGTGTTTATTAAGTAAGTACCGTTTTGAAATTAAAAATAGTCGTGCAAGGTTTTTTTTTGCTTACATAAAGCTGGTATTTTCCTTCAATATTGAGGCACTTGTCATAACGTTGTACCAGTTTTTAAATATCTTCCTCGTAGAAGTCTGCCGCTTGACTTCTTAACCACTGCCTCATAACAGGCGTTTCTTCAAGTGCAGAAAGAAAGGAAAAGTGCCTTCATGTAGAAATAATAAATAAATTATTGAGATATCTTTGCACGGCTTTTTTAATTTCAAAACGGTAGTTACTTAAAAAAACTTGCCTCGTATTATTACGAGTTTATAGATAAAAATATATTTTGCAGGTGAAGTGGATAAAAGTTTCAAGGTATACACTGACACACAGATCGAAGAAGTGCTGGATATTGCTCTTAAGCACGCGGATTTGAATCGGTATGTCACCATATAATGTTTTTTTTTTCTCTCGAAAGGAGGGCCACGGTGGTTATGTCGGACTTCTTACGAATCGAGGCAGCTCGACCTGAAAGAACTACCGACTAAGCTCAGCCTGAGCCGTTGGTCTTAATAACTCTTTTGTTCCGCTGAGGAAAATGCATTGAATTGCATACCCCGAGAATCGGTGGTTAAGTGGGACTCTCCTCCTCAAAAGGGGAAGGTCTACCCACTAAAAACCTCAGCGATTTCCCTCACCACGCTTGAGCGCGAGCGCTCGATCCCGGAGAGCTGCATCGCGCCCTGACGAGGCCTTGGGAACCCTTGCGGACACTACCATGACCCCGTAGGCGTATGGCGACAAGCGCGACACGAGGGTGGCCGCTGGATACCTCCGGCCATCCACCGACCTTCCGTTAGACCTTCTGTTAGACTATTACTGTCAAAAAGCGTTGCCCAGGATGCGCCACGAGGAGGTTATCTGACATCGCACGTCCTAATGACCCTATGAGTTGTCGTGATAAGATTAAATTATGACAGCTTAACATATATTATAAAATAAAATAAGTTATGTAGCTCAGTAAGACTAAAACAAATTTAGTTCCGTGAAACTATTATTAGTTTAGTTCTATGTGTCCTTTATTGGAATTTGTTGTTTGATATCATCAAACTAAAATTTAGTTTAATTTACATGATTATATTTTCATGTTTATTTTCTTCTCTTACAGTGATGGATACGTTGACTATTTGGAGTATAGATTGAACGAATTGAAGGCCAAAACACCATTAGCCAGGGCTGAAGGAAAACAATAGAAAGAAAACACAATTTACGTATAAATTACCTATCGATAATAGCCTACACCTGTCTTAAATGTTCAAAAATTGTAGAAGTAGAATTTAATATTTTTAGTGAGCTTTTGTATTTTGAATATTTCATATGTATAATTTTATAATAAAACTAAATGTTATATGATTATATTTGTATGGAATTTATAAAATCACAATGATTTGGAGTTTATTTCTATTTTTCAGATTTAATATATTCGGTAAGAAAATTTGCTATTCTATTTATTTAGTTTTGTTCAAACACACCCCGACCTCGAAATAGCTTTCACACTGTGAACTCGATAAATGTTTTATTTTTGTACTACCCTTCGTTATATATAATTGCCTTTAAACGAATGACACACACAATAGTATGTTTCCTCCTTTATAATGGTATATAAGCAGTTTCGACTATCATTATTAAAAATATGCTCTAATATTAACTATGCCTTGTAATAAATATGAATCTTTTTTATTTTTATTACCTACACTTAAGCAAAGATTTTATTAAAACCTGATTTTGCTACGGAATATAACGTAATATTTGTTATATTTCGAAATATTATATCGCTTACAATACATTTTCTATGAGTTTATTGTTTGTTTTATCTGTATATATCATCATCTTAAATTTTTCATATTATTTTTATAGCCAATCGATACAAGTAATATATCAGATCAAAAATAGTATTTACTTCTTGTTCTGCGCTTCACTCTGTAACTACTATCTGTCAGTGCCAACCACAGACTAGTAAGTAAGTGCCAACTAAAACATGGTGGCAATAGATTAACAGAATTATTCTCGAATCGTTAAACACAAAGGGAAAAATCCATACAGCCAAATCTCACAAATTACTTTTAGTCCATTGTTTGATGTCCTTAAACGACTTATCCACAGATGCCGAAGAAAAGAAAGCTGAAACCAACTATATATATGAAGATAAAGACTTGGCACATATAGCCGAAGCTGTTTTGCTCCGAGCAGACAAGAACAAAGATGGTTTCATAGATTACGCAGAGTATAAAGCGAAATTAACGTAAACATTAAATATTTTTTGAGAACTATTTGGTTGTTTTTATTGGAGTCGCAGTTTTCCGTCAGCTTAAGCTAGTTCGGTTTTCAGCTCCGCTAAGCGGTACGCGTTACGTGTACGGTTAAAATGAATGCAATATTCATTATATCCCACAGTGATATTCTGTTCCTTTTCTTCTTAGATAGATGTCTAAGTCTAAAGACTTACCACCTTAACGTAAACGTTAAGGTGGTAAGTGTGGTGCCGAGGTCAAGTCTAGCACTATTTTTGATTTTTTTAAATCTATGGATAAAGTTGTGGTTGCAGAATTGGTATGCATAGATATAGTAAACTAAATTATACTTTGTATATTGTAGAAGATATGAAAAAAATGTCTACAGGGTAGTCTAGGAGGGTATAAGAGCGAGTGCAAACTATTGACCCGGGCATGTCCGTCATTTTTGCGTGTTGTCGCTAACGAAAAACAGATGGCGCTACGTGTGCTATGTAGCGTTCGAGCGTTCGACAGCAGCCGAATTTATCCGAGCGCTCTCGAGCTCAAAGGCTTTGTGGCGACTTCACTTCTCATTTACTTAGTCGACGAGTGAACACATGTTTTTCAAATTACCCTCTATAGTTTTCTATTAAATATTACTTTTGTAAAAAGTTACGTCATTTTCTTAATAATATCGTGGATCTTCTTATAATATTGTAACTGTTTGTTATCTCTTAATAAATAAATAAAATCGTCATAATTAATCTGTTAAAATTAATATTTGACAGATAAACTATGAAAGTGACACTTGTCAAAAGTTCTTACCTTGTGAAGAATACATCACGAATATTTCGATTCAATAATTGTCTACAACTGTATTCTAAACTGGTTGTCCTGCTGGTTCTGGTTCACATTTATTACTATTTTTCCCTCTGGAGAGGAGATGCTAAAATCCTTACAAAGAGCATAAAACGTACCCAGGATACCACCGCAGCGGCAAGTGCTTTGATGATTATATCCGACCGCGTCCGAGCGGTATGACCTACCGACTAAACTCAGCTTAAACCGTTGGTCCTAATGACCCTATGGCTCGACGTGACAAAGCAGACCACACCTCAGGAGAGCCGAAGTCAGCGCTGCCTTATAAAAGAGAACATAAGCGCTAGAAGAGGCACGTTACACACAAACGGCACCGGCCTATGTTGATAGGAACTTATTGGTGGCTAAGTAGAAATCTGCCGAGAAGAGGCTAGCAAGTTATGCAAGTAGTAATATAGTTATGATATATATCAGGCACATGTAGGACATGACTGGTTAAACGCAAACCTTATATAGGGTATGCCTGTTCTTGAGGGGCATGGTGCTAAACCTACCCAACATAGTGTTAAGTTGGGCTATATAGAACTTGGTATTTTGCGTCACCCTAGAGCAGAGGTTCCCAAACTTTTTCTATAAGATCCTTTTGTATAAGTATTTCAATCTCTTCCAGAAACCGGAGCGCAGGACGTTGGAGCATCGGAGAAGACATACACTGACGATATCCTCACTACTGTAGTGGAGTCAACTCTGGCTCAAGCGGATTTAAACAAAGACGGCTATATCGAATACACAGAGTATAAAGCTGCTCATCTTCATACATAAAACTCCATGGAGGTTACTTAGTACGAACTAGAAAATTACGGTTGAAAATATTGACATAACTTTATGGCTAATCTCTGCCTCTGATAATGATTTCTTCTCACAATAGGTACTTAATGTTCTGTTGTAAATAATAAAGTAAGTTTTTAGAAAACAATAAATACAGCTAGTAAAATTGATATATTTTTATCTTTAATGATTACGTAGTACTTTATCATCATCATCATCATTACATCATTTTTCATCACAGATTTTAATAGGTCAGGGTTTAGAAAAACTAAAAAGTTATAAGTAGATACTTTATCAACACAAGATAGGTGTATGGATTGTGAATAAAAATACACAAGCTCAAAGGTAAAAACTAGATCTATAGTAATTAAGTAACGTCAGTCAATGTCAGACAAACGTCAATCAGATAAACGTCAAAAATGTGTGAGGCACAAAGTTGCGAGGCGAATAGGATCACTATCTATAAGTATTGTTACGCCGGTGGCTTAGTACAACTTCAAAAGTGATTTTTTGTGACTTAGAAACGTTTTCAGCAGGCTGAAACGTCGTTTCAGGCCGTTTCAGAAGTAGCTCTTTCACATACTAAAAAATCTAAATTACACCCAAGTTACAGTAGTTTTCAGGCGCCTGAAACATGTTTTCAGTACGTTTCAGGCTACCCTCTATCCAATGCCGCAATAACCTGAAAACCCGTTTTCAGGCGTTTTCAGGACCCCTTATGAGCCATTAAGCCTACTTCAGTAAAAGGACATAAATTTCAATAGGAGTGAAAGAGATAGCAATAGTAGAAAGAGACAGAGATAGTTAGAACATTCGAGAAGTATTAGAATGAGAAAACATCATTAGAAAGAGATAGACAAACACAGAATATTCGAGAAAGATAGTACGGGAATATTCGAGTATTGTGTATCGAGAATATTCGAGTATCGAGACAGTTATAATCGAAACGTCTCGAACGCGCGACGTATTGGACTACACATTCGAGTGTGTCCGCGAATGTTCTGGCAAGAGTGGCAAGTATCTTAGGGGACTATATAAGGCTGTGTCCGCCGCCGGGAAGATTATTGTTTTGCGATACAGTGCGAAAACACCTAAGTGATATTGAAGCGACTTTCAGTGCTTTCAGTAAAGTGATTAGTGACTGTTAGTTTACTAATTAATAAAAGTTCAGTGTTTTGTAGACCGCAGTTGATTTACTGACCCCAGCTCGTAACATTTGGTGTCAGAAGTGGGATCAGTATGCCGGTTCTACCAAAGGAAGACACGGAAGGAAGAATCTGGACAAGAAGCCAGCGACAACAGGAAGCCGACCAGAGACGCTTCGGAGCTACTCAGCCGCCAACTGACGAGGACCAGCAGTCAGTTATGGAAGCCACTCCCTCAACGTCGGCTGCCGCACCAGATTGGGCGGCTTTCATGGCGATGATGCAGGAGCAGGCCCGCCGTCAGGAGGAGCAGGCGCGCCGTCAGGAGGAGCAGGCCCGCCGTCAGGAGGAGCAAGCACGCCGTCTGGAAGAGCAGTTGCAGCGTGATAAGGAGGAGCAGGCCCGCCGTCAGGAGGAGCAGGCACGCCGTCTGGAAGAGCAGTTGCAGCGCGATAAGGAGGAGCAGGCCCGCCGTCAAGAGGAGCAGACTCGCCTTTTGAGGGAACAACTGCAGCTCGGCCAAGATGAACAAATGGTCCTGATCAAAGATCTCCAAGCGACTTTCGGCAATAAGGTCAAAGTGATAGAAGATAAGGTTCTGCAACACGAGAACCGTCTCACCGAAGCTGAATCTGAGATTGCCGATGTCAAGAAGGCTTGGGTAATCTGAAGGTCGGAGATGGGACAGCCACTATCGTCAGTGCCGCTCCTTCGGTGCGAGGATTCAAAGTGCCACCTTTTGATGGGAGTTCCTCGTGGTCAGCCTATAAAATACAGTTTGAGGCTGTAATGGAGGCAAATGGGTGGACTAAAGCCCAGGCCATGACCGCACTCAAGCTAGGCCTCCGAGATCAAGCCTTGACAGTCCTCGAAGCTCTTGACAAGAAGGTGAGCTACGAGGAACTATTGGAAGCGCTTGAGGCAAGATACGGCGACGCACACCTTGAACATGTGTTTCGGGCCCAGCTAAAAGATCGGGTTCAGCGTGTTGGTGAAAACCTGCAACAATGGGCCCTAGAGGTAGAAAAACTGGTACGTAAAGCCTACCAGTCCGCACCGACGTTAATTGTGGGCAACCTTGTACAGGCTTTTGTCGACGGCATTCGGGACCTCGAAGTGAGAGCTGCTGTGAGACTCGGGCACCACGAAACCCTTAAAGACGCCCTGGCCCATGCTCTAGAAGTGGAAGCTGTGAGGCAAGACCATCGGTCTCACCGTGTCAGGGAGGTAGTTGCAACACCTGTGCGTGACCGCTTCAAGGGATACAGCCCTAGATGCTACACTTGTGGCGAAAAGGGACACCTCCGATCAAGTTGTCCTAAGCGTAGCTCAGGGATTGATGAAGATGGTCAGGAGAACAGGGCAGCTAATAGCGCTGTCCAACAACAGCAGGGAAACGAGTAAACGCCAGGACTGCGGGGCGAGTACTGGCTGGTGTTCGCAGAGCCCCAAAGATTTCGATCTCACAAGCCCACGATGGGAACAGCATGATCATCAATGGCGAGGTTAACGGAAGGCCATGTAAGCTGACAATCGACCGGAGCTTCTCGCACGGTTGTCAGTTCTCAACTTGCGAATCGGTTTCTGAGGGACTTCAGAAACAACAGCCTGGAGCGATAATAAATTTAAACCGCCACCGTCAGCACATAACCGTCCGAGGCGAACAGAAGGTGGAGTTGAAGTTGGGTAATCAAGTTTACCTGCACAACGTCATTGTGGCTGATATTGTCGATGACTGCATTCTCGGACTAGACTTTATGAGGAAGAATGGTTGTGAGATCGACGTCAAGCAAGGAATTATGAGTTGTGGACGAGAAGAATTGTTCATGGAAGGAGCCACACCGGGGAAAGTGTATAACTTAAAGAAAACCGCTCTACCCCCAAAATCAGAAACCATTGTGCCGGTTAGTCTCCCTTACAATTCTGGAAAGATACATCGATGTGTACTCATTGAAAGATTAGATCATGACCAGCCATGGAAGATGGCACGAACTCTGGTAAGAACCACTGGCTTTGCAGCAGTTCGTGTACTGAATCTTGACGATAAAGAACACGTGATCGAAAAGGGAATGTTACTTGGTACGAGTGAGGAGGTAGACTGGTTGCGTCGTTGTCAAGACACGATTCATACAAATGTCAACAAAAATGAAGGAATCAGCGTGTCAAAACTTTTGGAAGACTGTCGAGACGTTTTGTCTAAGGAACAGATAGACAAGGCTAAGAAGATGTTACTCAAGTACGCTGATGTTTTCTCTACTAACGACGAGGACATTGGGAAGACGAGTTTAGTTCAACACAGAATTAACACTGGGAACGAATTGCCTATCCGCCAGCGACCAAGAAGACTACCGATAGCACGGGAAAAGGAAGTGGAGACCATGATTGAAGGAATGGTGAAGGAAGGTGTTATAGAGCCTTCGTCCAGCCCATGGTCTTCACCCGTGGTGTTTGTAAGGAAAAAGGATGGCAGCATGCGTTTTTGTGTTGACTACCGCCGCCTGAACGACATCACAAAGAAGGACAGCTATCCATTACCCAGGATTGATGACACGCTGGATATGCTTACCGGAGTGAAGTGGTTCAGCACGTTAGATTTAAAAAGTGGCTACTGGCAAGTAGAAATTGACCCTAAGGACAAGGAGAAGACTGCATTTTCTACTGGAAAGGGACTATGGCAGTTCAAAGTGATGCCGTTCGGGCTGTGTAATGCACCGGCGACTTTCGAAAGGCTGATGGAGCTGGTACTCAGCGGATTGATTGGAGAAGCCTGTCTGGTCTATTTGGATGACATCATCATCGTGGGCCGTACGTTTGAAGAACACCTTCAGAATCTAGAACGGGTGCTATCAAAAATTCGAAGCGCCAACCTGAAGTTAAGCCCTAAAAAGTGTTCCTTCTTCAAACGACAAGTAAGCTTCCTAGGATACGTGGTTTCGGAAGCGGGTGTCCAGACAGATCCGCAGAAGATCATCGCCGTAAAGGATTGGCCAGTTCCGAGAGACAAGACACAAGTAAGAGCATTTTTGGGTTTGTGTTCCTACTACCGGCGATTTATGAAGAACTTTGCCGACATTGCCAAGCCTCTTCATAAACTCACAGAAGAAAAGAGAAGTTTTTGCTGGGATGAAAACTGTGACGTCGCATTTCAAGCACTGAAACGACATCTGTGTAACACACCTATTCTGGGTATATCTGATAATGAAAATGAATTCATAGTGGATACAGACGCAAGTGATACTGGGCTAGGTGGTGTATTGTCGCAACGGAAAGGAGATCGCGAAGTTGTTATAGCATACTTCAGCAAATCTTTGTCCAAACCTGAGAGAAATTACTGTGTCACGAGAAGAGAATTACTGGCAGTGGTGAAAACATTGCAGCATTTCAACAAATATTTGCTTGGTCGAAAATTCCATCTGCGTACTGACCATGCTGCATTGAAGTGGCTATTACAATTCAAGAATCCCGAAGGACAAGTTGCGAGATGGATCGAGTTACTTCAAGAATATGACTTCGTGATTGAACATCGCAGTGGAAGATCTCATGGTAATGCAGATGCTTTGTCAAGAAGACCTTGCTCTGAAGACTGCAAGCACTGCGTAAAACAAGAGGCAAAAGCAGACCTACCTGTGAGAATGCTAAACACGGATCTTAGCAATGAATGGAAAGAAACCTTTCAGCACGCTCAGCAGTATGATGTAGACATCAAACCGATTCTCGAATGGATCAAAGCCGGTACTCCTAAACCTGCCTGGAGTGATATTGCGTCGATGAGTTCCATCACGAAGAGCTATTGGGCACAATGGACAGCCTGGTTATCCAAGATGAAGTCTTGTGCCGCAAATGGGAAAACGCTCGAGGAGACCGTTGTCATCTACAAATGGTTGTACCCAAAGCCAAGATACCGGATGTTCTACAGCTGTACCATAACGGATGTTCGGGAGGTCATAGGGAGTGACGAGAACTCTGTTGAAAATAAGAGAACGATTTTACTGGATAAATTGCCGTGACGATGTTGAAGATTGGTGCCGCAGTGTACTAGTTGTGCTGCAGTAAAGGGACCTCATACACGCAGCAGAGGTGCATTGAAACTGTATAACGTTGGTGCACCATGGGAAAGGATTGCCATAGACGTTGCGGGACCATTTCGGAAAGTGAATGCGGAAACAAGTACTTCATGGTTGTGATGGATTATTTCACTAAGTGGCCGGAAGTCTTCGCTATTCCTAACCAAGAGGCTTCAACAGTTGCGGATAAATTAGTCCATGAAGTCTTCTGCCGTTTTGGAGTACCCTTGGAAATTCATAGTGATCAGGGAAGAAATTTTGAGTCTCAAATATTTCAAGAGATGTGTCGAGTTATGGGTACCCATAAAACGAGGACCACTTCTTACCATCCGCAATCTGATGGAATGGTGGAACGATTTAACCAAACATTGGAGAGGTATCTTGCAAAGGTTGTGTCAAGCAGGCAAAAGGATTGGGACAAGCACATCCAACCATTCCTGATGTCATATCGAAGCGCAGTCCATGAAAGTACTTCGGTGACACCAGCATTTGCAAACTTTGGTAGGGAACTACGGTTGCCTGCGGATCTACTTACTGGAATTCCACCTGACGCCCCGCGGAATATAACCGAGTACGCGAATGATTTACGCAACAAGTTGAACGACGTACACGAGCAAGTCAGACAATCAAGCCAACAGATGTCTGAGAAGATGAAAACCCGCTACAACCGAAATGTAAACAACAAGGGCTTTGAAGAGGGTTCGTTGGTGTGGTTACATAATCCAGTCCGCAGTAAAGGGAAATCTCCGAAGCTTCAAGCCAAATGGGAAGGACCCTATCGAGTTTTGAAGAGGATCAACGACGTCACGTACCGGATACAGCGGAATGCACGTAGTCCCTGTAAGATTGTTCACGTTGACCGACTGGCGAAATACCACGGAAATAATGATGCTCGGGACGAGCATGTCTTAGGAGGGGGTAGTGTTACGCCGGTGGCTTAGTACAACTTCAAAAGTGATTTTTTGTGACTTAGAAACGTTTTCAGCAGGCTGAAACGTCGTTTCAGGCCGTTTCAGAAGTAGCTCTTTCACATACTAAAAAATCTAAATTACACCCAAGTTACAGTAGTTTTCAGGCGCCTGAAACATGTTTTCAGTACGTTTCAGGCTACCCTCTATCCAATGCCGCAATAACCTGAAAACCCGTTTTCAGGCGTTTTCAGGACCCTTTATGAGCCATTAAGCCTACTTCAGTAAAAGGACATAAATTTCAATAGGAGTGAAAGAGATAGCAATAGTAGAAAGAGACAGAGATAGTTAGAACATTCGAGAAGTATTAGAATGAGAAAACATCATTAGAAAGAGATAGACAAACACAGAATATTCGAGAAAGATAGTACGGGAATATTCGAGTATTGTGTATCGAGAATATTCGAGTATCGAGACAGTTATAATCGAAACGTCTCGAACGCGCGACGTATTGGACTACACATTCGAGTGTGTCCGCGAATGTTCTGGCAAGAGTGGCAAGTATCTTAGGGGACTATATAAGGCTGTGTCCGGCCGCCGGGAAGATTATTGTTTTGCGATACAGTGCGAAAACACCTAAGTGATATTGGAGCGACTTTCAGTGCTTTCAGTAAAGTGATTAGTGACTGTTAGTTTACTAATTAATAAAAGTTCAGTGTTTTGGTAGACCGCAGTTTGATTTACTGACCCCAGCTCGTAACAGTATCTTAAGTAATTACACAATTAAATATAAACAGTAGGGGTTCCAAAAAAAAAAATAAAGGACAATCATTTCGAAACCATAGCATCAATTTCTTTTGCCTTTTGTTTTTATCGATAAAACAAAGTGTTATTTCACCTTTTCGTTTATGCATTTTATCAAGATTCAATATTATAACGTCAGTAAAGTAGCAGTTGGAAAATAAATAAAAATAGAGTGTAAAATATGTTCTTTATTGTACACAAATAATACACACAAATGAAGTTATATAAAATGATATGCAAAAGCGAGCTTATCTCTTTAAGAGTTCTCTTCTATCCAACCGTAAATCAGTTTAAAATTATATTGGCGAATTAAAATTTTAATGACTTATTTTATTAGGAACTTTTTCCTCTTTATAATATTAGTGTAGGAAAGTGATTCAGTTTGTATAGTTATTCAATAAAAGTAACTTCTGTGAGTCTCAATGTTACATTTATTCATTTAAGCAGAACTTTTTGTAACACCTTTTTATATACACCTATGAAAAAAACTATTATATAGTTTGCATAAAAATATAGAGCTTTTAATTTTAGAAGATATTTTTAATACTATATTTACATCACTTATATTTTACTATAGAATAAAAGTAAAAAAGAATAGTAAAAATAATAACTGTGTAAAGAAAATCCCATATTTTGTCAAAGACATAAAAAAACACATGGGGTTAAATTAGAAATGTCAGATTTGGCATTTGCCTTACTCATTATCAAAACAGAAATTAAAGACTTTTAAGACCTGGCTGTATGGCACAGAGCCTTTGCCTTGCTCTAGTGGGAAGAAAAAACCACTACTATTAGAAAAGTCAGTTGAATTTGACAGATCGTAAAATAGCAAAGCCTTGCATTAATAAAGTTGATTTAAGTCTGACTTAGTTAATTTAAGCTTTTTCTCGTTCTAATTCATGATATTTACTAGCTGGAGCTCGCGACTTCATCTATTCAGGATTAATTCACTATTTTGGCTATAATAGCTTACAGATAAGATATAGGTATATACTATGGCGATCTTTTTATTAGAACTATTTAATCAAAGAGTTATGCTGGCTAGTGAACTCTGCGTTATCAATGCGTATGTATTTCTTCCTCCCGCCCGCCGGGAAAATATAATTCAAACAATTTAAATTACGAAATTTAGTGAAGTGAGTTGTAGTGGCCACAAAGTAACGAACATTTTCCAAATAAGTTATGACTTAAAAGTCTATGTTACCAGGTCACATACCAGGCCAATTAAAAAAAAATAGAACTATTTAAAATGGCTTACGACACTGTCACTTTTGCAAAAATGTAGTTTTTCAGGAGAAGCCATAGATTAAAACAAAAGCCATAGATAAAACATAAATCGACGATATTGGTCCTCAAGCATCAATGTGTTGTCAGTTCGCTCCGCCATGATCGACTAAGCGAAATTGTGTGCGTGAGCCCAATTTTAGCGGTCCACTTACGAGATGCTAATGCCGTATCGTCCCTTTTTGTTTTAATCTAAGGGAGAAGCATTTAAAACTTTGACACATCACAAAGCAATGACGTTAGGAGGTATAGGCGAGATGATGTGCTTATACTAAAACGTCTACTTATAACTTAAAATAAATAATTATCAAGTAAAGGGGTAGTCTAGGAAAATTATTACATACTTAACTCATTTTTGATTTTTTTACAAAAGTGACAGTGTCGCACCGGGGTTGCGATATGTGTAACTAGCGGTTATGGCAGCGCATGCCAGGAGACCTATTTTTGAATTACGAATGCGATTTCGAATTCGAGATAAGTTACGCCCATTCTTCTTATCAGCTAAAAAATACGTCCTGAATGGGTGGTAGGGGAAAAAATTGGACATTTCAAAAGAGCTTTCTATAAAGTCATATTTGAATAAATGATGTAGAGCTTATACGCAAGCAGTGCCTCAATCTTGCCTATGTCGTTCCAGGAGACCTATTTTTGAAGTACGAATGCGATTTCGAAATCACCGCTGACTATATAGTCAGCGGTGACTTTGAGGTCACGGATTCCTAAACAACCAATTTTTGAAAGTCGATCGCAGAGCTGCCAACATAGATAAAGTACACACATAAATGTAAGAGTTCGGTTCCACGCAAAATGTAGCCGCTGCCGGTTATTGCCGGCTTAACGATTATGGTTATATATGCTACATTCATATATATATATATATATATAGACTGAAAAATCAAACAAAACACAGATAACATTTCCACAAGTATGACTTGATTACGAGTGGGTGAGGGCACTCGTAATGAAATCACACCCGTGACTAAGGTAGTCACATCAGTGATATTCAAAAATAAGAATTATTGAAAATCGGTGATTATTAGTGACATCGGTGATTTCGAAGTCGCATTCGTAATTCAAAAATAGGTCTCCAGAACAGCTCGCAGATGGTAGACTTTTTCCTATTTAGTTGACACTTATCATCATATTTTGGATAATTCACACAATCCTGACTAATATTATAAATCGGAAAGTGAGTTTGTTTGTTTGTTCCGCTTTCACGCCGTAACTACTGAACCGATTGCTTTGTAATTTTGCAGCCGTAAAGATAAAAGTCCGGATTAAATAATAGGCTACTTTTTATTCCGAAAAAATCGACAGATCCCACGAGATGCGCAATAAAGGCTTCGCTCAAAAACTACTGCATAGATTTTCATCAATAGATAGAGTGATTTTTGAGCAAGGTTTTGCGGTATTTTTTATCTCGGAAAAATGGATAGTCTCACGGGAAGCGCGATAAAATCTTCGTGCCATAAACCGACTTCCGCGTATATGTAGCCGTGGGCAAAAGGTATGAGCCTTAACCCTCTATAGACCCAATCCCGAAATCCACGCGGGCGAAGCCGCGGGCAGAAAGCTAGTATCTTTATAAATTGTTGCTTATGTGTTATTCTGATGTATGAGCTATATTTTTGACAATATCATTAAAATCCATTGAGTAGTTTTTACATGAAAGAGTCACAAACATCCAAACAAACAAACTGTCGCATTTATAATATTAATTGGGATTCAAAGAAGAAACAAGACATCACCATATAATAACAATCATCATCAACAATAACATCAAATTAATAGAAATATAGTAAGCAATAAGCAATTACTATAACTTCGAATAATCTAAATTTTTGCTTGTACTGTGCTAACTTGAGTAATAACCAAATATTGTTGACCTACGTTAACATATTTTACTTATGTTGTTAAATGTCAAGTTTTACTGGAGACAGGGGACGGTGATACTATGCTGCCGCAATACAGTTTTTACTAGTGCGGAGGTAGTTGTCACTTCTGCTGTTATCGGTATTAGTACGAACGTTGCAATGTACCCACAACTTATAAATATATTATAATTAAGTAAGTGCATACTTGTAACAGCCTAGGCATTGTTATTGTTAGCAAATAAATCATTTCATTTCATTTCAATAACTGAAGAAATAAAACCCACACGACAGGATACAATAGGGAAGATGCAATATTTTTTTTTTGTGCTCATTTTAAAGAACTCCGCGTAGAATAGACCACAAGTATATTAAAAAATAAAAAGACTGTATATTACTGAAAAAAATGCGGCTTAGAATTGTCAATTTAAATTTTCGCGCGTAAACGGACCTTTAGTTCGTATGACGTCACTCCTGTCTGTCATTGTCACTGGCTCACTGATTGTACTGCGCGGGTCATTGCTGGCTTTAGTTGCTTTTACATTTATCTCGACTTTCAAGGTATTGAAAGGTTATTTTGTAAAAATTTACAATGGACTATCCATCAACATCAGGTGACATAACTATGCCATTGATACTCCGAAAAAATGCCGTGTGGACGTATGTTTTGTGTCAATGTGTCTATCTACTTCAAATAAGTTTCCTAATAAATTGTTTTTCGTTGGACCTTCTGACCCAAAACTGAGAAAAATGTGGTTTCAAGCGGCGAAGAGGAATGACATTTATTCCCCAAAGACTATCATTCGATGCTGTGAAGACCACTTTGACGTAAGTCGGCGGATATATTTATTGTAAACTTAGTTAAACTGCTTGTACACAAAAGAAACAGTTACCTACCTAAAACTTACCGAAACTTTTCAATGTCTTTTTGTTTAGTCCCTTTCATTTCTACACTTGAAAACTCTGCACTTTCGACCAAAAATGTCACTACCATGTCAACGTTAACTTTTGGCAGTCCTAGAATCTGCTTTGGCAAACCCAACTTCTATTTTTATTCAAAAAACGCAATTAATTTTGATTTAATTGTTCACTTTTACTACAACTTATAACCTCAAATAAGTTGTCGTAACAGGAGTGACGTCACGGAACGCTGATTGGTGTTTTAAATCCGTTCCGTTTCACGTTATTTTTGATTCGTAATTATTGTTAAAAACCAACATTATCTATATAAATAAAAATGAATTGTTGTTCGTTAGTCTGCTTAAAACTCGAGAACGGCTGGGCCGATTGAGCTGATTTTGGTTTTAAAATGTTTGTCGTAGTCCAGGGTAGGTCTAAACGGTGAGCAAATAAGGAAAAATTGCGAGTAAGATAGAGTAAGACGACAATTTCATTTTCCCATATAAAAGTTGATCACTTACTTTCTGTCAAACATTTGACGGTATTACAAATACCGTCAAATGTTCCACTCGAATTGAAGAACGCATTAAAACAAGACTTTTGAATCGACAACATAATATCAACTTTGCTTATAACATCGTGTATTTAAATTTCAAAATATAAAAATAATTAATGTGTTGACATATTTGATGGGTGCCAACCTATTGTCTATGGTAAAATGTCACTTGAAATGTAAACGCCTCTTTGCTGTGCACCTATACTATAATTCTTTAATATTCCTAAAAATCTAAAAGCAACAAATTTCAATAAAATTAAAAAAGTATTGTGTCGTGTGTTTGTGACATACTAAATATGCCTCCAATAATTAGGCGGTACGAAGTTCACCGGGTCAGCTAGTTTTAAATATAAACCTTGCAGTGGTCCTACTTTTATATTTTTTCAGCATTTTAATAACAACATTTTCATAAATATTATAATTGCATGTTCCCCATTAACATAAGTGATACAGACAAGACGATTTACATTAAGAACAGATATTTGGTAGCGATATACCAAACCAATATCACACGATGATTCGTGTGATGTCAAAACTGCGCCAACTGCAATAAAAGCATGCTGGGCCAGGAGACCTATTTTTGAATTACGAATGCGATTTCGAAATCACCGCTGACAAAATAGTCAGCGGCGACTTTGAGGTCACGGATTCCTAAACATCCAATTTTTGAAAGTCGGTCGCAGAGCTGCCAACATAGATAAAGTACACACATAACGTAGAATGTAGCCGCTGCCGGTTATTGCCGGCTTAACTATTATGGTTATTATATATATTATAGGTATATAACCATTATATATATATATATAT
Source organism: Scirpophaga incertulas (assembly GCA_036419045.1). Lineage (NCBI taxonomy): Eukaryota > Metazoa > Arthropoda > Insecta > Lepidoptera > Crambidae > Scirpophaga > Scirpophaga incertulas. The sequence goes on along the minus strand of CM071647.1, from coordinate 2,813,245 downwards.
ATATATATATATATATAATATATATATATATATAATATATATATATATATATATATATATATATATTATATATATATATATAGTATATATAGCCTGAAAAATCAAACAAAACACAGATAACATTTCCACAAGTATGACTTGATTACGAGTGGGTGAGGGCACTCGTAATGAAATCACACCTGTGACTAAGGTAGTCACATCAGTGATATTCAAAAATAAGAATTATTGAAAATCGGTGATTATTAGTCACATCGGTGATTTCGAAGTCGCATTCGTAATTCAAAAATAGGTCTCCAGCTGCACTGGTTTTCTGTCTTAAAATTAGACTTAAATAATCTTTATTAATACGAACCAAATGATTACCTCTAGGTACGTCAATAAAATTAGAAAGCTTTTACAATTCACAAATGGTTCTTTAAGCTACCAATCTAGAGAATTACTACTAGCATCTCTGAATGATTTGCTATGTTCGCTATAAAATTGCGAAAACCATGCGCGGAAAGCGCGAATCGTCTTGTCCGTCCGTACGTAGGCGGGGGCGCCGACGAAAATCTTGCTGTTCCATATAGCCACGTCTCTTTCGAACTAGAACAATAAGAGGATTTAATTAAATTTGTATTTTTTTATAGTTTTTTGGTAGGTCGGATATGTTTGAGATGGTAAATTAAAAAAAATTAACTCACGTAACACGAACACTTTTTTACATTGAAAAAAAAAATTACTTTGTACCAAGTTTCATATAAATCGGTTCATAGTTGGCGTGAAAGCGCGACAGACAGACAGACAGGGTTTCTTTTGCATTTGTAATATTAGTAAACTAAATATATATATTTACAATTAAAATTCTTACCATATACGCTTCAGAATACACCATCATAATGCCCAAAATGGCGTTGTATTTAGGGGTGTATACCCTATGTATGATCTTCTGCAGCAGTGGCCCAATGGGGGTGACAGACTGGGATACCATCATTGGACCGAAGTTGGTCTTCAGGAGGAGACGCACGTGGCCTGGACCACTCTGGAATAAAAAATTATAATAATATATTATTTTTTACTCAAAATCAAAATCAAAATCAAAATAATATTTATTCAACATAGACCTTTACAGGCACTTATTGACGTCAACAAACAAAACAAAAAAAACTTAAATAATAAATAAAATAAAAAAAAAACCTTGTCCGTACGTACGAATAAGGAAAAAAAAGAAAAAATATAATGACTCGACACCTGGAGACCTATTTTTGAATTACGAATGCGATTTCGAAATCACCGCTGACTAAATAGTCAGCGGTGACTTTGAGGTCACGGATTCCTAAACATCCAATTTTTGAAAGTCGATCGCAGAGCTGCCAACATAGATAAAGTACACACATAAACGTAAGAGTTCGGTTCCACGCAGAATGTAGCTGCTGCCGGTTATTGCCGGCTTAACCATTGATTTTTTATATATGTATATATAGTCAATAAGTTCTCTAAACAAAACACAGATAACATTTCCCACACCACAAGTATGACTTGATTACGAGTGGGTGAGGGCACTCGTAATGAAATCACATCCGTGACTAATAGTCACACCAGTGATATTCAAAAATACGAATTATTGAAAACCGGTGATTATTAGTCACATCGGTGATTTCGAAGTCGCATTCGTAATTCAAAAATAGGTCTCCTGTTCGGAAATTGGGAGAGCCTTCTCGAGAAGAACAGGCAAGAAACTCTGAAGGTCTATTTTTTATCTCCTCTTTTCAATGTTAATAATTATAATATATAATATAAAATACAATATAGTATAAGATACAATCATACCTAATACGATTACAGTCGTATGTATGTTTACATACACATATAAAATAATACAATATTATAAATAATGTTACCAAACATGGCTCTATGAATAGTGTCCCTATTCCAAATACTGTGATCATTTAGATAGTCACTTACTTTATAATAACCTTTACTCATGAGTGTATTTTTGATATGGATTTTAAATTTATATAAAGGTAAATCAATGACACTTTGCGGAAGCTTGTTAAACATAGATATACATTTCCCCAAGAACGAACAGCTAGTTTTATGGAGTCTGAACATTGGAACGGCAAGTTTTTTTTGTTTCTAGTATTCACATTATGTAGATCACTGTTTTTATTGAATTTATTATAGTTTCTATATACAAAAACTAAATTATCATATATATATTGACTAGCTAAAGTTAAAATATTAATTTCTTTGAACAATTCTTTTAGGGATTCTCTAGCCCGTAAACAGTAAATAGCACGAATCGCTCTTTTTTGTAAAAGGAAAATACTTTCAATGTTAGCCGCTGATCCCCATAGCAGCAGTCCATAGGACATAACACTATGAAAGTAGCTGAAATAAACAATTCTTGCCGTTTCAACATTAGTTAAAAGTCTAATCTTTTTTACTGCGTACGCCGCTGAACTAAGTTTGATTGCCAAAGTTTCAATATGTGGATCCCACTGTAGTCGTGAATCTAACGTAATGCCTAAGAATTTAGTATTATTTACCAAGTCAATGACATCACCATTCATATTTAAACTAGTATCAACCTGCCTTACATTGGGCAAAGAGAATTTGATACATTTTGTTTTCTTAGAATTTAAAGACAAATTATTAGTTGTAAACCAATACAGAACTCTCGAGAGAGCACTATTTACATCGTCATAACATTCTTTTGTCTATCAACTTTGAATAGTAAAGAAGTATCATCTGCAAACAATACTGTCTCACACGATTCTGTAATGTAGTAAGGAAGGTCATTTATATATATTAGAAACAGTAGAGGACCCAATATTGATCCCTGGGGAACCCCCATAGTTATAGGCGAGCTAGCAGATTCTGATCTATTAATAACGACTTTCTGCAATCTGTCTGATAAATAAGATTTTAAAAGGCTAACAGCTCCATCCGAGACACCATAATGTCCAAGTTTACTTAAAAGCGTTTCATGACTCACACAGTCAAACGCTTTGGAAAGGTCGCAAAACACTCCAATTACATCCCGCTTGCCCTCCCATGCGTCAAAAATATGTTTCATAAGTGCAGTTCCGGCATCGGTAGTGGATCTACCTTTGGTAAAGCCGAATTGGCTTTCATGCATGAATCTGTTTGTTCTCAAGTGACCTATTAGTTGATTGTAAATAACTTTCTCGAAGATTTTGCTGAAAGTAGGTAATATGGATATAGGTCGAAAATTTGAGGGATCTTTTTTGTTACCCGATTTGAAAAGTGGTATTAATTTACTATATTTCATTAGATCAGGAAAGATACCCTCATCAATACAAGAATTAAAAATTTGTGCTAACAATGGGGCTAATTCATCGATGACAGATTGAATTATGTGAGTTGATATACCCCAGAGATCTTCAGTTTTCTTCTTGTTAAGTAAACGGAATGTTTTCTTAATTGAAGAAGCATCAATATGGCTAAATTTGAATGATTCACTGCACCTATTCACACTTGACTCCAGGAGGGTGACGGCTAAACTAGGAGATGAGTTAAGATTACTGGTAGTTATAGCAGGAATTTGAGAAAAATAATCAACAAATGCATTCGCAACTGCATCGTCCGACTTGATAGTCTTATTATTAATTTCTAAAGAGAAAGAGTTCCCAGAGCTTCTACTTTTTCCCGTTTCCTGATTTATTATAGTCCATGTAGTCTTAACTTTGTTCTTTGACATATTTATTTTATTTGATATGTATAAAGATTTAGCACATAAACAAACATTTTTAAAAGTCTTTGAGTATTTTTTTACATAATCTAAAAAGGCAGGGTCGACAGAAGTAGTTTTTAAAGCATATAATTCAAAAAGTGTTCTCCTGCTTTTATATATGCCTGGAGTAGCCCAGTCACTAAATTTCTTTTTGTTGTTTAATTTTACAACCTTTTGTGGGAACATATTGTTGCTTTCCATTCTTACTAAATTAAATAAATTATTATATAAATTATTAGCATCTCCACCAACAGTAGGCAAGGATGTAATTTGAGATGTTATTTTTTTTTTAAATTTACATAACCTTCCCTGGGATATAGGTCTACAAATAAATTCCGTTTTAGGGCTAACATGATGGTGCTCAATACAGGCTAGTTGTCCACTATGGTCAGAGTTAATGTAGTTTATTACAACAGATTCAATTACTTTACAGTTACAAAAAATATTATCTAAGCAGGTAGCTGATGTGGGTGTTATTCTAGTTGGCTCGTTAAATACGTGATGCAGATCAAATGATTTATATAAATTAATAAACCTTTGGGACAGAGGTGATATATCTAGAATATTAATGTTAAAATCTCCACATACAATTACATTCTTATTTTTCCTGCACACTAATTGCAAAACATCCTCCATGGTGGATTCAAACTCTATATAGCTTCCAGATGGGGGCCTATAGATACACACTATAATAAGATTGTTAAGCTCCACACACGATATTTCAATAACTCTTTCAATGGAAAGTGATACAACATCTTTGCGTTCTTTATAATGCAATACATTGTTTAATATGATTAAGACCCCCCTTTATTGCAGATTGTCTAATATATGAGCTTACAATACTATAATTATTATCAAAGGTGATTAATTCATAGTTCTTAAGCCAATGTTCGGTAACACACAATATATGAACTTTTTCACATGTTAACAACAAATTAATTTCTAAATCTTTGCCAGAAAAGCCTTGGATATTTTGATGTACAATTCGTAGATAATGAGGCTTTTCTATTGTCTTTAAAGAGCCAGAGATAATCTCTGTTGTCTTATTATTTAATTTAAATTCTTTGGAACAGATTCCAAGAAATTATATTCTATATGTTGCTCAATAAAAGCATTGTCATTTTGTAAATTAGCAGCCAAGTTCTTGGCTGAAGTTAAAAAGTAATATTTTAGCACCATTGCTAATCGTTTTTTGTAAAATGTAGTCAGACTTATTCTATCCTTAATTAAAAAGAAATTATTTGTTATATCTGATAATTGGTTAATGTCAATAATATGAATATTTTCCATGTATTGAGTCATGGTATCCAACATGCAATTCAATTTAAATATAGAATTATTTTTCTTTTTGCCTAAACTATGACAATAGGGAAATGAGAACATAATAACCCTATTAATTTTTAAATCACTTAAAACAGTGTAGAGGTGCTTAAGTGAATTCTTGTTCACACCACTCACGTTTCCTAATAATATAATTAAACTGTCATTACAATTGAACTCATAGGCTGAGATTTTGCTGACAATATTATGAAAGTTAGAACCCGGCATACAATTGTTTATAACAGGTTCACCTAACTGGTTACTTAATATATATCCTATATTCTTCCCTATTTCATCACTAAATAAACATATCTTTCTTTCAATGGAGAAGACAGTCTAACCTGAGCAGAGGATGCATAATGGGTCACATTGTCCAACAATACTGGTTCATCAACTTGAGGTGATGACACAACTAATGACTGATTACTACTGGAGTTATTGGTTATGTCTTTAAATAAAGAGTCTACTTGACATGTATTATAATGGACAGTTGGAACTAAGTCAGTTACTGAGCGGCTATTCTCCTCAATGGAATTTTGAAAACTGACATACTTGCAAGTTAAAGCGTCAATAGTTATGTTGAGATCTTCAATCATTTTATTGAGACATTTTGTATCCCTGTTATACATGTCTCTGCTCTGTTTTAATTTACTATCAAAAATATCTATAGTATCTAATAAGTCAGCACGCTCCTTTCTGAGTTTTAAATTAATTTTAAAATATTTTTGTTTCTTTATCAGCTGTTCAGTTTTTTTAATGAACTTGCCAATTTTTATATATTTCTTCAATTTTTTCTTACTGGAAGGTCCATTAAGTGCATATTTATTTTGATCTATCTGTGAGTGGCATGCAAGGTTTTTACCATCAGGAGTTTGAACGAGTTCTTCAAATAAACTATGTGTATGGTTCATTTCCTGTTTTTGTTTCAGCTTTTCGTAATAGGAAATTTGTCGATTAGCATCTACTATATACATAAATTGCTATTTTATATATTTACTAGCTTCTGCGAAATTAGTTTTTGTCAATCCTGGTCCCTTATGTCTAAGGTACCAAGATTCATGGTCTTATCTTCAATTCAACCCCTATTTCACCCCCACACTGGTATAAATTTCAAAATGCTAGAACAAACGATTTTTTGTTTCTTATGACGTGATATTTGACGAACTTGCATACTAACTTTTAACCTTTATTTCACCCCCTAGCTGGTCGAAATTTCAAAAATGCTAGAACAAATGTTTGATGATTTCTTATAAAGTGCTTAAATATAAAGTTTCATGATTTTATCTTTTAAAATTAAGAAATCCCATACATCACTTTATCCCTTTTTTCGAAATAAAAAGTAGTCTATGTTCTGTCTCAGGGTCTAAAGATTATCTCTACCAAATTTTATCAAAATCGGTTGCGAGGTTTAAGCGGGAAAGCGTAACAGACAGACAGACAGAGTTACTTTCGCATTTATAATATCAGTTGGGATTTATTTTACACACAAAACAGAATTATATTCCTAGATGTAAATGTAAATATTTGTTACACTTACACCAATTAGCCTAGCCCAAGGTAAGCTCTGTAAGGCTTGTGTTATGGGATCTAGGGCAACGAATAGACACATACATATATTATACATATATAAATAAATTTTATTGAAATATATATCAACAACCATGACTAAGGTACAAATGCTCGCATTCATCACACAAACATCTGCCCCCACCGGGATTCGAACCCAGGACCTCAGAGATGGCGACACCTTGAAACCGGTGTACTATCCACTCGACTATGGAGGTCGTCAAACAAAGATATTGTATATAAGTAGTGTATATAATGAACGGTACATAACTAGAGCAGTACACAAATGGTAATTAAAAGTTAAATTTTAAAATGAAGCAACATAAATATTTATTATAATAGGGTACTTCCCTCTATATTAGAAAAGATCTAAAAGCATATAACTTTGATAGCTTATGCATTAAATAGTCGGAACCATCATGTTTAAGTACATAAAATAATAAAAATAATATAAAAATGAGTTTCAAAGTTTTCACTTTTTTAATCTATACGTAAAACAAGAGCGAAACATAGGCCGCCATGTCGTGACGTCATAAGGTAGTGTAAACTTATGCGTGTCAATGTCATTATGAATCATAGTACGTATAAAGCCGCAAAACAATAAAAAAAGAAGTTTGTAGGTTGCTTTTTTAATGTAAGAGAACGTTATAAATACGTAAGTTAAATTGAAATCGCACGTGAATCACACTATAGAAAGCAGTTTTGTAAAAGGAGATAGTAGGAATTTACCAAAAATAAATGCATTAATGGTCGGAAAATTCTTTGCTGCAAATCCCGACTTTTGTTCTGCCGAGTTACGGATTATTAAAATATCGATGTCAGTATTACTCTTTTATTATTATTTCTTTATTAGTTGTTTATATATAAAAGATAATAACTCATTTTTAATTTATGAATATACATAGCATCAAACAGAGAACTTTGTTTATTATTTACATGCCATATTGACGTCATCGCTACAGAGTAACAACTCGTGCGGCGCCTTCGTCTAATTACGCGCGAAATTTGAAAATATTAAATTTTAATCCAATTTTTATAGTACTTAACGAGTGTATAAAAATTTTATGTTTTTAGTATATGATTTACTGACACGCAAGGATCAAATTAAGATTCTATTCAAAAAAGAGATTAATGCCCTATAGTCACAGCTTGAATATTACGTTCAAGGTGTTTTTTTTCAATTTTGTGAGTTTCTCCAAAGATATATATTATTCCATTGGTCTATTTTATTGGCAAAGTAGATGATACAGTTTATATGGCCAAGTGGTTTTCGGGAGCCAGGTCTAAATTTTGGTTAACAACATATTTTCCCGCTAGGGGGCTCTGAAGTCTGAATTAGAAAATCGTGGTATTCGGCAGAATCAGCTGATTTTTGGATATGTTGTTCTCCTTGGCGAGCTGATTCAGAATATATTACGACCATTACATTTTTTGCTTAGCTCGACCAGGAGACCAGACCAGTTTTGAACAGAATCATCTACTTTAATTAGTTGGTAATCGGACATGCCAACATGACGGACGTGCAATGAGACACCCACGTGTGCCAACCTAAGGGATGAAATCTGCCAATATTATTGTTACCTGCGTTACAGACGCGTCTATGTGGAACAGATCATACTTGAGAACCTTGTAATCGTGAGTCAGGCTCAGGTTCGCTGTGTGGTCCTCATTCCTGGACCAGTCGGCCGTCCACGTGTGGCAACCTAGTGGAACCATAGATTGTATAGACACAGACAAAGATTAATAATATAAAAATGCATAAATATGATTTTCAAGTAAAACTCTGAACGGGGCTGTAGACAAAAAAAAACACTAAAGAAATATATGGAAACTAGCTGATGTCTGCGCAGGATTAGTATTTCGATTAGGTATCTTGGATCTCTAGGATACCTTGGTATGTGTAAGAGGCACCATCTGATAACCTTACAGAGTCGTCGGACTATAGCAGACATTATTTTCTTGATGAATGTTGTGTCAGGTTCCATTGATAGTCCAGGAGACCTATTTTTGAATTACGAATGCGATTTCGAAATCATCGCTGATTAAATAGTCAGCGGTGACTTTGAGGTCACGGATTCCTAAGCATCCAATTTTTGAAAGTCGATCGCAGAGCTGCCAACATAGATAAAGTACACACATAAATGTAAGAGTTCGGTTCCACGCAGAATGTACCGCAGCCGATTATTGCCGGCTTAACCATCATGGTTATTATATATATGCTACATTCATATATAAGTTTTATATATACATATATATGAATGTAGCATATGTATGTATATATATATATATATATATATATATATATATATATATATATATCTAATATTGATTGAGATGTTTTCTTGAAATTGTGGGATCTTCTATATATATATATATATATATATATATATATTCTCCAAACAAAACACAGATAATATTTCCACAAGTATGACTTGATTACGAGTGGGTGAGGGCACTCGTAATGAAATCACACCTGTGACTAAGGTAGTCACATCAGTGATATTCAAAAATAAGAATTATTGAAAATCGGTGATTATTAGTCACATCGGTGATTTCGAAGTCGCATTCGTAATTCAAAAATAGGTCTCCTGGACCTATTTTTGAATTACGCATTTTGAATTACGTACGTGTTTTGTTTGATTTTTCAGTCTATATGTATATACAATATATATTAATGTAGCACATACATATATATATAATAACTATAATGGTTAAGCCGGCAATAACCGGCAGCGGCTGCATTCTGCGCGGAACCGAACCTCAAAGTCTTGGATGCTTAGGAATCCGTGACCTCAAAGTCACCGCTGACTATTTAGTCAGCGGTGATTTCGAAATCGCTTTCGTAATTCAAATAAATAGGTCTCCTGAGCTATTACAATTAATAGGGTTGAATGTTCCAAATAGGAATTTACGCAGTTACGTCCCTCTTTATGTCCCTCTGGCTAAAACTAATTATAGACAGAATTCATATATACTGCGCACAGGCAAGTGTTTCAACAATTTATGCAATAGTTTTGATCTTCATCTTTTTTATTCAAGCTGTAATTCATAGGCGGAAGCTAAGTTTGTTGTTATAATATTCAAGAAAGATAGAAAGAAAGAAAGAAAAACGTTTATTTGGTAAGCAAAATAACGGTTCGGAAAATACAAAGAAAAACATGCATACAAGTCATTTTGTTACCAAAATGGTCTCCGCTCAGCATATGTCGGGCGTACACCACGACGCTGATCATCCGCGGACGCCATTTACAAAATTAAAAATAAAAAAGAAATGAATGAAATAACATAAAGCAAAGAACACAAATAATAAACACTAAACAATAAACTAACCATATTTTCTGTGAGTAATTTTATAAATATATAATTTGATAATTATATACATATAATATTATTTTAATATATAAATAAAAAATAGATTAAATGAAAATTTGACTGTACAATGGTGATTAATCAAATAATCCGAATACAAATAAACAAACAAACACCAAATACACAATAACTTCATAAATCATATCTATAATAACAGCATAAAGTATACCTAACAAAGTTGACATAGATAAAATATTTGTATTTCCTTTTTTCGCTATTCTATGTGTTTTGTGAAGCTCGACGGGTTATTATTTTAACCATTCAAAAGTTATACATGTGTAAATCTGTTATTAGTTTAACAACTGTTGATTTACCTTTGAAAATAAAATAAAATAAATATATAAATTAGCTTGTATTAGCTATGTGTTATACTGATGTACAAGCTATATTATTGTAAAGTTTCATTTAGATCCATTTGTTAGATTTTACGGGAAAGACTTACAAAAATCTTATTTTGCGTCACTTTATATTCTGGGTAGCGCCATCTTGTAAACATCAGCGTAATTTCCATTAAGTAGACCTCTTTTTAGCTACAACTATTTATACAGTAGTAAATTGTTCCAATATTCGCTGAAGGATAAATCAGTCAAATATTCCACAGCTTAAAAATCTATTAAGAATGATAAAGATTGCACAACGTTTATTTCCAAAATTAAAAAGCAAAAGAGAAACATGCAATTAATTTATCCAGACGAAGAAGAACTTTATTGATATGTGCATTAGGGTTAGCTTACCGATTATATTGAGTAGAAACGGATATCTTTCTCCCAAAGACGAAACCAAGGACGGTGAATGGACCGCATTCAAATGAGCTACGTCAGCGCCATTTTCTGGTATCTCCTGCATGAAGTGATGCTATTATATTTGTTGTTTGTGCAATTGCTCACTTTAATTTGTCACTAATAACAATAATATTCCACCTAGGGGCTGTTGTGGGTTCTTGTGGATGATGCTTGATTAAAAGACAAGTGTAGAGATTGACTTTTTTCATTTTATATAACGGACATTACCACATGGAAGACATGAAGACTTGTGACGATGACGAGTTTCGAATGAATGCTGTCTTCTCTATGTGAATACAGATTATAAAGTGGCCCATGGTCATAAGTCCACCGACACGCAAAAGCCTAGCGGTTACTATGTTGTGGAAGAGATCGGGGTAGGTATTGTAGCCTCCCCCGAGCAGGGCTCCCCTGTATCAGCAGGGGACCGAAGGCTGGGAGTTCCCGGATATCACTTGGCGTTCCCGGAGGCTCCCTACATGCCCGAGGAAGGCTATCCCTGAGGTTTTTAGTGGGTAGGCCTCCCCCTTCTGGGGAGGAGAGCCCCACATAACCGCCGGCACACCACAGCCGGGGTATGCAACTTAATGCATTTTCCTCAGGGGGAACAAAAAAAAAGGCCTCCCCCTTTTGTGGAGGAGAGCCGCACATAACCGCCGGCTCACCACAGCCGGGGTATGCAACTTAATGCATTTTCCTCAGGGGGAACAAAAAAAAAGGCCTCCCCTTTTTGTGGAGGAGAGCCGCACATAACCGCCGGCTCACCACAGCCGGGGTATGCAACTTAATGCATTTTCCTCAGGGGGAACAAAAAAAAAGGCCTCCCCCTTCTGGGGAGGAGAGCCCCACATAACCACAGGCTCGCCGCAGCCGGGGTATGCAATTTAATGCATTTTCCTCAGGGGGAACAAAAAAAAAGGCCTCCCCCTTTTGTGGAGGAGAGCCCCACATAACCGCCGGCTCGCCGCAGCCGGTGTATGCAATTTAATGCATTTTCCTCAGGGGACAAAAAAAAGAGGGTTACTATGTTGGGGATTACCTATATGTCCACCACGGTACACCCTACTAAATGGAGTTAATACCCAACCCGTAGCTGGCCGGGTTGTCCAAGGGTGATCTGGAGAAATTGGGCTTCCAGTACCCAGATCGCCCTAAGTGGGGACAGAATGGACATCAAGGTTGGTAAGTGGGTATGCCCTGCTTCCCGCCGGGTGAGTCCCACCCACGCCTGGTGATTAGCCATTCACAGGCACGGTGCGTAACAGCATTCCCCTTCGTAAAAATAAAATAATGGGGCTACTATATCAGCCATGCTTTAGTTAACCACGTTGGCTTATTTCCACATATACTTTTGAATTTTTCCGCAGCTGTATCAAGTTGCTTCCCGATGTTTTCCTTTAGGATTACATTGGGAGTGCAAACATTAGCGGCATAAATATATCATAATAGGGTAGACGACTAGAACCGATTATGGGCGTTTTTATACTATAATTATCTGATTTCAGCAATTTATATCTCATGAAAGTATGTTAATATACAAATTTCAGTTTAATTATTAATTTATAATGTTTTTAGATTTCTAAAAAATTTGCAATCATTATTTACGTAATTCTAATGAAACGAACACATTTCTAATATTCTCACATTAAATGTAACATTTTTATATAGAAAGTATACCTATAAACGTGCAAATAACAAAATTATTTTAAAATTTGTTTATACGCTCATACAAATTTGACGAGTTTACTGACTTATGACGTCACGATTGCAGTGCATTTAGTATGGAGCGTGTTTGAGCGCCCCGCGACAGCGCCGCAAACATGGCGATGTATCTTCCAAAGTAATAGGCGCAGGTGTACTGTTGGTTCTACAATATTTAGTATGGAGCGTGTTTGAGCGCCCCGCGACAGCGCCGCAAACATGGCGATGTATCTTCCAAAGTAATAGGCGCAGGTGTACTGTTGGTTTTCACCCAGCTGCCGGATCCGGGTGGGTGACGCGGTGGTTCCGGTGGGGCCGTACATAAAGTACCTAGGCCTCACCCTGGACCGCCGCTGGAGCTTCGAGGAGCATTTCGTGCGGTTGGTCCCCCGAGCCAAAAGGGTAGCGGGCGCATTGCATCGCCTGCTGCCCAATCTCGGGGGACCGAGGGATGGAGTCCGCCGCCTGTACGAGGGCGTCGTGCGATCCGTGGCCATGTATGGGGCTCCCGTGTGGTCGCAAGACTGCGCGAGGTCCCCCCGCTGCAGAGCTCTGCTACGGAGCCTGCAGTGGATAATGGCCATACGGATCGTACGAGGCTACCGTACAATCTCGTACGAGGCGGCGACGGTTCTGGGACGCTCCCCCCATTCGACATCCTGGCCGACATGTACGCGGCGACGTATGCGTCGCGGCGTGTCGGCCGGGGGGCGATGGGGGGAGCGCCCTGGAACCCGCGCGCGAAGTGCCTAAGCGGGAGTGGCACCGACGGATTGTGGCGGCCTGGCGTGCGCAGCTCGAATTACGGATCTGCACGCGCCAGCGGGCCGTCGGTGCCGTACTCCCGCACCTCGAAGCTTGGCTCCACGGGAAGGAGGAGGTCACCTACCGATTGACTCAGATACTCACCGGGCACGGCTGCTTCGGTGAGTATCTGTGTCGAATAGAACGGGAGGGATCGACACATTGCCACCACTGCGCATCCGACCTCGACTCGGCCCAGCACACGCTGGCGGAGTGCCCCGCGTGGGCCTCCGAGCGCCGAGTCTTGGTCGCAGAGATCGGGCGAGATCTGTCTCCGCCGGCATTGATTGCGGCAATGCTGGCGGACGAGGGAGGTTGGAGGGCTGTGGCCTACTTCTGTGAAGCAGTGATGCTCCAGAAGGAGGCCGCCGAGCGGGGTCGGGAGATGGCCGATCCCGCTCGAAGAAGGCGGCGCCGGGCTCGGTAGCACAGCTGCGGCGCCGCCGCGGGTCGCCGGCGGGCGCGAGGAAGTCGCGACTGCTACGGCGACCCGGGATGGACCACGCCCCTTCCGTGGCCGGGGGGCGTCGTCGGTGGAGGAGACCGGGGGAGGTAGTAGCCTCCCCCGAGGAGGGCTCCCCTCTAGGCAGGGGAGCGGAGGCTGGGGGTTCCCGGAGGTGGCTTGCTGTTCCCGGGGGCTCCCTACATGCCTGAGGAAGGCCATCCCTGAGGTTTTTAGTGGGTAGGCCTCCCCCTCTTGCACCGACGGGCCGAGAGGGCTTGGCGTGCGCAGCTAGAGCGGCAATGCTGGCGGATGAGGGAGGTTGGAGGGCTGTGGTCTCCTTCTGTGAAGCGGTGATGCTCCAGAAGGAGGCCGCCGAGCGGGATCGGGAGATGGCCGATCCCGCTCGAAGAAGGCGGCCTCGGGCCAGATAGCCTGGCCTGAGGCGCCGCCACGGGTCGCCGGCGGGCGCGACGCAGTTCGTGCCCGTGGAGTCGACCCGGGAGGGACCTCACCCCCGGATGGCCGGGGGGTGACGTCGTAGGAGGTTGGAGGGGAGGAGGCGGCAAGATCACTCCTCCCCGAGAAGGGCTCCCCTTACGCACCCAGGGGTGCAAAGGCCGGGGGTCCTCAGTTGCGACACTCGATCCTGAGGGCCCCCTACAACGCCAGAGGATGGCCATCGCTGAGGTTTTTAGTGGGTAGGCCTCCCCCTTCTGGGGAGGAGAGCCCCACATAACCACCGGCTCTCCGCAGCCGGGGTATGCAATTCAATGCATTTTCCTCAGCGGAACAAAAAAAAAAAAAAAAAAAGGCCTCCCCCTTCTGGGGAGGAGAGCCCCACATAACCCCGGCTCGTCACAGCCGGGGTATGCAATTTAATGCATTTTCCTCAGGGGAACAAAAAAAAAAAAAGGTGTACTGTTGGTTCTACAATATTTAGTATGGAGCGTGTTTGAGCGCCCCGCGACAGCGCCGCAAACATGGCGATGTATCTTCCAAAGTAATAGGCGCAGGTGTACTGTTGGTTCTACAATATTTAGTATGGAGCGTGTTAGAGCGCCCCGCGACAGCGCCGCAAACATGGCGATGTATCTTCCAAAGTAATAGGCGCAGGTGTACTGTTGGTTCTACAATATTTAGTATGGAGCGTGTTTGAGCGCCCCGCGACAGCGCCGCAAACATGGCGATGTATCTTCCAAAGTAATAGGCGCAGGTGTACTGTTGGTTCTACAATATTTAGTATGGAGCGTGTTTGAGCGCCCCGCGACAGCGCCGCAAACATGGCGATGTATCTTCAAAGTAATAGGCGCAGGTGTACTGTTGGTTCTACAATATTTAGTATGGAGCGTGTTTGAGCGCCCCGCGACAGCGCCGCAAACATGGCGATGTATCTTCCAAAGTAATAGGCGCAGGTGTACTGTTGGTTCTACAATATTTAGTATGGAGCGTTTTGAGCGCCCCGCGACAGCGCCGCAAACATGGCGATGTATCTTCCAAAGTAATAGGCGCAGGTGTACTGTTGGTTCTACAATATTTAGTATGGAGCGTGTTTGAGCGCCCCGCGACAGCGCCGCAAACATGGCGATGTATCTTCCAAAGTAATAGGCGCAGGTGTACTGTTGGTTCTACAATATTTAGTATGGAGCGTGTTTGAGCGCCCCGCGACAGGCCGCAAAACATGGCGATGTATCTTCCAAAGTAATAGGCGCAGGTGTACTGTTGGTTCTACAATATTTAGTATGGAGCGTGTTTGAGCGCCCCGCGACAGCGCCGCAAACATGGCGATGTATCTTCCAAAGTAATAGGCGCAGGTGTACTGTTGGTTCTACAATATTTAGTATGGAGCGTGTTTGAGCGCCCCGCGACAGCGCCGCAAACATGGCGATGTATCTTCCAAAGTAATAGGCGCAGGTGTACTGTTGGTTCTACAATATTTAGTATGGAGCGTGTTTGAGCGCCCCGCGACAGCGCCGCAAACATGGCGATGTATCTTCCAAAGTAATAGGCGCAGGTGTACTGTTGGTTCTACAATATTTAGTATGGAGCGTGTTTGAGCGCCCCGCGACAGCGCCGCAAACATGGCGATGTATCTTCCAAAGTAATAGGCGCAGGTGTACTGTTGGTTCTACAATATTTAGTATGGAGCGTGTTTGAGCGCACCGCGACAGCGCCGCAAAAATGGCGATGTATCTTCAAAGTAATAGGCGCAGGTGTACTGTTGGTTCTACAATATTTAGTATGGAGCGTGTTTGAGCGCCCCGCGACAGCGCCGCAAACATGGCGATGTATCTTCCAAAGTAATAGGTGCAGGTGTACTGTTGGTTCTACAATATTACTCACTTAAAAGAG
Organism: Scirpophaga incertulas; assembly: GCA_036419045.1. NCBI lineage: Eukaryota > Metazoa > Arthropoda > Insecta > Lepidoptera > Crambidae > Scirpophaga > Scirpophaga incertulas. The sequence continues at coordinate 2,797,173 of CM071647.1, read as the reverse complement.
TACTCTTATTATATATAGAATTTAAAAAAAAATGTCGTCTACCCAATTCTAGTTCTAACGGAAGTAACCGTTTAAGATTCATTTGGAAGTGTCAACATATGGGGCATTAACTTTTCATGATTCTATATCTAAGGGAAGTAACCCTTTAGGATCTTAGAGTATTAAACCTAATTAACTTAACTTTAATGCTCTAAGTTTAGGATTCGTTTGGAAATGTCAACATATGCGGAATAAACATTTTTATGAATCTAGGTCTAACAGAAGTTACCGATTAGGAGTCCTTTGGGATTATCAACATATGTGGCCTAAACATTTCATGATTCTAGGTCTGAGGGAAGAAACCCTTTAGAATTCCTTTGGGACTGTCAATATGTGGCATAAAAATGTCATGATTCTAGATCTAAGGCAAGTAACCCTTTAGGATTCCTTTGGGACTGTCCACAAATGCGGCATACTTATAAGGAGTATAAAGGGTTGCATCGACTCGAAGTTTGATTTTTTTTTATTGTTCCAAAGGACTGCGGAGACTATATTATTTTAATTACAATTGATACTTTATAAGTTCCCGAAAAAAGGGTCTTGACAGATGAATATTCCCAGTTCTTACCTGTATATGAGCGCTGACCACAAATTCGTTTCTTCCCCTAAAGCCCCAGGTTTTTGTTTCTTCCACCTCAGTCATGGGCCATAAGGGATCTCTTCCGTCCGCGTCGTGCCAGATCCATATCGCCCCATCCATTTCTACAGAGTTCCAAGTCTTGATAGAGACTCCTTTGGGCGCTGGAAATGTAATTAAACAATGTGCTAAATTGGATTTTTGCTACAATTGGCACATTTTTGAAAAATTCAATTTGGCCGTTCCATTCGAAAGATATCACAAATTTAAAAATGTAAGTTATTTGAAAAATATCGCATGGTCGCCGCTCACGCCGTTTGGTTAGACGGCACCATAATAATAATAATATAAGCGATGTAGGCGTTCTTCGTTTAATCTTTTTTAATGACCCCGCGTAAAAAAATACAATTTTTGACGTTTGTTTAATTTCCGTGCGAAGCCGGGGTGGGCTGCTAGTAAAAAATAAAGTTGATTGACAAATTAGATATAGTGTAACACTTTTTTTCACTGATTTTAAGTACTATTAAAGACATTTTTTTTTATTCATATTGATTAAATTCACATTTACAATTGTACCTTGCATTGGTTATGTTTTCGTCGAATTGTTACTTTGACATTGACAGTTCTATAGTGTGGGCCGCTTATCATGATCCTAACACCATTATCTATGGCAAATTAGGCAACCAAATCTAGCCAAGCGTCGTCTACAAAGATAGGTTCTTTATTAATAATACTGAAACATCACTCCGGAATTCATAGATTAAAAACAGTGTCGTAGATTAATAACTGCCCACAGATTATATACCGGATACTAATTAACAACAAATTATTTGCACTGCCGATTACAAAAATATCGTTTAGGATTAAACTTAAATTTAGGCAGATCAATTCTTCCTTTCCTTATAGTTTCCACATCATCCTAGTTCCATTTAATAACAAACATCACATACTATACATCGTCTTTATAGTCTTTGCCTCATCGGTGGTAAGCCATCTGTAACGGTATACTAATCTGTGACTTGGAGATCTGAAATCTGGGAATTGGGAATCGATCTATTGTAAAAATCTCACGCATATTTCGGTATATAACTACGTATATAAGTTACTGAAAGTGGTGTCAGGATCACAAATTTCAGGAGTATTTTATTTCCATAAAATTATCCATATCTCTTGGAACCAACATAATTTAACCTAGTTGCCACCGGCACTTAGGAAAAATAATAAACTAAAATATTTACATATTGAAAGCCCGATAAAAAGGTCAGTAATAGTTGCATTTATCTCTTTAATCTCTTTAATTTCAATTTGTTCCCAATAGTAATGATTTTCACAAATAATTATTGATATTTGTTTTGAGCGGGTAGGCTTAACCACCCATACAAAATCATGCTGAAATTAGTTGCTCAGCTGCTAATCTCATGTATTTGAGGTAATTGGTGTTTGTATTTAATCATAATAATATAAATAATGTAAATTCTTGTTCTTTTAAAATGTAAATGTACCATAATTTGATGAATGTTCAATAGATCATGTTTGATATTTTTCTTTGTAACCTAGTTGTCAGATTTAATTGTATGAAGAACAATAATGTATATGGGTTCCTTCTGAACCGCATAGACCACCCACAGTGAGTCCATGACTATGATAATGTAGCATTTTATGATATGTAACAGGGCAAAAAGGTACCGGGAGGTTGTTATACCCGGCCCTACAAATTTATGTAAGGAAAATATATAAAATAAAATATCCTTGAAGAATATCATATAAAAGTTAAGAAGAATAACTGCCATATATTAAAAGAAGAGTGTCTGGACCCAGTCTCAAGGAAAGTATTCAGTACTAACCACCGGGGATGGGAATCTAGCTTAAGAATTCATGTTTTAGATTTTAGAATTACCATTTAATTAAATAGTTTATTTCAATACCCTGATCAACCATTGTTGCTAAATATCCTTGCCGAGATTGATCAAACAGCACCAGAACCAACCTGCCCTTGTGATTAATAATTCAAATTTGTTATTTTAAGTACATAATAAAGAGTACACTTATTTCTAATTGAGTATTATTTTATTTTTATTTAATTGTAAAAAAAAAACTTAAATATATATTGTTAATAAACTTAAAACTTAAATTAATAAATCAGTAACTTTGTTATTTTGTATTATTTGTGTTTCCTTTATAAATCTAGTTGGTGAGTAAGAGTAATATTACATTACAATAGCAATTAAAAAGAACTTACGGTGGTCAATCCCCGGCACACTGACGCAGACTCCGTTCTCTCCGAACTTCCATTTGTGGAAGGGACACTCGATACAGTTCCCATAAACAGAACCGCCTGGTGGCAAAAATGTGAAAAAAAAAAATACTAGCTGGTATTGATGATGGAAAAAACGTATCTTTGTTGAGATTGGATCAATTGTACCCGGATCAGTACAAAGATTCGAATCAGTAAAGTGCTTCATTTGCATCATTTGTATCAGTGACTCTGAACCGATTAAATCGGTTCAGTGTCACTAATACAAATATTCTGATATTTAATACAAAGAGACTGACAAAATATAGATATTGATTCATTTGTATCAGTGACTCAATCGTGTAAGCGCTCGTGCCGATTGAAACCGAGATGCAATTGAGCGAATGATTCATTTGAAGTGCTGTTAGAGATTTGAATTATGTCCGATTTCTATATACCTTAGCTAAACTCTCAATAATTAATGATGCAACAAAGTTATCGAAAAGATAAACGTCTCATAACTGTCAGTGAGTTTCTGAATTCGGGACCGTGCTTTCAACAGCTGTGAAATAGTTAAGTAGTTCTTAATTATGTCACTAGATGGGTCTGTTCTCAAAATACGAAATAAATATTGACTTTGTTATATTAATTCATCCATAATTACAATTTAAACATTTACTTTGTAATATTTCTTCATCCGCGATAATAATTTAATAATGATAACATTTTTTTTATCTATAGTAAGTATTAAAACACTATTTTATCCCAACTAATATTATAAATGCGAAAGTGTGTTTGTTTGTTTATTTGTTTGTTTGTTTGTTACCTCTTCACGCTTAAACTACTGGACCGATTTCAAAAATTCTTTCACCTTTGGAAAGCTACATTCTCCCCGAGTAACATAGGCTACTTTTTATCCCGGAAAAATCGACAAATCCCACGGGATGCGCAATAAAGGCTTCGCTCAAAAACTACTGCACAGATTTTATGCGGTTTTCATCAATAGATAGAGTGATTCTTGAGGAGTTTTGCGGCATTTTTTATCTCGGAAAAACGGATAGTCCCACGGGAAGCGCGATAAAATCTTCGCACCATAAACCGACTTCCGCGTATATGTAGCCGTGGGCAAAAGCTATGACCCTTAACCCTCTATACACCCAATCCCGAAATCCACGCGGGCGAAGCCGCGGGCAGAAAGCTAGTTTCTAAATAATTTTTAACATTTCGATAGGATTGAAATGAACTCCAGTACTTCTGTATCGGATTCTGAAGAACTACTCGTATTTAATATTGTAGAACTCATTGTTTTTTTTCTAATATAATAATTTAAAATGTAGCTAACACTATTTTATTTCACATAAAATTACCACGTTATAACCTTAAGATTCTTGTTTGACACATAAACCACAGAGATATAAACGTCAAATAAAATTATAGGACCGATAAACGGCACTAAATGGTCAGTTAGGTTAATCTAAGTTTAAACGGAGTTTATCTAATTGTACGGTGTTCAGAAAGATTTGTTGGGAGTTATCGAACTGATAGCATTATTGAACAGATAAACCATTGACAAAATGTACTCAGGAACCGGGCATTGGTGAATCACTTGGAAGAAACGACTCATTGAGTCGTTTCTGTGAAGATTGACACATCTCTAGCTGGCATCCGCGACTTAGTCTGCGCAGGATTAGTTTTTCGACACTTAATCTTTATAAATTGTAGCCGATGTGTTATTGTGATGTGTAAGCTGTATTATTGTAAAGTTTTATTAAAATCCATTGAGGAGTTTTTACGTGAAAGAGTAACAAAGATGCATCCTATTGACCTAATGTATTCTTATTCTGGTGGTAATTAGAACCGGGTTATGGAAGAGACTCGGGTCACCTGCCTTCTCAAAGTCACCCGATTGATTTAAATATGCAGGTGACTTACCCTCACGATATGGGCCCAATATCCTCCCACGCATGGTCTGGAGACCTGGAGAAGGCGCGGGAGGCCAAAGTGGCGCCGACCGTATCATAAAGGGGAAACCCCATACTGTACTCCCCTGGGAAAAGTTGTCAAATGTTTTATTTCACAATCAGGAGACCTATTTTTGAATTACGAATGCGACTTCGAAATCACCGATGTGACTAATAATCACCGATTTATGTGACTACATTCTGCGTGGAACCGAACTCCTTGGATGTTTAGAAATCCGTGACCTCAAAGTCATCGCTGACTATTTAGTTAGCGGTGACTTCGAAATCGCATTCGTAATTCAAAAATAGGTCTCCTGATTGTGAAGTAAAACATTTGACAACTTTTCCCAGGGGAGTACAGTATGGGGTTTCCCCTTTATGATACGGTCGGCGCCACTTTGGCCTCCCGCGCCTTTTCGATTTTTTTTTTGCCAGGAGGCTGAGAATCTGTCATGGATACCAACGCAACAGGCAAGCAGGGATGCGTTGATTATGTCGGACTCCTGGTGAATCGAGGCGGCTTGACCCAACAGACCTACCGACTAAACTCAGCCTAAGCCTTTGGTCCTAATGACCCTACTGGCTTGACGTGATAAGGAGCCGCACCTCAGGAGAGGTACGGTTAGCGCTGCTCCATGGAGAGGACATAAGCGCTAAAAGAGGCGCGGTTCACCAAAGCAGGACCGGCCTGTGTTGGCTGGGAACCTACTCGTGGCTGAGCAGAAGGCTGCTGAGAGAAAGACAGAAGAGGCGATGGCTCAGACGCCGCCGCTTGCAGGTCTAGAAGGTCCTGCGTTAATTGATTGGGGGGGTCGCTCAGGACATGTCGCGGTCTACGTGTCCTCTGCCAATATAGACTGTCGTTTGTTTGGGCCCGCTGAAGGCGGTATTGACGGGTAGCTCACTGACTCTCGGGGCCTTTTCGAGATAAATAGTACATAAGTATAAAAATTAAATAAGCTCGGTATGGGTGGATTTCTAATTCCGAAACAATGTTAAAAAACAATATTATTAAAATGAAAAAATGTTTTACCGTCATCGCGGATATATTTAATTTTTTTTTTATGTATTCGATAGTAAATTTTATTTGCTTTTAGAAAAAATCTGAGCCCTCCCCTTGTCTCCCCCTAATTGGCAGCCTTCTGCTTAGCCACGTGTAGGTTCCCAGTCAATACAGGCCGGTCCCACTTTGGTGAACCGCGTCTCTTCTAGTGCTTCTGTCCTCCCCATGTGGCAGCGCTATCCGTACCTCTCCTGAGGTGTGGCTCTCTATCACTTCAAGCCAGTAGGGTCATTAGGACCAAAGGCTCAGGCTGAGTTTAGTCGGTAGGTCTGTTGGGTCGAGCCGCCTCGATTCACCAGGAGTCCGACATAATCAGCGCATCCCTGCTTGCCTGTTGCGTTGGTATCCATGATGGATTCTCAGCCTCCTCTCCTGAGGAAAAAAAAAGTATGGAGTTGTTCAAGTTGTAGGTTTGTAGACGTCCATACGATATAGTGACTCATCATGCAGGTCGTAAGTGTTCAACCCACTGTTGTAGTATCACTACATAGTATAAAACAAAGT